>JAODTK010001366.1:0-327040 GCA_026419785.1 Sclerodactyla briareus | reverse complement strand
GAATGCATCTCACCGCGTTTTCAATTGATTTTCTTTCAAGTTACATGTATTTTTTACATTCACTGGCAGTGGTTCATCGGGGTTGTTTGCGAGCTTCTGGCCCAATGTGAAAATCATGCAAAACGTATTCCAACAAATTCGATGCACAGATCCGCGCTGATATGCGGTCATATAACAGTGGTCGAAGTTTGGTAACATCAATCGAAACAATTGACTTTTTTGGGGGTCTATACTCTTCTTCTCAACAGATATAACTTTTGAGAGTTGAAACGTAACATCTGTTGAAAAGAGCATTCGACCCCAAATAGTTATTCTTCGATGGTTGTTGACCCAACTCTAACCCCACTGCCCTTGCTCATTGACCCTTTGCGACATTTTTGACCCTGTGATGTCAAGGTCACCCGTCTTAAAGGGGCAATTAGTCTTCATGTTTAGAATTTCAATGTATTTCCTGCGAAGTACCTTAGATTTTTGTTTGGAATGTTTCTCCTGGAGGTGCTCTTTTCAGCTTTTTCGCAAATTTTAGATTACAACATCATATAGTGCTGTTAGAATTAGGCGGTAACTCTGATGGAAAGAAGCAAACTAGTCCTTCGGTGATGGTGTGACCAACCTTGAACCCATGTTCATCAACCTTGTGTGACATTTCTGGCCATGTGAAGGTCAAAGGTCTCAAACTGTTGCAATGTTAGGCAATGACCAAACCTGAAGGCAATGTCACAGGTTTTCCCTGGGAAAAAGCGTGTTTTGGGAACAAATTGCCCCACATTTTTTGTAAGGTATAAGTCGTACATTCAAGTTTCTCAGGAAATTCGGACTTAAGGCCCAAGGTGGTCCCGAGGAAACATCATGTGCAACTAGACCTGTGTATGTGGGTTAAATCTGCCCACGTGTATATCCCCGCCTTCGAGCAACCATTTGGGGATAAGTATTTTAACACCCCATAACAAATCCATTCTGGTCAGAAACTAAGAAGAGCCTCTACCCACCAAGTTTGTTGAATCCATGGAAGTTTCGAAATGTCACATAAGTTTGCAAATGTTGACCCACAATGGCCTCGAAATGACTTTTAACTTTGTTGGGAACAAATGCAGCCCCTATCCATCATGTTTCGTTCAAAATCTGACAAAGTTTGGAAATCGCATAATTGTGCACGATTTGACCTCTGATGACCTTGAATGACCTCCACGTTCTTTGGGATCAACTGTAGTCCCTACCCAACGCGTTTCGTTCATGTCGGACTAACCAAAATTTCCGTGAATTATGCACATTAGGCGGCCCCGGCATTACAGTGCATTCCGAACTCATCCGAGATTTCACTAGGGCGGGACAGTGTACCAAGTTTTGCAGATGAATCGAATAAGGGGTTAAATAATTATTGCGCTAACGCCTAAAGTTTCCGTCGGCGGCGGACCCGGGAACGGCTGCGGCTACCCCCTAAACCATTATCTCTTCGACAACTTTCCAGTGTGACGGCGATATAATCATGCAAAATGCGTCTCCTACAACTTTGGTGACAATGCTGATGCTTGGATTATAATGGTGGAATGGCTTCACAAGAGGTTCCGTCCAAGGACCCACTTGGGCCCTGGGGAGCACTACTGTATCCTGTGTGGCAACACTTGCCTTTTTGCCCCCAATTCTGTGGCGTGTCGATCAACTTGGACATAATGTTAATTGGCCCGTGCGACATGTTTGACTTTGACTGTGGAGGTCTGGGTCAAAAGGGCGATAGAAGTATAATTTCGAAAGTATCGTTCTCTCACGAGTACAATTGATTTTCTTGGAACTATGTCATAATGTTCACTGGAGGTGCTCTTTTCAGGTTCTTTGCAGATTTTGAATGCACACATATAGTGTATTATAATTGAAACAGTAACATCTGATGAACAGAAGCACACAGTCATTCTTTCAAGTGTGTTAGATCGGAAGATGAAAACGGCACTGTTTAAATGCGGCTTAGTTGAGATTTGAATAAAGGCAGGTAGAATATACCCGCAGTGCGTGACAGTAGCTTCCTGTTTCTCCACAACCTACCCGAAACCGAGGCGACCAAAGTTACATCAATATTACTTGTCCTCCTAGAACAGTGGATATTGAATTGTTTGAATGGAAAAGAATGCTTGATATTTTAACTACTGTTCCTGATCTCAAAGAGGTTGCGCAGATTTCTTGCTGAATATGGAAATAATCAAAAGTATATAATATCAAGTCTGATTAATAAATTAATATCACATGTACCTTGAACCTAAAGACCCCAAACGTCACAAAATGTTCAATTGCCTTTCAGGTATGTTTTGTTTAGATGTTATTTACATGTGCAAAGAAGGTGCCCACATGTTTTGATGTATCGGCTTGTATTAATTCTGTGTGCAACTAAAACGGTTGCATTGTTAATTCGCTCACGATGCATTCATTATTCTACAGATTTTCATCCAAATTCGATCCTCATCCACTATTAGTTCATATTCTACAGGTTCCCCTCACGAAAACCTACCTTTTCATTCTTACTATCGCCACATATGCGTCCACGCATACATTCTTGTAAAGATTTATAATGTTGTTTCATTTGTTCTGGATCATATATCTCAAGGGCGGTATTATCAGTGGAGACAGACTGGCCTTCATCGATCCGTTCGAGAAATACTTCAGTGAGGGAGGGCGGCCTGTTCCAGGTTTCCAGTACAAGCTAGGATACGGAGTCGGTCGGAATGATTGTTCCCACTCGCCCCGTTCCTAGATGCATTCAAAGACAACGAACCCTAGGCCTGATCGCTACCTGAATGAACACTCTTTTCGTTCCCATTGAGGACTGTCCAGAGCGAACTTATGCGGCAGCGTCTACCACCAAAGGAGGAACCAGCTTTCTTCAGGCTTTCCAAAGATGACGCCCGGTGTCGTACTGTTATGCTAACCATGCTGAGAAAATCAAGGTTCTGAGGAGATACCCTGCATCTGCCCACAGGTCTCGCAATTTCTGGACGTTGCTCTCGTCTCGTCGAATATTGCCAAGAACTCAGGACAACGCAGTTTATTCAATGAGCAGATTAATCAGTCAAACCGGAGTAAACCACCCGAGAGACTTGAAATTTCAGACAAATTTTTCGAAATCGCATGCAATGGAAATGTTCAGAGATGATACTGCTCATAGATTCAACAGTCGTCAAGAACATCAGGACCTCTTCAATGCCTTAGCTATTTGCCGTGGGTTGGGATCGCCCATTCCACTAGCGAAGGACCCATTTGTCACCAAGAAACATTTGGGAGAATTTTTGCTTTCTTCCTCTTCCCTATGGCGATGACAAAGTTTCTCCGGCCCTCCCGTACACGTGCATGGATACTTTGGTGTCAGTGACAAAGATCGACGATCCATCAAATGGCCGGGACGAGACCAAATACAGAACGACACAGCTCGCTGGAATAAACTTATCGTCGATGAAATTCCTCCCTGGAGTTTAAATCTGAAAGCCGTGTTAGACCTCCATCAAATGCCGCAGAGCAAGGATCGGATCAACAAGCGTATACAACGCTTTACCAGATATCTCGATTGACTTAGGCACCTTGAAAAGATTGTCGACGAATTCTACACACCCCTCTTTCCAACATTCCGTGTGTTCACTGAAGCCTCCCGTACGTGTAATAGTGTCTCCAATGTGATTCATCTTTTGGCCGAAGGTGTCAGTCAAGGACTGAAACCCGTATCGTTAATGCCTCAATTTTTGGCGGGAAAATGTGGTCTAGAGTCTACCACGACACGTCCTGCTAGCAGTGAAGCGATTGCGCCTCACACAGGTTTGTCAACGGACCAAATTCTGAGTAGCCTCAGGCTCATTCGCTGAGCATCTATTCCCATGAGGAACGTATGCGCTTACTTGTATCTCCTACAAGAGGATTTTGCGATGCTCACTTACGGTCTGGATTTCCTGAGGATGACGGATGGTGCCTTCAAGAGTGTCCGTGATAAATTCCTCAGAGATCAGCTTTATCTTCCTGCCACGCCAACTTTAGTGAGAGCCTGCTACGTCATTTTTCCCCCCCCCTTTCCCCACACAGATTTCTGGATACCACACAACATCAGAGATTGAAGAATCATGGACTGATAGGTGAGTTAGGATCGGTTCCACTTTACGATGTACCGTGTCGGAGCTAGTCCAGAATGTTTAGAAGCCCCAAGGTCAAATGGCATTGAAGGGGTACAATGGGTCGATAAGTTGGAAACTGCAAACGCTACTCTCTACAAATTTTGGTGCACAGAGATGATGTTCGGTCATAAGATGGTCTATTGGCGTACCTTGGGTGTTCAGGAAATTTCGATCCGAGGTCCCACTTCGGCCCAAGGCCCTTTTTTGAAATTTCACGCAAAAGTACTTGAAATGCATCCCTTCTTACAAGCTTCAATTATTTTTTTCTTCAAATTACATGTAATGTGTCTTGGGTAGAGGGCCATTTGGGGTGTTTCAGGCCATTAATGTGAAATAACGCAAAAATCTTGTATCTCCTACGAAATTTAGTCATATTATGGTCCAACAAACGTACCTTTGGGGTGTTCATGATTTCTTTGTTTCAGGTCCGACTTGGGCCTGAGGGCCTACTTTTGTCTCGCGCCGAATGAAATTCGGAAGAGACACAGTTGCCAACTATGGCGTTATGTGTAGTTGTGCGGTTTTCGTGTGTTTTGTAAATGGTGGAAACCGAGGTAACACATAAGGTTTTACACTTGTCAATCGAGGTCCCACCGAGGGCGCTCTTCTGTACCATCCCTCTTGCGGAATGTGCTGTTGGATCAATTTGAAGCAACTTCCTCCGTTATGCGGTAGAAAGTCTTTTACAAGCTTACACACGTGGTTTTATTAGTTATATTTCACGGAACCTCGTTTCTGCGTAGCTTTTCAGGTATATGCATTACCCCTGTGACCATGTAAAGAGGCGTATCTCCTGCTTAGTATATATATATATTACTCCTGGCTTATTTGACGGAATTTTGTGTGTAGCACCGGGTTGGGTTTACACGATCTGATTAATTGTGGGCAGCAAAGTCATTGATTAAGTTGGGTTAATTAGCTCATTTTCATGAAAGTATTTGTTAAGCTCGTAGACGAGCAGGATTACGCAAGAACAGTTGTGCTACAGTGATGTAGTTTGGCATGTAGGACCTGGATGGCAGGTAGATTAACTGATAGATTTAAGCCTAAAGAATGGCTAATGAAGGGTCTGATTTGCATGATTATAATAATTTTTCAAGTTTGCTGAATTCTCGTGAAACTTAAGGGATGTGGTGCTACCATGGTTTCCGAGAAAATTTAAAAGTGAAGTCGGGGTCACTGGAGGTCATTAATGTTTTATCCCGGGACCCACTTGGCCCAAGGGCCCACTTTTGAAATGTCACACAATGGTCCTTGAGATGCATCTCCTTCCACAAGTACTACTTGATTTCATCTAGAGTACATGTAATGTTCCTTGGTTAGTAATCCATTGGCGGTGTTTGCGAACTTCCGGTGAAAGCCCACCCAATGTGGGCCTTAGGGCCCACTGTTGATCATGCAAAATGCTCCTACAAAGTTGTGATGCACAAGTCAGTGCTGGTCATAATGATGCTCCAGTTGCCCCGAGGGCTCATTCACGGGCAATCACGCCAATGTTTCTCCTCTACAGCATAGTGAGGAATAGTCATACCAATGGGTATGGGAGTTTTGGTCCAAAGACCCATTTGGTCCAAAGGCCCTACAGCCTATCTACCTCTATCCAGTGTGTGTAAACAATTTAGTAGGCACCAAACAGTCATTCTGTGACGGATTTGTCAACTCAACTTGGAAAATTGTTTAATTATCCATGAACATCTTGGGGAGTCCGTGAAGGTCACGGGGCAATATAGGGTCATTATGTTAAAAATTTAAAAAGGACTCCTCCTTCTTTGATGGATGGAGGTTGACCAAACTTGGACCCAATGTTCATTGACTTTTGTGACTTGTGAAGGTCAAAAGTCAGAGGTCATCAAAGAGGCGCAATAGGCCATTGTGTGAAATAGCCTTTTTCTCTCAAATGAGCTTTCTTCGATGAATGTTGACTAATAGTGAGTAACAATTGTTCATTGTACTCCTAAGACCTGTTTGGCCATATGAACTTATGAAGATCATTGTTAAAGGTTGTCAAAGGCACAATAGGCCAGTTTTACTCACACCCGCTATGCTGGTTGAGCTGAATTTGGAATCTGCATGTCACTATCTATCTATCTATCTATCTATCTATATATCTATCTATCTATCTATCTATCTATCTATCTATCTATCTATCTATCTACCTATCTATCCAGTGTGTTAACATTGCTTTTTGGCCCCCAAACAGTCATTCTGTGATGCATTTGGACCAACCTTGGACACAATGTTTATTGACCCATGAACATGTTTGACTTTGTGAAGGTCAAGGTCAAGGTCCAATTAAGGGGCAGTATAGAGGCCATTATTGTAAATTTCAAAATGTATCTCCTCCTACAAAATTTATGTGCACAGTGCTGATGTTCGTTTATAATGATGGTCTAACAGCCGTACCTTCGGGGTGTTCAGGAATTTCGGTCTAAGGTCCCACTTGGGGCCCGAGGGCCCATCAATTTATGAAAAAATTTCACACAATAGTACTGAAATGCATCTCCTCCCACAAGATTCAATTGATGTTCTTCAAAGTTACATGTAATGGTCCTTGGGTGGAGGGCCAAAGGGGTGTGTTCGGGAATTTCGGCCTCAAGGCCCAGTTTGGGTCCTAGGGTCCATTTTCTGAAATACTGCAAAAATCGTGTATCTCCTACAATTTTGTTGCCCAGTGCTGATGTTCAGTCAGTAATGGTGCGTCTATAGACTACCTTAAGGGTGCCTAGGGATTTAGGTCCCAAGGCCCAGTGTGGGCCCTGGGGCCCATCATGTGGAATATGCTAAATGCTTTCCTCTACGAATGTCAGTCACCAGTGGATTTCGGTCATAATGATGGTTATAACAGCCATACCTCTGGGGTGTTCAGGATTTTTTGGTCTAAGGTCCCACTTGGCCTGTGGGCCCATTTTATGAAATTTCACACAATGGTACTTGAAATGCACCTCCTCTCTCAAGATTCAATTGATGTTCTTCAAAGTTACATGTAATGGTCCTTGGGAGAGGGCCATTGGCGGTGTTCAGGGATTCGGGGCCTCACGGCCCTAGTTTGGGCCCTATGGCCCATCATATGAAAGTCTGCAAAATCTTGTATCTCCTACGATTCTGTTGCACAGTGCTGATGTTCAGGTTAATGATGGTCTATAGCTGTACCTTCAGGTGCCCAGGGATTTAGGACCCAGGGCCCAGTGTGACTGTTGGCCCTGTGACCATTCTGTGGAATATTTATTGACTGCTAGTGACATCTTTGGGCCATTAAATCATGGTCAAAAGCTAATGAGGGGCACTATAGGCCATTGTTTGATCTGCCCTCTTTGGGCCTATGATATTAACACTATTTTATCACATAATTTTACATTCGTCTGTAAAATTCGTGCAGGTGAGGACAGCACATTGGTGCTCTAGTTTGGGACTGCCTATTGTCTCATGATACTGAACATTTTAAAAATGGACAATTGTAAATTTGTCCAGTACCTCGTGCGGGTGAGCTACAGTTACCAGTGATCGAATCTTGTTTTTTTTTGTATGATCACAGGCCTACTACCACAGATTCGGTATCTTGATAGCTATATACGGTGGGGCAGTGCTTAACCAGACTCGCCCAAATGCCTGAGGACCAACGCAGCCAATCCTACAGGACACAATCTCTAAACTGGGAGTGGCGGAAACGTGTTTGGGTTTCTCTTACTCACAAACGAAACCTTGCCAGCTTCAAGGGCTCAATATCTTGGCCGTCCGCGAATGAAACACATATCCATTAATGCTAAGACTCTACAAAATCCTACCATGGTTATCCCTAGCCAACCAAACACAGAGCGCGGTTATCCCCACTTAGTACAAATACTGCGGCAACTGAGTGTCGTGGTTTGCCAACTCCCATCTTTTTTGTACGAAGCCATCCGATTGTTTTTTATTGTGGGGTACTGCTCGAATGTTTACCGAGCGTGGTGTTCTCGCTCCCGTGTCTCGACCCGTGGGTAAGACCGTCATTGAAGATCGATGCAACAGAGATTACGGAACTTGTTCTAGGTTCATTGAAAATCTTTACATGTTTGGTGAATCGTGGAATCTTACATGACCAGTGGAGAAGAACATTTCTAAAACAACTTGACGATCCATCAAGCATACTCGGCTGCCCCACAGGGGAAAAAATTACTCGTCCACCTGAACCTCTAACATTCATGTATGAACAATATGGGCAATCTTCCAGTGTGAAAACCTCCCTATGACGGTATTATTCTCCCGAAACAGCAACGTCCGCATTTCCTACAGTTCAGTTGAACGTTCCGCTATGAGGAGAAAATATATGGTGGATATCTAAATCCTCAATCATGCCAAGAGTTCCCTCTATTCGCCTGCAGACAAGCAAAACCAATTTTTATGGATAGCAACCATTTTGAGACAAAATCAAGCAAATATCATGGGTAACTAACCTTTTGAAAAGCATTCCGTTCGTCCTGGATGGTAGACCGAGAGAGGCCAGTGAAGGACTTATTTGATCCATTTGACAGACTCATTAAGGTTATACAACGATTTTGGACGTTTTCCTGCAGATGCCTTCGTGAACAGTTACACGTGGATTCACATCTTACCCGCAAATCGGATACAGACGTCGAAGTCTGGAATCGTTGTAATGAAATCACATAGATCTCGCCAAACACTTCATCTTTTCCGGGAACTGACGCAAGGCGAGCTCTGTGTCCATTTCTCAGAGAGAGTCCGCAATCTTTTGACAAGCGATTTCGTTAAGCTGCGTCTGATTTCCATGCTTCCATGTGTCACGGCTAGAACGGCACGACTTACCCGAAGGAATTCCATCTTCCTTCTTTTCTCGGTAATCCTCAGACAGATTGCATGCATGCGTTCTCAATTGGTAACACTAAACAATAGCAACCGCCCAGCTTGCTGGATCCCAAGTCTATTTGGCTGATTCCGGTCGTGTCTCCCGGGAAACCCAGGGAGAGATCCAAAACCGTCCTTCCTGAGTATGTACAACATTTGACTGATATGACCAAGAGTACCGTTGGAAC
Organism: Sclerodactyla briareus; assembly: GCA_026419785.1. Lineage (NCBI taxonomy): Eukaryota > Metazoa > Echinodermata > Holothuroidea > Dendrochirotida > Sclerodactylidae > Sclerodactyla > Sclerodactyla briareus. The sequence goes on along the minus strand of JAODTK010001366.1, from coordinate 317,871 downwards.
CGCTGAACTCAGTTTCTATGCTTCACTGGTAAAAAAAATAAACGGTTCCTGAATACGCACTCAGTCGCTGATATCACTCGATTCCTTCCAACTGAATGGATTTGGGTTGGCCACAAATTTTGTCGCACTGTATGGTTTGCCAGAGGAAACACAGAGTTGGATCTGCGCCCGTTCTTTCTTCTCTACAATATGCCACACGAGTACAGAGGATACAGTAATCTTTTTAGCGTCTTACAAGACGCAGAAGCCATAAGCACAAACCACCTACACGATATTCTACACAAGGTCAAAGTTAGATTAGATTCTTCAAACGATAGACAACAATCCTTATCGACCTCTCTGTAACGGATACTCGGAAGAGGGTCTGAAGACATGAAGAAGATCTTTTGATTCGTTTCAAGGGGAGATTATTCGTTCGACCCAAGATGGTCTTTGCTTCCACCGACGAGTTACTCTGTGATTTGGATTGGCTGACGCAACACCCGTCCTACCCTGATGATGGCCAACAAGACATCGTTCCTGATGACAGGTCAGTGTAAAAATGGTGTGGCTTAGTGAGTGGTTCCACTGAGGAGTCGCTTGGTCAACCCGGACGAGATTGCAGGGATAAGTCAGACTGGCCATTTATGCATCCATCACAACCCGTATAAGGAATATACTGAATGATGCCGGGTTATCAATCTACATCATCGCTAAAGAGAAATTCAAAATGCCTGAGGACTTCTAGGGCATCAGAAATCCGATTTCTAATTGACCTTAGATCTACGGACATGCGTTTGCAACGGCTGGCTAGATACCGGGAATGAAACCGTTTACAAGGACCTGCTCTCCTGGGTCTACAACGATGCTGTTTTTAGCGACTGTGACTTGGAGAATATAACCAAACTTGCTAGTGGTACTAAAGAAAATGACGGCTCCAAAATCGGACAATTCGGATTGGGATTCAATTCCGTGTACCACTTGACAGATGTTCCATCCTTTGTGACACGGCATTTCGTGACTTCTTCGATCCGCACAAACGATTCCATTGGTGCGCAAGTTCGAAATGATGGGAGAGGATTCGAATTGATTTCAAGAAGAAACCGGCTTGTCTGGAACGATTCAGGACCAGTTTTTGCCCTATGATGAATATTCGGATGTAAAACTAATAGGCCATTCATCAGTGCTAGCAAGGAAAACGCTTTTTTTTGTTGTGTTTACCCCCTCAGGACAGACGGGACGAAGAGCGATATATGCAGTGATAGCTGGGAACGAAACAACCTAAGGCAATATCGGTTCCCTGTGTGACAAGGCGGGCAAATGATGTTGTTCACAGATAATGTTCGGAACATTTCAGTGCATTTGTTACGAGAGGGACAGGACAGCTCACCAGATATCTCCTCTCTTCAACGGCTTACAAACATATCATAGGGCATGAGTTTGACAAGCGGTATCATTCCGACAAGCCCAGTAGAACGCAACATCAGAACAAACGTTAAACAAAACTGTCTGATTTCTGTGACAGACATGAAAATTGTCTATCAGGGACAGAGCAGGACATGAATAATTTTCAGGACTGTACCTCATTGCAACCTCCCAAGAGTGGGGTTGTTGGGCTAGTGCTGGCTATGGGGAATCCAGATCAATCTGCGAGGCAGTTCCCCGTACAAAAGTATGTTCCTTGGCGGTGTGGCCTGGGAACGGGGAGGTGTCCCTCTGCTGGCCAAGTCTTCTGCTTCTTACCGTTGTCCATTTCGCGGAGTCACCTAACCCAGTTCAATCAATGCTAGCTTCGCCTGTCAGATGATCGAGAGACTATGGAAAAGCACGACTAATCCTTCGATAGCGATGCCGAGATGAAGGGTAAATGGAATGACACGTTGTTAAAAGACGTGGTCTCAAGGCATACCTGAGTGCTCAGGACATTCATTCTCGCGGCATAGGTTAACAGGACGACCAAACACACTCGCTCTTGGCACAGATCCTAATAAACACTCCGGTAAACGGTGAATTGGGAGATAGTGACTCAGTTTATCTGCCGCCGCAGTGGGAATGAACAGCAAACCTGCCAGTTTTTTGCTCATCAACTTCACAAAATGTTAACAATTAGCGAAGTCGCATTGTTGACGAACTACATAGGAGGAAACTCTCATATTTTATGAGAATCGTGGTGCCTCTTGAAACGTTAACGATGTACTTCTTGTACTATTTTCGGGGGGGCCTGATCAAGGCTGGAGGGTTTCCTCAAGCCAACTGTTCGATTTCATTGACACCATACATATTCGTGTCAAGTTCCTGAATGCATCAATTCTCCTCCAATATAGATACCATTCCTGATGTGAACGCAGATAACATACTGCTCTCAGCTCTCGGAATGGGCAGTGACGAATTATTGCTCAGTTAAAGGAAAACAGTTGCATCCCAAGCCTGGAAGTTTGAGATCATACCAGAAGAAAACCATCCGAATTAATTTATTTGACCCACAGACGTTTGGAGTCATGTTTTCGCCGCAGAGGTTGTTACCATGCCGACAGTTCTCGAGTCTTGGGAATGAACGAAAAAAGGGTTGCACTTCGAGCCATGGGGAGGCTTGAAAACGACCTCCAAAGCATGCACTGTATGTATGAAAGAGCCCAGAACAAGACGCACTTAGAATCATGATATGGAATGGCTAAGCGTCGTTCAAAGGCCATTTTAGAAATGATGCAGACGAAACTAGAGAACAGTTTTGGTAAATGAGAGTGAAAAATATAGAGATATGTTTATCAAAGTACCCTTCCTGGTTGGCAAGGACAAAGACGGCACGCAACTCATAAAACACCAGTCAGACATATACCCTCGACCACGAGACAATCAATCAGTACAGTGCGGTGTAGTGTTAGCTCAGTCCCCGAACAGTAGCGAAGTATCTGAATAAAGGCAAAGAGGCCACCAAATGAATTGGTAATAGAGCATTTAGTGAATCCTGAAACTCTTTACCCAGGCAAAGGGACCCGGAAAAAAGGAAACCGTTCCTCAAAGGGATGTGTCTAGATTACGTATGTTTTCTGCAACGGCATATCAACGGAGACGTAGGGTCCTTTCTGAATGAGGTGAGGAAGGCTGTTACCTCGATAGGGTCTTCGTCTCTGCTACAAACTGTTCCTTCGAGAACGAAAGTGTCCCTCCCTATATATTCAGAGTGAACTACGACTGAAGGAATTCACGGATCTCATTGATTCGCGAAGGCGTTACTGATTCTCTGTCAAACAACCATAGTATCAAAAACCACTACGCACGATTGCCGAAGGACAACCAAGACGCACCTTTGCCGGATGACTTTAGGTGGGAGTAATTTTCGAAAATGCTGAAAACCCATTGGCCCGAGTATACAACACTAACAGGACGAGGGCATCTGGGTACCAGATATGAGTGGAATAATGGACAAGCGAGCAAACAAATTCGTTTTTGTGATGTAGACTGGGTAAATGCTGATGACATCGTCTGTGTAACCGAGATCTACTTCGTCGCAGGACACGCATTGGTGTCAAGATATCAGAAAACCACCTGCTCGACAGATATCCGAGGGAGGTATCTGGGTGAAGAATTCGGTCAGAAAGAAGACCCTACTCCCAGATTAAGCGCTATCTAACAGCGGTACCCATGCGTAACACGAATCAATTATGAAGGAAATAAGCCCAAAACGTGCGATGCCTGGGCGCCTCAAAGGTTCATTTCGTACTCGATGAAACCCATTACCACGACGAAAGGGTACTGAGTACATCGATGAAGGCGATCCAAGGAAATCGCACTATTAGCATACAACGATTTACAACGTTACAGAGGAGATACAAGGGAATTCAGAAACTTGGCGAGGAAGTATATAAAGCTCACAAGTATACAAACCTGGAGTTTACGGGGGTGGGTTCCACGTTTGTCTAACTCCACAGATTGTCCAAGTGTCTATCTGGAGCGGGAGACACTATTGTATAAATGGACCCTACAATGCGTTATGTGCCAGGGCAGGGGGGGTGGGTGGGTTTTTTGAGGCTAGATAAAGGCCACCAGGGCTATGTACAACGACGTGCAAACAAACATATGATACCTATCCAGACTTTTACAACTGTTGCTTCCCTTAACAAGAACGCAATGCTAATGGCCAACTTGTTCAGATGCCATGAGGATACGGATTCTTCGGATATAAGCCCGAAAACATGGACCTCCTCATTAATCCAGAAATGGTCGTAGGAATTGCAAAATCAGTTGTTTGATATAATGATATGTTTGAAGAGTGTGCTAACGAGATAAGTTTTTTGTGAAAAAGGCGGACGAGGTTTATGCGAAACCTACACGGCGCAGTCGAGCATCTCAGCGGAAGACTTACAAAGGAGAAATAGAAGTGAGAAATGAGTTTTTCCAAGCTCTTCATGAATATTCGCAGACACCACTAACAGAAAAGAAATACATGTCCATAGATTTCAGTAGCACATGACAATTCGTCGACCAACAGTTTGTATGAGAAGAGTGGCTGCTTGGGTGTGTCAACGACTTGGTTTGAACGACAAAGCTATCCCACATCCATACACAGGCCCTGTCATCCACCGGATAGAAAGGATTTTGCTAAAGGTGGAGTTGCCACACGGCTCCCGGCAGACCGTGGTGCGAAACAGTAGCATAGGAGAGAGGGAACCCGATGTTGTGCTGACAAGAGAGTTGTCGTTACACCGTATTCGTTTCTTACCTCTACCAGTCGCGACAAATTTCCAAGTTCATGTTAGATGGCTACTTCGCTTTAGATCCACTGCGAGTCAGACGGAAACCTCTGGACAGGTGGACAGGGTCAGCAGGGGACCCAAAGAACGACTGGAACGAGCTCATTCAAAGATCTGTTATAGCTCCCGCGTATTTGCACTTACTGCTAGAACTGGGAATAGCCATATTAAGAAGCGTGATTGTGACGATTTCTGGTCTTATGGATCACTACCAAAGCTTGTTTCCTGTTGTGAATACTACAAAGGAAAGGCTGCTAACTCATGGAATATAGTATCAGAATCACTCTTACCTGGAAATATGTGAAGAGGGGCAAAACGGTATTCCCCGTGAGACTGCCAGCCAGCATTGAGAGGCAAACGAGAAATACCCAGGGGTCGAGTGGCATAGCTGCATGGAGACTGCTGCAAACAGGGATATTTCGGACAATCTTTCGAGTACGTTCAGTTGCAAACGAAAACCTGACGTGAAACATCCACAGAAGTGGGAAATCTTACACAAACATTGTTGAGGCTGAATTCCCTCTGTTAGCTACGCCTTGAAATATAAAACTCTATTCTGAAGGCAGTCAAAATGCATGTGAGGCAACGCAACAGGCACAAGTGGAGGAGAACAACTACAAAGTTTTGGAGGTTACTCCAGAGTAGTAATCATTTTTCTTCGAGATACCGCAGGCATAGGTCATTTGAAAATCTACCTCTTCCTCGATCCAGGAAACAGCAATAAAGAACAAAGGAAACAGTTGATCAATCTCATTGAATATGTCAAGAAGACATCACGATTTCGAAGGAAGCTCGACATGGTTCCATTGCTTTTAACGAGTGAGAATAGGTTGGATTTATTCAGCAAGTCACCAAAACTTTTCATTCAAGTTTGCAGTTTGCTCCCAATTGTAGGAGAAGTTTCTTCATGAAACCTTGTGTTGGATTTGGTTTGCTGGTAAATCGGAGGCAGTATTCGCTAAATTCACCGTTGAGGATCTGGGGATGCAATTGGCGACGTTCATTGACCGATCCGGGTTTTGCACTGCAGACCTTGTTCTGTGGGATCCGACGAAATCCGGGTCAGAAAAAATGGGGACTAAACCAGACGCTGGTTGCAGGAATTTTGGAAGGTTTGTATCATCACAGCGTGGCGATTACAAAATGAATGAATTTGCTAAGCTTGTCATACGTCACTTAGGATGTTGGGCTCTACTTCCAGTCCGTGTTACTGGTGGGTGAGGGAAGAACACTGTAACGTATCATCTAATGCCATTGAACAAGGGTAAAACTCAGTTCTTAGTTCTGAGGTCAGCTGTGATGATGAGGAAAGACACAATATTGCTCCAGGCTCATGGCTGCCCTGTGTTAGACAGAGACTGTTGATGACAGAACTACACGGCCTAATACGCACTGATTTTGATTCTATTACCATTATGAGATTCTTTGTTGGACACATGAGTATTGTAAGATGTTCTCTCTGTTTGGAAAGACTCATAAGCTAATGTCCTGATCGTTTCGGCTGCACTAACAGAATCGCAATTGCAAGGTTGCATTTGAGATATTCCAAAACGAGCAGAGAGCCTCAAGAAGGACAGTTCGAGCAAACATTTTGCGACAATTACCTTGCTTCGGACAATCAATGATTTGGTATGTATGGCTCTGACAAGAGAAGAGCTGATCATTACAGCCCTCAACATACCTTAGTGAGGATGATGTGGTAGAAGTGGATGATCGAACGGGATGGCCATTTTTCTGGCGAACAACAGAATACCCGAAGTATTGTATGACGTTAGGTGCAGTAAATGGGGAAAGAAGCTCTATGTAGAGTTTATTTTGCCGCGCTTCTCTGATTTCTCCGATCAAGGGAAGTGGGCCCATCTATACCATATTGAAAGAATGGTCGATTGCCGAGATTGAACGTGAAGAGCGATAGAGAATTGGCCTGTGAGAAGTGTTCACTCTTTTTTAACGGTAATGGCGAACTGAAGACACCAAGTGATCTTTGCGATCACATGTTGTCTACTCAGAATTATTGCTTCCCGACCGCAAATTCCGCGAGAGCCACCACAAGAACTAAACTGGTATTCATACTTGGATTTCCTGCGAAATGGCCTCCAACGGATTGTCCCCCCAAGGACAGTTAATCTCGTTTGCAGCGGCCATTCGAGATGGCGACAAAGGGAATGAGGTTCCCTATGGATCTGGGCGTTTGAAGAGAGATAAGACACTCTTCGAGCATTTCTGGCTGACATGACTTACATTCGAGCACGTACGTATTGTCGGAACTGCCATCAATTGCTTTCATCGAGCAATTGCCGGTCCCAAAAGCATCAAGAGTTATTGAATCCTCCAGAACAGACAAAAGTCACGTTCTCAGCTATTCCGTACAAACACCATAATCTGGTTTGGTCAACGGAACTTCTGTGCCCCCTTGGTACCTACAAGACATGGGAATAAATGCCCGAAAGGATCAAAACAAAACCCATGCTCTCTCAATATTAAGATAACAAATTGGTATTGAGTCTGTTGCCAGGGATCATAAGTTGTTAGCGCATCGCCGACGCTTTGCAATACTCGCGGAACCTGCGAAACTCACCACATACATGGTGGGAGCACGATTACCTTACCAACCCGCCCCCATTCGGGCACTTCGTCAGGTTGTATTAGAGATATTCAAATTCCTCTCTCGACAATGTGACAAATGTAACAATAGAGGCCAAAGTGGGTTCGAAAATGTCAAGACCTGCACTGATGTCACTGATTCTTGCGAACATGCAAGGTTATCTCGGATAGATTGGACAGCGTTCCCGTGGTACCTGTGGACGGGGGGAACTCACTGATTCCAAGCCAAGATGGTGACCAAAACATTGGATGAACAAGAAAACTCTGCCTTAGGAGGATTCTTGAAAAAGCTGCCTGATGAGTTTATCTCTGTGTTTACCTTGCTTCGGTGTTTAGGGGCAACGGAAGCGCCAACCATCACCCAGTATGCAAATATTCTGAGAGAAGTCGGCACCTCCAATGACGTTACAGCTAATCCGAATCTGCTGCTGCCGCACTACTCAGGCGATGTCTGGTTTCTTGCGATGCCTAGCTCGTCACGGCAATGAGTCTACCACAATCGAAGCATTGAACAATCTGCAGGTTCTATTTTAATGACACGGAACGAAGATAGACCCATGTCACTGAGTCTGGAATTATATTACAACGACAAAAACCACAGTTCAATAAACGCCTTTCCAACTTCTCTCAACCTTTGATGAAAGAGATCAGTCCTAATGACGACTTTGGCAAACCACAAATATAGACGATCTTGTTGGATTACTTCCGTATCATCTGCGTCCTCGTTTTATAAGCGTGTGCGTACAGAAATCATGCAGTCTCTTCCTGATGAAGTTCTGTTGGAAGAATGCTCTTGTACAGTCTCAAATAAGTTGCGTCGAGTGTTAGAGTGGGAACAGTTTCCGGCTGCCGTTCGATGCATTGTCGCCCATGATATGAAGAAGAATGATGATGCGTGCATTGACAGTGCTATGAAGAAGCTGATGAAAACTAAGTTTTCAATTAGGTGCGTAAGGAGGCTTGACACCAATCTCGTTTTCGAGGACAGGGAGATACCCGACAGTCATGGTCACACGCCGTGTATGCACAAGAGGGGACAAGTGCAGGCGATAGGAATGAAGTCACAGTATATGTGTCTCATTGAAGCTGGTATTAACAGCATGTACCAGCAGTTAGCCAGAGATAGTTTCGCGATCACTTCAAACCTCATCAAGGACAACAGTACCCTGGTTCTAATTTTGCGAGCCGAAAGCGAAGAAGAACTATCCAATCTGTTGAACGAAGAGGGGATTGGAAGCGCTTGGCTTAGAAAATGAAGAGTGTTGGGAAACCACCACCCACGGTGAAGCCATGCCGAGAGACGTCATAGCTCTTCTTGATCAAGATCCCATGTATATCTTCCAGGAAGAGGAGTACGTTGGATATGATGTTGGTGGTGGGGACGAAGAATTCCTGATTTATGCCACAAGTGATAAAAGCTGTCGATCAAGATGACGGCAATTTGGAACCGTGGCAGATTCGATTCCAAATAAACCTTGGCGAGGAGATAATCACAGTTCTGGACGCACGAGATTTAAGTTTAACGTCCTCCTGATCCTGGCTTCTGCGTTGGAATTGTTACTGGCATCAGCAACAACTAATGATGCGTTGCCGCGGGCGTATGAGGACTCAGTTTGAAGACGAAAAGCTGAAAGTGTCACAAACGTTGGAAGAGATAAGAGCGCTGTCGCCTACGGATAGAAATAAAATGTTGAGGAGACTGATGCTGAAGTGGCACCCAGACAAACCACACTGTCAACAAAAAGTTTGTGGAGGAAATCTTCAAATATATACAAAGCACCGTGACGGCTGGGAAAACAGAGGAGAGTATAACAGACAAAACTTCTATGAGGACGTGGGACGTCGCACTAGGAGAGACCAGGAAGAACGCCAAAGATGGCGACAGCAATTCCGGAATTCCAATGCTTACAGATCTAGGGGGCGGACGGCGCGGGTACAATCCTGGGAATATGCCACCGCCTTCATTTCGCAACAGGTGCGACACTCTCGGCGCGAAACGTTACATAAGACAGGCGCGGGTAGACTGTGATGTTTCATGCGGAATAGAATCTTCCGAACTCACTTGGCAGTGGAAATGCCAGCTCCTCTACTTTGCAGCAGAGAAAGCAGTTAAAGCCGCCCATTTAGCTAGTGGACAAGGAGTTCGCCTGTGGAGGACTCCTGGCAGCATCCGAACGTTTGAGAGGAGTCCTAGATTTGACAGCCGACGTTGATTAGGCTGCACTAAATCGTGGATAAAGATACACATTATCCTATTCCCTCGTCAAGGAGAATACCTCAAGAATGTTTCACTGAGGGTAATGTGCAGGAGTTGGAAGTTCTATGCAGCCGCATTATCGCGAGGGTCAATGATTTCATCGTTCAGTACGAAGCATGAAAAATAAGAGAGAGAGGGGTCCAAGCAACTACGTGGATTATTTTTGTTAATATACTTTTGGTTTTATGAAGAATTTTCACATCGTATTAATGCAGTTTTTTGCACTGATTCCAGAGTATAGTTGACCGAATAATTCCAATACTGTTGCTTATCTTTGGAATTTCCACATTGGTTGAAAGCAGTTCATAAGAAAAGGGTCATGGATTTGATTTGGAGAGAGAGCTGACTGGTAAAATCAGATGTTGATCTTCATATATGTTAGTGTTTTAATTTCCAGCTTTTGCGTTCTATTTTTAGCTATTCGTTCTAAGACGCGCTCGTTATATACCGATATACCTTTCAAATGATATAACGACTAACATTCGAGTGCATCCATCGCTCAGTCAATCCGTAGACGTGAACGTCCACAGTTTTAATTCTTCTTCTCAGATGCATGTTCAACGGACGTTATTTTGGTGAAATGTTTTTAACAAGTTATTCGATTGTTTGACTGCTAACGCATTTCGGCATATGCATTACCGAATACTTGTAAACCGCGTCGATATTGTTTACCCTGTATTTCTATTTACTACTCACATCATTTGTTGCCCACAAACGTTTTAACATAGCTTTCTACTTCGAGATTGTATTTTGATGTAGATATAACTAATGACTAGGTTAGGGTAGGATCAGTTGGTAGATATACGAGGGCATAGCGCTGTCGTTTCTATACGACTACGTTCTAACGCAACTACTCGGAGACATTCACAGTGACAATTTTTTTCTGTAAAAGTTGATAACTGGTACTTGGTAGACCTGGTTTTACAATGTCTACTCCCTATATCATTCCAACCTTTTTTATTACCCAAAATTTAGTTACGTGACATTTCGAATGACAACTAGATATATATTATTGCATCAGTGATAGTGTATAAGCTTATAGTAGAGTGATCGTACCGTTGGTAGTAACCTTGCACATGCAATTTAATTGTAATGTGAATTTAACTGTCACCATAAATAGTGATACTGTAGGTTGCGAACTTCGAAAGGGCAGCATTTTTTCTTATTCGTTCAAAGGAAGTAGTTGTGCTTGCACTGAAGAAAATAGAGCACTTCGAAACAAACATTCAAACTCATGCGAACATGAGAAATTAGGTGGTCGTTTGTGTGCATCTTAACTGCAGCCCCTGTTCGTAGGGGTGCATCATTAAGCAGATCGAGTTAGAGTTTGTAGTGACATTGTACTTGCAACTTCTGTTGCATACAAATCCGAGTTCAATTTCACATATCAATAGTTAGAATGTATTAGTCGTTGCCAATCTGGTTCAATTGCTTGAAGTTTTCATAATAATTATGCATCGAAGCTTAAAACAAAAACGAACCAACTTGAAAATAGAAAATTCAAATGATGCGACAATGATAATTATTAGATGATAGTATTCCAAACAGAGTGTGTGATCCTGTGTACTCTGCAGAGTTACTAAATTTGTACAGTGAAATTTAATGACAATTCGACATTGAAGAGATTAACTAGTTAGACAAGTAGGGTATCTATATAGGTGGCTGATATTAGATGGTTATCCAAGGTTTTACCGTGACTCGTTTGATTTTACACCGGCCGTAGCCGACCAAGACGTTATGATTAACATGTTATTTGAATAGAAGCGATAGGCTAAACGTAGCCGTTCAGTTGAAATCCAGCCTCTATTTCCAATTTACCGTTCATTCACGATCAGTTTATGTACAGTCAATGCGAAATGGTGAAAGTGTAGCCCTTTTATTCTTCAATGCGGTTATGCTTGGAATGGTCCAGGTCTTTAGTATATAGGTAACAGGTAATTATTAGGTTGTAATATAAGGTTTATGAATGTCTACACACCTATATGTCATGTTATAACACACTGATGCGTATTCTCGTTATACCAAACAGAGTGTAAACTATGTTTACTCTGCAGGGTTTCTTACTGATTAAAACTGAAAAAAAAAAAACTGGAAAAAACTGAAAAAAACTGTATAGCAATTCGAGAAGAAAAAGTTGTATTACATTCCGTTTCCATTCAATCTAAAGTAGATATTCTACAGGCCGCAAGTATTATGGCGGACTCTTAACTCAGTTTGGTAGAAAAGGGTGTGTGGTATAATCAGGTGATATATTACGATCATGAGCATATAATCAATATATCTCAAATATTGTTATTGATATTTTGTTTTCAATTGCTAGGTTCATAATTAAGGTATTTGACGGTGGTCAGCCTAGCAGAATGCAACAGAATGATGTACAGTAATCCAGTGATGGTCTCGGTGATGTGAGGGTATAGTGGCAGTATAAAATGGGAAGCGGAGAGGGAAGCAGTTTGCACCCACTTCGAGTTTCAATTTTGTCATGATAACAAGTTGCGCGTGGTTAAGTATACATGTACATGTATTGGTGTATTCGCCAACAATGTGTTTTTCCTTATGAATGTATAAACGGTGGAGAGACTGGTGTCGGTATGTGTGGTATGATCGACTGGGGGAAACCGATTGTTACATCAATCCCAGTAAATGTATATATTGCAGTGTACTAATGTTGTGTACATTGTCGAGTTGTGTGAAGCGAAACGTTCGTGCCTTGCAGTGTTTCAATAGCATGTGAATATATATGCATTCGAAAACAATTCATGCTTTGGATCCACTATGATTATGTTCAATCAAGTGAATATAATTCTTATTACCAATACAATTCTTTCATTGTAAATACATTCGTAATTTAGATTGTCGATTTTTTTTCAGATGGTCGCAGTTTATCTCTTACCCCGTCTCATCTGAACGGTGATGCACATTTTTCGGCAGAACTGTATTTGATAGAATAACAGTGATATATGTGTGTATCATTGTGCCGCAGAGCTTGTAACTGATCAATAGCTGCAAAAATTGTAAAAGTTTCATCGTAGAAAAGCTATTTTTGGCACTGATATAACACGCGCTGAGACGAGCCGAGTCAGTACGAGCATTCCGGAAACAATTTATTCTTTGGAATATCACTATGATCATGTTCAATTTAGAGGAATATATCTCTTATAAACCATGAAATTGAGTATTATACCTACTGTTCGTTCAGTAGACAGTCAATATTTTCAGATGGTCGGGATTTCCTTTACCCCGTTGCATTTGAACAGCGCTGCACATTTTTCGGCAGAACTGTATTTGATGTAATAGCAGTGGTATCGGTACGTACATTCCGGCTATGTCATTGGTCAATTGGAAAAGTTATGCACTAATTGAACACTGTATCTCCTCGTAACAGATTTAAATGATGTTTTTTGTTTTTTTTTATGTGACGTCTATATAGAAAACTGATTTTTGCACTAGAGCAAGACGAGCTGAGACAACCCTCTTATAGAGGGTGTTCAGAAAAACAGTCACTTAGCAGTAATTCATTTATGACTCTAACCAATCGGCCTAGAGGTCGGCCATTCCACAGATCTGTTCTACTCTCAGTGAAGGATGAATCCTAATCTTTGGACTACCGTATCCGTCATGCTGGTGCTGCTTGATCTCTCAGCGCATTCGATACCATAGATCACAACGATTTAAAAAACAGATTAGCAACCTACGGGGTTTGTGGTGTTGCTCTTGAAACTGGGTCTGTTCTTACCTTGAGTAACAGGTAAGTGTGTCACCATCAATGGGCGCGCCGCACCTAACGTCGCCTCTTCGGTAGGTTGTTTCAAGGGATCTGTATTGGGGACCGAAATTGTTCAATCTCGATATAAAGCCTTTGGGTGACATCTGCCGTCATATGGAATTGTGTTCATTCATAGGCGGATGACCAGGTCTATGTTAGTTTCAATCCTATGAATTCATGACGCCCTGAGAGCCGCAGGTAAACTTGAGTTGTGCATTGAAGATATCAGGATCGTATGGTAAAACAAACTTAAGCTCAATGCGCAAAAAGACAGCGATTTTGTGTCCATTCCAGGTTATATGATGTTCCTGATAATATTCCGAAAATCACAATTGGTGATACGCCATTACTTCCTCTGTTTCTGTTAAGAACTTTGGTGCTTATTTTGATATCCAACTGAAGATGAATAAGCACATTTCTTCTATTTGCCAATCTGCAAACTATTATTTAAGGAACATTGGCCGTTCTAGGAAATTCCTTACGAAGTCTGCTACAGAATATCTGGTCCATGCGTCCATCTCATCTCGGTTGGATTATTGTAATAGCCTGCTGTCGGGTTCCCGATAGTCACATAAAGCTGGCAAACTGTACGGAATTCTGCGGAGCGCGTGTTCACTCGTGCAAGGAAGTTCGACCATATCAGCCCGACCCGTCAAGACTTGCACATGGATCCCTAGTAAAAGAGCGAATCGAATCAAATGTGCTCGTTGATTATAAAGCATATCCGACAACGTCAACAACTTTCCTAAGCTATTAGCGACCAATTGATTTTTTTTTGCCGGTCATTCCCTGGCCGTCCTTCGTTCCTCTACACAGCTGACGTCGTGTACTCGTTAATCTTGCCAGCTATGGTGAAAATAGCTTTTTACTCATGCTGCTGCTCGTTTATTCAATGCCTTCCTATTGCTGGAAGGTCAGCGGATAGTGTGAATTCTGTCAAATCAAAGGCTAAAAACGCTTCTCTTGTTAGGGCCTTTTCACACTGGTAGCTTTGTGGCTTCCTTTCGTGTTCACTCCTGACTGCTGCTTCTCTGGCTTTTAGGACTTCGCATTGGACTCTTGGTGCTATGCGCTATATAAATATTACACATGATTGTTATAAAACGAGCCAGTACTCGTGTGTCTCGAAACAATTCATTACAAGAGAACACGTAGACCTGGCTTTTGAGTAATGTGTACGAGGCCTATTACTTTGCAGCTGTTAGGTAGGCGCATTTGCGTTTTCTATGTCGCATTGATGTAATGATATTGCGCACTATTTTCTCGAATAGTTATTCATAAATTTAAAATAAAGTAAACTAGCTTCGTAATTCGTTTTGCTTTTTAGTAATCCGCAGAACATTTTTTCATTTCTTCAATTAGTTTTGAAACAGAAAATAAAACTTCTGAATTTTCATTCATGACTCTTAAAAACTCAAGAAAACGAGGTATATCCAAGTTAGTGAGGTCAACTGACGCTGTAGTTTCTTCGTATTTAATCTGAATGAATCGAGTACCTATATACCAATAGTTTGCATTCAAAACTAATCACCGTTAATCCTAGTTATTATACGCTTGAGCAATGGATGAGCCAGGCTCAATTATTTCCAAGTCGATGAATTGTATGAACGAATTGGAATCATTTTCATTTCTCTGATTCACCACTCTTTATTTTCAATTTATCCACAATGGACATTTGAGTGTTAATTATGACAATTCTATGGAGTCGATGAAGCAATTGTCACAGTATCATTTCTCCTAGTTACCAATGTTTAATTCCTATAATTGTGATTTTGATAATTTGACAGGACGAATTAGGTGGAGTCAAATAAATATATTAGTTCAAATAAGTGTCTCGTCTGTTATCCTGTTTTAGGTGTGAACACTGTGTTGTCGATGTCATCCAATGTAAACTACCTTTGATTTGATTTCTGCGGTTTTCAGGAAGCCAAGTAAGGCTCAGTGAGGCGCGTATCCGGGGGGCGCCCAACGCGGGAAGAGAAAGAGGAAAAAAGAAGTAGGGGAAAAGTGAAAAGGGGGAGAAAAAAGAAAGAAAAGAAAAAAGAGAGAGAGAGGAAAAGAGGAAAGAGAACAGGAAGGAGAAGAAAAAGGGAAAGGGGAAGTGAATAAGGGAGAGGAAGGTGGTAGAAATCCGTGCAAAACTAAACCAAATCTGAACATGACGTTGGCTGATTAGTCATCTAGTCATGTTTTCTGTCATATACGCAAATAAATCGTGTCAAAGAGAATGTTCCCACAATCTTAGCACCCCACCCCTCTCCTCCCTCGCCTCGCTGGTATAAATCAATGTTACAATCATCAGCTTCCGGTACCACCCTCGGATGATAAAAAAGGACGAGGCCGGAAGCCATGGAGCACATGCATGGTAGGCACCTAGCGGCCACCCGCCGCTTCCAATCCTTCGGCCCCTCCGGGCAAGCGGACAGGGCCTGCGCCTCGCTCCACCCAGCTCCCCTAGGTACACACGAATCTGCGCCAAGATGTCCGGCGGTCGGCCCCACTCACCGGATCACGTTCACACAGGACACAGGGCAGGATCGTCCGCCGCCATATGTCCAAAGAAGCGTAGTTGGCGGTCCGAATCAGGCAAATAACCTTCACCATCCCCACCTCTCTGAGAACCCGGTATTAGATACGTATCCTGCCAGCGGTAACGAGGAGTAAGTGGAGGTAGTCAAAAAAGAATCGAAACGCCGTCACATCCCAGCAGTTCATTTGCTCAGATAACGAGACCGCCAGGCACCACTGCCCAGTGATTTCATGACTCCATATAAAGCCAGTCCAATGCGTCTACTGACCTCCGGCTCGCAAGAAGCAGAGTCCCTAATGACACTGCCGGGGTAAACATGACTTGGTGACCTCCCTTCTCGACCAAACATCATGGACAGACCCAGCCAGCACTGCCAATATTCACGAACGAGGATCTGTTTTGGTCAATGGCACCGGGAGGCAAACGGAGTGCCTCCCGACTAAGTGTTCCTATAGGGCATCAACCAGAGAATCCACAAACCCGCGTCAGTATCCCTGACTCCCCCGAATGAGACCCACAGCCGGTACTATCCACAACCCTCTCCCTAATCCAGTCCATACAAGTGTTGGAAGTGTTGGAAGTGTAATAACCCCTGTCTTCACACCAGTGGCAACAGGGAAAGGGTCAGAGACTCCACAGCACATTTCACAGCACTCTCACTTCCAGAGAACAGAGAGGAACAGGTGCACAAGGCGTGTTGACACACCACGCTGCTCGAGATTCTCTAGAGAACCTCCCTACACACAGAGTCGAAGGCTTTGCGGAAATCGATGTAGGCCACGAGAAAGCCTCTACCAAATTCCGCATCCGCTCAGACAGCACACGGAGAACCAAGATGCGATCCACAGTGGACTTCTTGGGAGTAAAACCCGACTGCTCAGGTGCTGATGCGCAAGCAGGTGGCAACGGATCCCGTTCAGGATAAACCCAGCAAAGACTCTGTCAGGTACTGAGAGGATTGGCACCTTCTGAAATTAATAGAGTGACACCCTTCCCTTTCCAGATTGGACTATAAGTACCCCTTTTCCAGTCAGTTAATGTGAGATGACAACACTGCAACGAACAGAGCAATAGAGCCATGCAACAATTCGTGGGCAGTCTGATCACCAGCCCACGGAGACTGCAATGGGAGTACTCAGCTTCCGCCCACCTCCTCACCCCCATATCGATACGTATGTATTGATGGTCTTTCACAGGTGGGGTTTAAAAGACACTGTTACTCATATATGACTATGTGTAATCAAACGATAAACCTCTAGGGATATACAAGGCCTCAAGAATATACGTGGAACACACGTGGTAGCCTAGTGGTAATGGCACTGAGCTCGTAATCCGGGTCATGGGATCGGGTCCACCGTATATAGTTCCCTCGGGAAGTTAACCATTACTACTTCCCCCTCCCCACCCAGGTATAATTGGGGTCCAGTCGTGGTAACGAAATGAGCGCCGTAGCGGAACGTCACAGGGTGTAGTAGTCACGGGTGAACGTGCACCTGGGGCACCTGGATGAGGGTAAAAAGGCGAATTTATTGCGCCTCCGAGGAAATGCGCATCATAGGAGCGTGGCCTCTTTAGTATTCCTTTTTTTTTTTAAGGCGCATGGCCTTTCCCCCCAGTTGTGGGATACGACGACGTTTTCCCCATGCACGCTGGTGCGTATCCGGAGTTCTACTCCCGTATGACAGGCAAACGGCTCGGAAATGGATACAGACTGCCTCGCCTCGCAACTTCACATCTGACACTCCCACCACGATGTTGTGATTGTAGGATAGCAGTGTCATGCAAATAATGGAAATGAGGGGGAAAAAAATGGTAGATTCCCTCGCATTCACCGAGGGTGGATAGGTTATCTAGTACGGTGAATTAGTTTCTTATTAGGTTCGGTGGTATACATGGATATGCCCCATGCATGACTGATTGGGTAGAGTAATTAGCCTTTTTTACGTTATTTATCGTTCGGGCTCGTTGACAAGGTGCTATGGTGATTGGGTTTGGCAAAATAAAAGGTAGATGAATTGGTATGAAATATGCTAAGTCGCCTAATTTGCAAAACTTAACTTGCGAGCTATTAAGTTTGTCCGATTTCTACGAAACTTGGTGAATATGATATACCTTCAGTCCCGAAACCTTCCTAATATAGATTTGGGTTCACCGGAAGTCATTCAAAATGTCTAATTTGCGTAATGTATGCGTTAATTCGAGGTGATGCCGGACTTTCATGAAATATGTGGATATGGTTAACCTTCAGTTCCCAAACTTTTCAACATAGATTTGAGGTTACTAGAGGTCATTTTAGGTGTTTGAAGTTGCATATGTATGGAACTGGACAAATAAATAACTGGCAATTAGCCCTCTCTCGACCTCTAAGTTCAGGTGGTTGAAACATACTAAAGGCAAAATGAAACAACCACTGTTTGCGAAAAGGAGGCGAGACTAGAGGTTCATGAAGCCACTTGTTTCTAATGATCGTCAAATTGTGCCTTCCTTTCTGGGCAGACTTGAAATCGTCAATGAAATATTTCCCACGAAACGAGGTTACAACTGTCCCATATAATCATCCCCCTGCTCATTGCTAGCAAGCCTCTGCTTACTTTGAGGAACGTTATCGGGTTCACGTCGTCGTCCAAGCTATAGACTTCCAAATAATCTGCCTGAGTTCTGTTCGGTTTAATGTAATTCCTCGTTTCCTTTTCGGTATCATCCCTTGGTAGTAGAGTAGTTTGTTCATATGTGTGTACACGGTCTTTAAAGCAGGCTGGTAAGACAGGCACCACATTTTCGTTCGAAAATGCGATGGCTTAAAATTGGAAATAAAAGTACGAGAATTATTTCAATTAGTTTATTGGCTCGAAGTTCACTAATTTGCTCTAAATCATATCTGTAAATTGATTTTCTGGTGGGCGTCAGGATTGGCCTTAATTCCCGAAAAGGAGAACTCCTCGATTGCGCAATATTTTTAACGTCCTATTTTCAGAGAAAATCATACCTTGTGGTATTCAAGTAATTATAGCATTCCAGTGTGTTGATTAGTGTGTTCTCCTATGTGACCTCTGGCTTACAGGAGTCAAATAAAGTTAACGTTATCGGTACCTGCGTTACTTCATATATTCATCCATAACCACCTTTAATGTTTTTGTATGGGGGATCTAATCAATATTCATGAGAGAACTTAATGTGGAACTACTTACAGTAGTTCCACAGATTTGTTTTTTTCAACCACGTTGAGCGGAAAGAGGCAATGCCCCCATGCTTGAGTGGCGAATGCCCCATATTAAGTAGATGGCGTGTTTCGTTTTGGTGCTGATTATGATATTCATCAGTGGGCGGGGCTCTGAAGCAAAATCCTCAAAGGCCAATACATCGACAACCGTAGGTCCGATTTTCCTCAAACTTGTTTTAGTGGCATCATTGCGCTGTTAACTGGTAGATGGTCCATAGAGAGTAAATGGTCCTTTTTTTATATTTTTGGTGTCGATCTTCATTAACCTTCAGGAGTGGGTGGGGCTCAGACGGAATTACTCAAACGCCACTGAAAATCTCGACCAAGTGTCGGTCAATTTCCGTCGAATTGTTTTGGTGACATTAGTTAGGAGAGTATGTAAAAAACTATGGTATTGTTATTTTGGTCCCTATTATTATTCACAAAAGCGAGACTTGAACGAATTCCGCTGAAAAATTGTTGTGCACGATGAGTGAAAGATGATAAGCGATACGGCGCCTATAAACTAATTGGGTGATGAATGATGTAGAGGATAAAGTGTTCGCTAGTCAGATCTTCATGCGCAACACCTGCTTTTTTAGTGATCTGGGATATCAGTGATCTAGGGCTTCGCGGCCCTATAGTGGCGCGCTGCTCACCAGAAAGTATCAATGCCTTTGGGGTACAAAAATCATAGATTCTTGGGCGCTCTTCGCCAACACTTTTGGCAGTTTGGTGTGGTAGTTTTGATGTGGTATAAAAAAAGAATTTGTTGGCGTTTAAAACACCCATAACAGCTCTTGGGGCAGTGCGGGTTCTTGGACAGGAATCTTTTTATATTCTAAAATGGTGTCTCCAGAACTCACACCAACTATATATGTCCCTGCAACCTACGGATAACACTATCTAGATCTGATGACGGCGCCTGCCATACCCATAAACTACCATTTTCGGTGATTCTGAGAGTGCAGAAACACCAAACATTTCTTGGACGCTTAGACGGCACCTATAGTGACGCTTCGCTCAGTTCCGCTACTGGGCGGAACCCCCGCTGATGCACACAGCTATATGAAAAAATAATGTCCCTAAAACTCAGAACAGCTTCGCCACAGCAAAAATGACACTTCGATTGGAGTCCATTTCATATCCGGAATGGGTCATTTTCGAATTTTCTGTACTGATTGTGTATTATGGTATTTTCGCACCCAGTTTACTAGCTATAGTCATGACTGAATATTAATATTTAGGTCAGTGGCTATAGTTTCAATAAAGATTTAGAAATTCCTTTCGGAAAAACGGGCACCTCGCATCGCGAAATATGTTTGATCTGCGATCTCTAGATTACAGGAAATAGCATGGCCCAAGGTGCTTCGCCCTTGGACCACAAACGGGAACATTACGCGGTCCCCTGTGCCCATGGCAGCAGGCGCGACGCGTTCGAGCGAGTGGATACCCCCAATGAGGTTTGAAATATCCGGCCTATCCAGCCGGTCGCGAATTAGGCAGCTAGCTAGGCTGCACCATTCCCGTCTCTTCATTATCATTTCATCTGAGCCATTCCACTCTGTTGAAACATGCGCTCGACTATGTTCTCCTCCTATCAGCTTCATTCCATCCTATGTACATGATGACGCAATCATCAATCGGCAGTTAGCCTGAACGAACCATGTGGTGTAATTATACGACAATGGTATATACCAAAGAGCGATAGATAGCCACTCCAATTGTTCGGAACGGCTCTCGCACATCGTTTGCTTCGGTAGGCCAGGTCATTTTCGACACGACAATTCGGCCTCAAGATAAAACCTAACCAGCATCACATCCGACAGGTGTACAATAAAATACGTTGACATTGAGCAGTATTAAAGTCTATTGGGCTATCCTATAGGGCGTGAGTTGTAAATCCCAAACGCTATTTGGAGCAGACTGCTCAGGATAGTTCTAGACAGCGCAGTCGACTGCTAGCGCCTGAAACCCAACTAGTCCATAGTGGAAGCACGCGGGACTGAAATGTCCCACAACCATATTTGGACGGCAGCGGCATGGAAATCAATCCTATGTTGCGGCAGTACCTCATTCTCATGTTGCTATAGCTATTTGTCACACATATAGGTATCCGCGTGTTCTCACGAAGTAGGGGAGAAACAGTATCCCGCGTTTTCTCAGGAGTTAGGGAGAACAGTTATTAAAGTATTTCCGAGCTGAGTCTAAGTCTTTTCGACAGGTAGAAGCTAGAGAGCTATCGAAACAAGATGTGGTGAGATTTATATAATTTGATTTCTTCCATTCATTGAAAATCATTTTGCAGCCGAGTCTGCTTTCTTTCTCTCTTTTTCGTTTTAGTGTGGAACCGTGGGAGGCTATTGGCGAATTGCTATTGGCGAATTTGTTCTTTGACTTCGATATTTTCTAAATAGGTTTTCCTATTATTGGCTTGTATTGGGGCTCATACAAATGATGTATGTTATTGAAGTAAAACCTGAAAAATGATTAGTTACTGTTTGCCCATGGGCAATTTACGTGTTAGGGTCTACTGAATTAGAAGTGCATTTTGTGAAAATTCTGAGCGTTCCGCCGGAGGCTGATGCTTACTGTCGTTGAAATAATATAGTTTTGGCCAGTGTTGACCGGATCCTGGGCTCCAGGTGCCAATTAGCAGTCATCCGCTTTGCTAGGCGGTGCATCTGTTGTTGAAGGTGTTGAATGTGTTCAAGTCGCATTGACTCAAAATATGATGCAAGTCATTTCAGACAAGCACTGTGACTGTACAAACTCATGAATGCAAGACAATCAATCATGGTCGAGTTCAACCTGAAGTCATAATTGTGACTTGCGATATTTCCCATCTCTGTTCATTCAGCTGGCTCACTGGCCGTTTGCGTTGCCTGGGATATTAATCAAGGGCGGGGTATGTTCTGAGGCAGTATCAGTTGATATTATATTCTAGGGCATGTACTATTTTCTCTTCACTCTTTGCGATTGGTGTTTCAGGGGGAGTGTAGGAAGGAAGTTCGAAAGGAGGGCTACAGCCACCGTCACTATAGGCCATATCGCAAAATATTGAAGGCGTGCTTAATATGGAATATTATATTTTCTTATGATTAGGACAAGTTTGGAAAACTTTATCCCAGAGAGGCCTATACAGGTAGGCAAAAATCACATCTACATGAATTCCAATTTTGTTACTCAATATAATGAACCAAACTGAAACTAACTTCTAGCATGAAATAGAAAGAAAGCACCAAGGAACAAAGCTGATAATACATATCATATACATACTTAACAAAACTATGTACAAAACAACTTTATAACACATCTATCCAACCATGCTTTTCCCTTTCAACAGAATACTTTTCCCTTTCCCCCACAACCACTGCTGAGGTAGTATTTTTTAGTGTTAAATAGTCTAGGAACCAATGACTAATTAGGCTTGAAATACCCAAGATATTATTTCAATCCTTGAAAGCCAATGACTTGTCTTTCTGCCAAACTGACTGCCTGAATATAATTCACACATAATTCGTCTGTTATCTCCTTTTCATGAATAAATAATAACTAAACCGATTTTGGTGATTGATATCGACTGAAATATCTAGGAAACACAGTGTCTCTTGTGAAAGCATCTTAGACTTCTTGCAATACTGTCTATTCTGGTGAAACCGCGATTGGAGTCCAGTCTGCATGGAAGAAAATCGAACACGTGTCCTTACATAGATGAGAGAACACGTGGCATGCATTTAGGCAGGTCTATGGCTTTCATTTTCGAGACTGTAGTCTATACAGTGTGTGCATGCATTGTGACGCCCAGCCTGCCCAGGGGCGCCGGACTTTCTTGAGTGGTGGGGGCAGCCCTTGGAAAGGGCACTTCAAGTATAAGAGGGAATTAACCGAAGAGCGGGGCTGGCGAAACTAAAATCCATATTTCCAGGTGTTACGTTTGTCGTTGTCAATTCCGTGACAGATTATTTTCAGTATTTGATTGGTCTGTTCGTATGGCTGTATCCATATAAGACGTCTGTTGTCTGGTCTAACGTCAAATTGGCCAGCCCATCGACTGCAACAGTTATGCAGGATATGCCAGCCCAAACATCAGTTGAAAGGACAGGCGACCCACTGCTATGTTTTCCGCTTCTCCATTCCTTGCTGTCTGTCTGTCTGTCTGGTTGAGTTCGCAGAGGGCAATGAGATGAACATGAAATTTTATCAGTATTCTTACTAGCTAGTGCCAAAAATTTAGTTCCGCCTTTAAATACTGTACGCTACAGTATTTTGACATTTGGGCATTGAAAAAATACGTTTAGCATACTCAGTTCATAATAATTTTTCTTACACTAGATGACATATACACATACGTCGGAATTTATGAATCAATGAATAATTAATGTCGACTACCCCGCTATTGAGGTTGCGATAGATGCTTTTTTCTTACCTATTCATTACAAATGGATCGTTGAATAGCTGACAAAACTGGAGGTAGTTGCTCATTCACGCCAATGGGATATAAACGCTGTTGCAAATTACTGTTTATGAAAGCAGCGATTTATTAGCTCTTATCAGCTATGCTAGTCTAACTAATGCGATCTTAATGCTTTATACTTTCAATATTATTGTCTTATATGCTATGAAGAAGTATGCATGAGTATAATTAAGCCTTCTGGACAGAATAATAATTGTTGCATAGATGCCATTGCATGCTACGATTAGATAGATTTCCTTTCCGAGGTACGACCTCTGATCACCTCTTTGCGTGCCATTTTCATTCCTATGGCCTGTTTCCATAAGGTGCTTTGTCTCACTAACATTTTTCTCTCTCTTCTCTGAGGTCTTTGTTTTGTATATGCGGTTGAGGCGGGCCGTCCTGAGGGAGTACCTCAAGAGAAATGCATGCAACCTTCTACTTCAAAATCAATTTTTCCTAGGCATGACGTAAAACTGCATTTTTGCTGTCCCCTCCAATATATGTCCCCCAGGGTACCGTCCTGCTGTCTACCACTCTTTTTCCTTTTTTTATATCAACGACCTGCCTGATACTGTCTCTTCGAAATTCGACTCTTTGCATACGACGCTTTCGGTAACCGCCATTAACTCCCCCGCGACTAAGAAAACAACGTATCTCACAAGAGGTCTCTACTCCGCTCGCAAATGGTCCGTGACTGGTAATGACCTTCAACACTGTCACGTCCTTACCACCACTTCGAAAACCAACCCTACGATTTTATCTACAGTCTCTCTGGGCACCACCTTGCCAATGTAACCTCACACACCTTGGTGAGACACTTGACTCTAAACGAACTGACCGCCCACATTGCCACTCTTGCGGCTAAAGCAATCAGATCCCAAATCTTCTCTCGAGAAATCTCTACAATTGCCCAGTTCATGTTAAAGAGGCTTGCCTACAAAATCTATGCGCGTCCCCAACTCGAGTATCCCTCTCAGGTTTGGTCACCCCAAGCAGTTACGGGCAAGAGGAAATTAAAAAATGTTCAATCTAGAGTTGACAGGTTTGCCACTGGACGCTTTCGGCTTACCGATAGTATCACCCATATTATGTGCTCATCAAATTGGGACTCGCTAGAGCACAAGAATATGGTTGGCTTATTTTTTACTGTCCACAAAATTTTGGCACAAAATACTTGAAATCCCAACACAATACATTTCAATCCCACAAAAATGGTACTAGGTCCAACCCCATCCGTTCAAAAACATTGCCTGCCGTGTTGGTGCCGTCAAGGGCGCTTACTTCCCAAGGGCCATTGCGGAATGGAACAAGCTCCCGACAAATATAGCTGGACTTGGCAATGGGAGTGTCTCAAGAGGGCAGGCGGCACCTGGCTACAACAATAATCTGCACACTAACTATTCTTCATCAAATGCCATACATTGGCGCATAGGAGTACTGCAATGAAGATGAAGATCTTTATAACAGAGGATGTTACACCAACTGTACGCAAGCGATAACGCAGCTGCCGCGGAACTTAGATGCAGTCACATCAGACCGAGTGACAGGTACGCCACATCCCATGGGCTGTGCCACCATCGGTCATTTTAGTGAAAGAAGACAAAGCTCTATAGATTGACTGAAATATTGAAAACGACGAACCTACATCAGAATTCAACTCGACAACGTTCCTGAATGGAATAAAACACGGAGCTGGTAGTAGCACTCTCGTGTATACGTAACATGGAACTTAATGTTAATGCCTGTGAGACATCAGCCCTTCCTGTAACCAAGGAACTGGACCATAATGTTATTGTCCGCCCCAGTTTGGCCACAGTCAGGTCAAATTATTAAAAATTCGACTAGTATGTGAACAATTTCTTACCATCATCGTTACACCATATATATGTAAAATTGTCTATTAACATACATCAATATATTTAGATTCAACATTTGTTGGAGGAAGGCGTGGGAGCCTGATTGGGATTGGTTCCATTTTAGTCACACATTTCCACGCCTTTCATGCTATAACACTTTCTGTTTCCTCGTATTGGGTAGTCGGATTAGCTCGGTTGCTAGAGCTTAGGACTCAAGGCGATAAGTACGCAAGGCGATAACGCAGCTGCCGCGGAACTTAGATGCAGTCACATCAGACCGAGTGACAGGTACGCCACATCCCTTGGGCTGTGCCACCATCGGTCATTGTAGTGAAAGAAGACAAAGCTCTATAAGATTGACTGAAATATTGAAAACGACGAACTACATCAGAATTAATCCTTGTTGACATTAGGTGGCGAATAGTGGGTTTATCAACTGCTATAGTCTTTGTTATGATAGAATTTCAGCATGAGAATTTAAATTTAAATCTGCTCCTAACAGTGATCTGCTATCGAATACGGTAAGGAGCCGGGCGTATTCCATGTAATTGAATAAATGCTGACCCTATTGGAGGGATTAGTTCTTTCCAAAAGTTCACAGTTCACAGGATGACAGGAGCTGTGCTGCGACGTTTATGTTTGGTTTTTAATCCATTCTCATGTGTTCATGTTGTTCATGTTATTGTCGTTTTTAGGTTTTTTTTTTTTTTATATTCTGTTTCTTATAAAATGACTCATAGCAATACAATACATGGGAAGTGTATAATATGGGGCATCCCCATGCAAGCAATTGGAAACAGAAGACCTTGTGGTTGTGGTATGGATAACATAATTTCAAATGTTCGGGGTAATATCTTCCTTTAATTGCGGTAGCCTACGCAGCGTTGACAAGACGGCTGACGTTATTGATTTTTAAAGGTAAGAATCATCAAATTGATTGTCTGGTAGATAGTCATTGGGATAGTAGTTCTATTGAATATACAACGAAATGAATGGGATGTAGAGTGTCCCTGGTACAGCTGATTCCAGGGGTGTTGCAATACAGGAGGCGGATTATTAGCTCAGTCGGCAGAGCTCCAGACGCCAAAACCATTGATTGCGAGTTCGGAGCCCATTGAGCCCGAGACTTTCCCGCAGTGCTGTTGGACAAGGAATGTCTCCTGAAATGTTCCACGCTACCCACGTGTTTAAGTGTGTACCTTGTGAGGTTAGCTTGTGCCCCCACGAGAGTGATCGAGCGCCGTTAGTGGTGCTCGTTATCGGAAGTCCCCCGGGGGACACGATCAAGTGATGTACTGGAATGGTGCATCAGGAGAGAACGAGCCAGCGGTGCGTGAGGTATGGTTATGGGTTGTGACAAATCACTATGATCAGGGGTAATATCTGTGAGCGCTTTGACGAAAGTCTTCGACATGGGAAAAAAAGCGCTATATAAGAACGAGATATTATTATTATATATTATGCTTATTATTATATTATTATTATACGGTTATTCAATAATAATCGTGACTTCAATATTGACAGGAGTTAATGTCACCATGATTCGCCATGACTTTAACCAGGGGTCATACAAAATTATACATTACTGCAATCTATGCCCCAAATACGACACCCTGCTTTGGTCAAATCTGTCTCTTACCAACATACCAACATCATTCTGCAAAAGCAAATACTCATTGTAATAATCGATATGTATATTGTTTTGAGGGTTCATCATACAAACTAAAGGGAAGTTCACGTGGCCGTCAGAAGAATCAGGCCTATTGAGATTGCTCCAGCGTTTGGATTGGTCAGCCGATATGAGAGGCTTGAGATGAGTTGCCAATGTTGACAAAGGGGTCGATATATATAAATCAGTATATATATATATATATAGATACGATATATATAGATATATATATATTATATCTATATATATATATATATATATATATATATATATAGATATTATTATATTGATCAAGTTGTGAGGGCGGTGTACAAACTGAAAGCTAACTAGATTCAATTTGAATATGATTTTCAAGGCCTAAAACAAGCATTGAATGCCTGACAGTATCGAAGAAAAAACCCGGTATGGGAAACTAACCCCGCCATGTGAATGATAGATTCCTTACTGTAGTTACATGACGATCAATAGAATCTAGCTTTTTCGATGAACAACTCATTACCCCTATCACTTTAGGAGAGCCACACTGGTCAGCTATTCCTCGGCGTAATCAGTGTACGATTCTGTTATTGCAAGTGTCATGCACTGGCATGTCTTCGATAGGATGCTTATACCTGGTTGTGCGGTTCGCCAATAACTGCTATCATTCATATGAGTTGGCCATCTGTGGGAACAAATGGATATCTTTTATAGTATGCATCTCGTCAATGAGAAGTGAATGATGATCATTGACCTCGTTGAAGAGAGGCAAAACTGTCCAGACTTCTCGTCTGATCAAGTTTAAAATTACCGAGAATACGTAGGTCGTGTCACTCTCGTATAGTACGTCAGTTTTACACCTATTATGAGAATTACGGGGACAACAACTAGAAATCAAAGTAATCCAGTATGTTGGATAAAGTTAGCTTGAACAAACGATACGTCTGGCATAATAAAGTAGCATGTCTGTTACTATATATTGATCATTAGTTAATTGAGATCATCAGAGGGTACAAAGTCGCGAGCCATGCAACCACGAGTATAGGATCTTTGGGCTAGCCACCGGAAATTTCCAAAGGGCTTCCGGCTTTGAAAAGTGAAGAGGACATAGTAGTTGTGGCTAGAGAACTGGGTTATCGCCAACTTGTTCGTTTGTTTAGTTTTGTTAAAAAGTCATTCCCTTGCGGCAACTCGACAACGTTCCTGAATGGAATAAAACACGGAG
Organism: Sclerodactyla briareus; assembly: GCA_026419785.1. Lineage (NCBI taxonomy): Eukaryota > Metazoa > Echinodermata > Holothuroidea > Dendrochirotida > Sclerodactylidae > Sclerodactyla > Sclerodactyla briareus. Next base: position 289,600 of record JAODTK010001366.1, on the reverse strand, counting down.
CTGGTAGTTAGCACTCATCGGAAAGTAACTTAATGTTAATGTCGGTGAGACATCAGCCCTTCCTGTAACGCAAGGAAATGGACCATAATGTTAGTGTCCGCCACCAGTTTGGCCACAGTCAGGTCAAATATTAAAAATTCGACTAGTAGGTGAGAACAACTTCTTACCACATAATCGTTCACACCATTCTAGGTAAAAGGTTATTACATACATCAATATATTAGATTCAACATTTGTTGGAGGAAGGCGTGGGAGAATGATTGGGGATTGGTTCCAGTTTAGTCACACATTTCCACGCCTCAGTGCTATAACACTTTCCGTTTCCTCGATATTGGGTGTCGGATTAGCTCGGGTGCTAGAGATTCAGACTGTTGATCGAAAGGTTGCGAGTCGAATCCAATAAATGATCACTTTCCAGTGTACAAGCTTGGCAGGTATTCGTTCCATCGTCTCACCCGACCCCCAGCGATGATTGGGACCTTGAGGAATTTGAGTACAAACCTGGGCTAATAATACAGCAAACTTATGACTACCGGGATTGTCGGATGAAGCGTTATCGGTTCTGTGATCGTGGGGTGGGTGGTGGGGTAATATGGGTAAGCGCTTTGAGAACGTCTACAACATTGAGGGAGAGCGCTATTATAAAAAATAGATTTACATACATACATATACATAAATCACATACATACCATACATACATAACATACATACATACATACATTACATACATACATACATACATTACATACATACATAATACATACATACATAAAACATAACATACATAATACTACATACATAAATAGGCCAGTGTCACGTTCAAATGTGGGTTACAGTTGTGTATCATCGGCAATAGATTTACCCCACTGAGTCCATGCGCTGAAATGATGTCTTGAATTATGTAGCTGGACCGCAACAGACCCCTGAGAGACTCAACAATCCAGATGTCTGAGTGATGAGGTGGAATTGTTTGCATAGAGTGCATGGGTACGGACACTGGCGTATACGACATGACCCATCCATATCAACACCGGTGATCCCACACCGGACTGGGAGAGGACGTTCGTTGGACAGAGAAGTTGATGGGTTTTCAAATACGATCAAATGCTGTGACGGTCTTACTCTAGAAACACAGAAGGCCTCTACCCTTTCCTATGAAGAGCTATGAGAATGTCCATTGGTTCCTACGGAGGGCTTAATTCAGACGGTGGTGAGGTCGGGTACGATGCTGCATGGGTCCTGTAGATGATGGCGGTCAAAGTATTCACGAATCTGAACCTCGAAGCTCTTTGAAACAACTTTTCGAGGGGGACATAGGTAGGGAAATGGCCCGGGAGTTAGCATAGTTATAAACGATGACATGTCCCAGAGTTTCAGCAAAGACGCCAGTGGTAAGCGAAGGGATTAACAAAATAGCAGTGCATGTGATCACAGGATCAGCTCATCTAAGTACGTTCGGTATAAGGTCGGTAACATGCGACATCTGTATCATTACCGGAGTGCAGATCAGAGACAGCAGCGAACTCTTAAGCATCTGCGGCATCCATGTTCTGACGCAACGGCATAATTCCAGTGAAATGGTCGGCAAATTCGTTGCAGGAACCGAAGGGCTGGCGAGGGAAGTTGGGTTCAGCCAACAATGAGAAGAAAGCTGCCAATCATGTACCGGTTTTGTGGTATTGCCACAGCTACTTGTGATGTTATGCAATGTGCTGTTCCCTTTTTTGGACACGGTTTGTAGTGCGACACGGGATCTTGTAACGGTCTTTATCCACATAGAGGACTTGAATTGATGGATTTTGTTCGAGACCACGTAGTTTTTCTCTCCTCTTTAGAGTGGTAGAGTACCAAGGCGCGTGTGGTCTGAGGAATATGGTACGTTCGGTAAGACTCATTGAGGCGATCACTGAGGACGGATTATATGAGTAACTTGTGAGTCAGCATCATTCACTGGAGAGAGGGCAGTCCGAATACCGTATGCACTACAGGGAAAAACGAGTGGCAATATCACGCCAACCTCCGGTAGTTGATACGCGCAGAGCATGGTGGAGGACGGGAGATAAACTAAACACTCTACGAATGCGTATCGGAAAACATGCTGATGAACCGTGGTCTGCATGACAAGACTCTTCCCTTTTCCGCAGTGAGAGGTAGGGACAGATTCGAGCTGTCATCGACGTGAAAGTTTGAATCACCTACAATGAGCAATTTGCAAGGTATAATCGTGAGTGATTCAAAACGTTGAAAATTCACCTGAGAACATGGCCATGCAGGTTGTATACCGTTTGTTACAAGGTGATTTGTTTATGACAACCGCCGTAGCAATGAGGATTACATGTGAGCATTAAAAACGGTCCAAGTGTTTCAAGGAGGCATGGAGGAAATCAATGTGCACGTGATGGATTAAACATTTACGAAAACAATATCCGCCACCACCGCATCATTTGCCTTCGGTTTCGGAAGATGGTGTAAGCGGGGGGGGGGGGGGGGTAGTGTACTTGGTATGTCGGCGAAGTGTGGCGATTGTTTCTCTAAAACCGCCCAGTGAAACAATGTTTCAGTTGGGGCAATTTCAAATCTAATCAGCGGCCGATTACGAAGTACATAATGCAGTTAGTTTTATTTTCGCATCCAATGGAGTGGGTGTTCCATAGAGCGAGCTTGAGTCGTCTGAACATAGGGGGATATGATTCGAATTACGAATCCAGTGTTCACCAAAACGAGAGTTGAACAATTCTGTTGCGTAAGAACGGGGACGACTTCCCTCTGTTTACGCAGACCCGCTTTTTTACAGCGATGGTAGACAACCCTTTTCCAAGTTCTTCTAATAGGAATTCTGCGGTTGTTGGGTAATAGTACACGAATTATCAGTCCCGACTCAGACAGAGAGCGACCAATGATAATCCAAGAGCTCATAGTGTACGGTACAACCGCGACGAGGTCAGCCTGTGTAACTAGACGCTCGCTTTCTGTATGACGACATAATCACTGTCGCGTAGCCGGGACGATCCACAGTCAATGGATTGGGTCTTGGTTGAGACAATCTGCCATCTAGTGTTGTGATAACAACGTTTGTGATATAACAATGAACACTACAATTAGGCCGAATTCACTGAGGGGTGACCGGGTGGCGGAAATTGGCCTAAGCTGTACAATCGACATAGTTCAAGAATTCTGAAAACCGGAACAGAGGTTCAACAGGAAAACTAGTCCTCATGAGCCACCAATCCCACTACATAGTGGCTGAACATGATTCTTGAGATGGATAAACAACATGTATACAACCCGAACGACCAGTAAATACACAGGAAAACGGCAACCAAAGAATATGACAGTGAGGTGGCAGCCTGTTAAGCCTAAACATCTAGACAAACCGATTATGCCGAAAGTACAACTGATGAAACGGCGGGCGGGCAATGTCGAAGGCGCCCAAAGTCTTAGAGATTTATGTTGGGATGCAATTCCAACCGGTGGGAAATGTCGAGACACGGTCCAGCTCTTATCCCGCCGAGGGGAGACGTCTCCGTTAACCGTATCATTATAGTTAGGTAGTGGTGAGGCCGTACAATTGTGACGTCTTTAGAATGGCGTAGCAAGGTTCCGCTCTTTCGCATTCGTTCCAAGGGGGTGGCATCCCTCCCCGAATATGTAGCCAGGATGGCCAGTTGTTGCTAATCATGACCAGTGCCGGCAACATGAAGAGTTCAGGCATCAGGAGAAAAATTGTTTGTATAAAAATGTGATCTTAGTATCTGGGGGCCACCAGTGCTGGAGGAATCGAGTCGTGACTCGGCCTAGAGTCCGCGACTCGAGTCCAGATTCGGACTCGGGGACTCGGGACTCGAAGTTCAATGACTCGGACTCGGCCCAAAAGACTGGGGGACTCGGTCCGAGTCCTGTCCGAGGCCTATATTTTTCCAACTACAGAACTTGATTTCACGATCGTACAAGACAATCGAAATAATAAGCACACGCTCTGCCAAAAAGTAGCCCAAATTTCCCACGTACGTCCGACTGCACGGATGTCTGAGGGGGGGGGGGGGGGGGGGGGGGGGGGGGGGGGGGGGGGGGGGGATCACGAGGGAAATGCATCATTCTCCACTCTCGCCTGTTTAACGGTCACATAATCAATTATGAGATCAAAACGGAAAGAGTAAAATTTGTGCATATAAAATCAGCATGACAAAATGTCCATAGTTTTTCTGAAAGAATCAAATGAATTGTGTTACAATAACGAAACGTTACAGCACATCCTGTTTATAACGACAACTAACACGAACATTAACAAAAATGGAAAGGACTCAAACGGTTTTTGGGGAAGAACCGAAGCTTTATAGCATAGCTCTCATCTCACTTGTGCCAACGTATTTAGGATACTCAGTACTTCCTTAACCATGTGCTTTTCATATTTTGTTATCGCAACTGGCAGTGGATAGTCCATGGCGTTACTGGCAAGCGGTGTCAATTCTCTATAATTCTTGGGGTGTAATTGGTTTTCGCCCTTGGTGTATGTCTTGATCGATAGCGTAGCCCATTTTATTCATGTGGCATAGTGAGATAGTGAATAGATAATGTAGGCTATGTGGATTGGATTAATGATTCACAGGGAGCGGACAAATTGGCAACATTTGAGACGTTATATATACCAATTTTCAAGAAAATCTCAAGAAATATGTCTTTTCCCTTATAATTGGTAGATAGACATCATAAAAAGGTTGCCAGTTTGCCCGATCAGCAACTATATGAATTTGAGGAAGCCATTTCTTCCCAACCGAGCATGCTGTAAACCTGGAATGAAGTGATACTTGAATGGTTTTCATTCTCTTTACCATTGCAAAACCAGGAAGAGCATTAATTTGGCCTGGAATTTTCCTTCCACCTGTCGTGTACGTTATGGGAACTGCATGGCTGTGAGATCAGTGCTGGTTGCCACACATCTGGTCTGGTCCTGACGACGGATGATCCGTGTACACCGGAAATAGCCACCGGCAATGGACAGTTGAATAGCTACAGGGATGCCACACTTCTCTGATAGATGGAGCATCTCGGTTCTTGTGTTGGGCGTGAACGTGCGCGTGTCGCGACGACCTGAATGAACACGAATGACCTAGCTGGTTAGGAATGAGAAAACAGGGGTCCTCTGGGTAGATGAAAGCAACATTCTCACCCAAATCCTAGGGCCCCAACCCAACTATACAAATCAATGTTTCCGATTAATCTGTTAAGAGGATGACATTTGGTATATCATGAAACTAGCGCAGTATGCCTGGCGGCTACATAGATATTCGAGGCCTTCGCACTGAAATAAGCTTTCGGTTAATATCTCTGAATGCATTTAGGATATTCAATTGCGAACTACCTTTGTGGATTGGTCATGGTTGTCATATACAAGAATTATTGTTTAATTATTTGAAATATTGTTATGTTTTTTTTTTTTCATTTCTATCCGCCTTGTCTTTGAAATTTCAGGATAGTCTGGTTCCCATACACGCCAGAGGCTGTATTGTGTCTCTACTGCCGTGCCCTCCTGTTTTCTCTCCTCTCCGTTTCTCCTTTTTACCATGACAAGGCTCAAAACCTCAATTGAATTATGTACATTATGTGTTTGTAACAATTTGGAAGAACTTCTGAATAGGCAGAGGTCTTTTTTTCGGAACAACGTCCTCCGATAATACTCTTGCACATTTCGTTGGAATAGTGGTGTATCAATGCGCGAAAGAAAAAACAAAGACGAATTCAGAGCGCCACTTCTGGTAATTCGGGCTGGTCCAGTCGATGATGCATCACCAAATAGTGACGTGGTCCATGAAATAGTTTGTTGAGCATCATTGCCCCTTCTTAACCCACTCCCTCCCACGACGGGACCACAACGATAATCTACAGCTCAAGTACACTGTCTGCCTGGCAATGTGTCATTTTTTGTGTCAATAACTATTATCTATCTTGGTATCCGAACTTGTGGCATATAATGTTTCATGAGTCTCATTCAGGGAAAAATGTAACTGTCATTAAATTGAGTTCTTCCTGAGGACAGATGGAGTTCCGGTGTCAATTCAATATAATTGGACGAGAATACTCACGTTTCCAGTCTTGCACTAGCTCTGCTGTGAGAAACCTTGTGAGTGAATATGACGATGCCTAAATCGGATAATCCGCGCGTTCGTGGTTGTTCGAATACCGTCTGATGAATTTGAGTGGAATGCTGCTGCATTATGTAGAATCAAGCTAATTCAAGATAATTCGTCATTCTCTAAATGCGATTGACCCCAAGTTCAGTCATTTCGTCTGTCTGGCTTCGTCGAGAAACTGATGTCTTCGTGATTATTTCGACTAGCAGTGATCATTTGCTTATCTTAGCAAGATTCATCATTGCAGCAACAATATCCAGGTTCCCCACAACTCCTCCAGTCTTGAGTGACAGTGCCCAATGTCAGGGACTGGAATACTTTGGACAGGTAACGGCCCTGAGGGGATGGAATTCCACAGTCACAGGACTGGGGATGCGGTATGAATGTGTGAAATGCATTTGTACAGAGAAGACTAGTTTTTAACTGAACTAAAGGTAAACTGTATGTTGTTGCGGAAGAGCCATAACATTGTAGCACCAATGCCAAGAAGTAACACTCCATTTGTGGTGATGCGGCATTGGTACACAGTTATTTTGCCTGTCTCGTGTTCATTTTTTCGGGACATTTTTGCCCGCTGTTTTCAACTCCACACCATACCAACGAAGAACTCTTTAAGTGTAGACTGAGAACCCCAAAACTGAAAATACCAACTATCAATGAATAACTGTAGGAGGGGAAGTTGTGTGCAAGTAAGTAAACGTTAATATGCAGTGTAATTTAGGCTATGAGAAAAATATAACTTACGCCATACCGGTCTCATGCCAGTAAGAAGATACTGCGAACCTAGGTAATAGCTGCCAGCTTACAGTAGGCTGATGTAAGCTAAAGTAGCACACTGCTGATACACTTGATTTACAACCGCCGAGTGTTCCCCTCCAAAAAAAAGGTTCTAAATTTTGCCATCAAGGCTCGATTGTGAGGATTTATTCTTGTCAGCTGGATTCTGTTTTGCCCTAATCTGAACAAAGTACAGATGGTGTACATTTGGGACGGATTTGCTGGGTTTTTTTTCACAATGTTCAAACTTCCCGGTGCCCACAGTCAGAATAGGGATTCCCAAGTGTCATGGTGTCCGAAACTTGTCCGCTAGCTTGAAAGCTGCTCTGGCTCAAAAATTCACTGGTATGGTAATTTGGAGGTGCCATGATAGGTAAGTTTATCAGCTACCAAATGACCAGTGGCATGCACCTAGCGCAATCTCCCACTGGGCTCTACAGAGTGGTGAAGATGTCCTGTCTAGTGTGTAAGTCAATTGGGGGAGGGGGGGGGATAACCGTGTGCCTCTCCAATGAATGGTGATGCTACATAATGATGCATGTGCGCGTTATACGTGTGCTTATAGTGCTATATCCGACAAGAAACCCAATCGGTGACAATATATGTTGAGCTACCGATTAATAACCCCACGTTTATGGCAATATAAACGCTACAATAACTGTTTACAAAGTCCTGAGTGCCAATCGACCATTCTTAGTAGGAGTCTTCAACATGCAGATGTTATTCCTTAAGAAAAATTTCCCGAGAAACAAGACATCCGAGAGACAATTGGCTGTTTGGAGCTGATGAGGAACAGAACCAACCATATGTTTGCCTGATGTAACCACAATCCGATCTACAGATACTCTCATTGGTACAAAGGTGATGACCGCGAGTGCATCGGGAGAGGTTTTCGTCCCACATTGATATACCAAGAAAATCACATGAATAGGCTTGTTGGGTTGGCGTATAATCGACTGGTTCGTATTTTAATTGGAGAATAAAACTGATTACATCGAGCAAAGTAATATTATGATTGAAGATAAGCTTAGGAATGTACGTGTGTACGCTAATAACAACCTACAGGCAGTGTTCGTGAACAGGTCAAAGGTCCAGCGCCTATTCAACATATCGTCTATGAAGTAGGACCTATGAAAAATAAGTACTTTAAATCACATACAATCATTCTCATTCTCTTCAGTTCCTGATGGGGAAATAATCCTTTTGGATACTCCAGCACTCGGCATGCATTGGATTGACTGAAGTGATATGCCACCAGCAACCTGAGAACGACCGCCCCCTGACGAGTTGAAGAGAACGGCCTCCTTCGTTAACAACCTGACAAACTAGATTCTACCAGATTCAGCAGTTACTCTCGTTACCAAAACATTAATATCTATAGTACATTCATAGTTTGGCAGCTCCCATCGGAATTACCACCTACTTACATCGACGATAAGCATATAAGAGTTCCGTCCATTCAACGGAAACGCATTTCAGTTCTCGGCAACCGGAAATTGTTTTTCCATGGATCTCGATGTTAACGTACTGGTATTCGTATGGGCCCATGGACCTTTGTGGGCTCCTTCAAAGCCTTGTACACATGATTATCCTTCAATGACTGTATAGAGACAGGATAGGATACATTCATTTGGCTCGATGAATAATGTCAATATTGTTATTTGTTTCAAATCAACTTAGGATTAGTAATAAGATTAGCAATTTGATAATTACAGTTTATTAGGCCTACACGGTTGACTTATGTAATTATGAGAAGAACATGCAATATGAACAAATCATGATTGGGGTAACGATATCATGGTAAACGAAATGTTAAAAGTTTATATTTACAATAAGCAAACGGATGATTCAGGCTTCAAGTTACTTCATCACCAACTCAAACAAAAGCACATTCACAGTGCAGCATTATCGAGACCTAACTAGAAAACCTATTTATACTATACAAGTCAAATTACTCTCAACAACTATGGGATAGCAAGGGCGCAATCACTAGGGATCCGGGGGGTCATGACCCCCCACACTTTTGGGAAGGCCCCCATACATAATTATTTTTTTTCATCAACAAAATGTTTCCCATTACAGCTTCATACCGCCCCCCCCCCCCAAATGTTCTTGACCCCCCAACTTTCAGACAGTGACTGCGCCTTTGTGGATAGCCATCGACAACCTTGCTTCTCTGGTGCTTTGGATCACCTGGATCATCACGAGTAAGCCTAAATAGCTTGGGTGTGTCCGAGAGAAGTCCACACTAAACTAGTAGTGGCTGTCTGCTTGTCGCGCTTGTTCCGTACGTAGCGATTCGTCTGACTTAGCATATGAGTCTTGTATTCAGTTCAGCTAAGTTCCATAGTTCGCCTCAACTTGGTGAGTAGCGGGATATGATAAGTTCTTCTTTTTCCTACCAGCTGTCCTACTTTCGTAGAACATGAAGCAAGAACATGATAGGAAAGGATGGAATCATGGTTCTTGTTTAACATGCAACAATGAAGACCAACTTATCTAGTAATTTAGCCGGAGAGCCGAGCAGTAACAGTAATAGTTACATGCTGTCAGTATTACTGTGCATGTACAGTATATATCCGGGCTGGTATGAGGGATCGGCGTCGAGTAGCTGTGTTAGGGTGATTAGTATGGTACGCACTCAATATTTCATCGGCGTAGGGGCTCATGCGATAGGTAGGATGATATCAGTATGTGTCACGGCTACCCCCGTCCAGTTCAGAAGAATGTTCGTGCATGGTTCTGCGGATCCATGAGCACAGTGTAGACTCCGCGAAGGTGTGTATATACCGTTCACCTACGATCCCGTCATATTATTACCTTAACGTACCCTCGTTGATACTGCAACGTCTAAAAGGTACAATACAAAATTACACACTCTTTGAAAGTCCTCCATATGTTGCAACACAATCATGTAACGTCATTTGTGGAACTGGGAACTGTGACGTCAGCATGTTATACGGCCAAGCCAGGCAGGTACCCGATTATGAAGCGCCAATGTGCTTGCTGATGTCTGAGCATTGTTCGACGTTTCGAATATTGGAAGCCATATATAATTTTCAATATATTAATATAATAATTTCATACTTCAAAATATTACAGCCTCCATAGCTTAACTGCGATTTCTAGCATACTACTGTAATTTCTGAGAGATTCCTATGATAACTATGATACACTTCTTCATATATTGTGTATTCTCCGAAACCTTAATTCAATTTTACATGGGTATACACGCCTAGCTTACTAATCCTAATATCGTTCACTTATTTGATTTGAAAATTTGGTATTCGTATATTCGCCTTTAACTGGTTACATAGTGGTAGTTCCTTTCAGTTACGTGGTGTTCATCGTTCTCATCCCAGTGTTGCCTCTCATCAATGATTTACCTCATTTGCTCTAACTCTAACATACGTACATAGTATTTGCCATACTACCTGTTTTGTCGGTGTTTACAAATTCGAAACTTGCTCCCATCTGGTACTGCTGATGCGAAACAAAAACTTTTAAGCAGCGTTTTATTAGGAATCATTCCGGAATGTATTATCTCTGTATATACTTGTTTGTTTCTATAATTGTCCTATAATTTAACTGTTCTGTTTTAGTTTTTGTATCTCTACCGTTGATATTCACATAAGGGATCTAGAGTATGAATACTTTTCGAGCTCTTCTCTCACCTTCTCTCGTTCATATCCCACTTGCTCTTCATAACCTTCATTGTTGAGATTGAAATGAAGTTAATTGAAATGCCATATAAACTCACGTTTCTATGTAAAACAATAACCTCGGTCAGGTACGATATCTATACACATAAAATAACTGTGCAGCAACAGTCGACCCCATTCCAAAGGTGTCGTCAACATAATGTGATCAACTTTGATTCAGAATTACCTGACGTACTATGCTGAGACCGTAGGAGTAAATTAGGGAGAACATTCCAGTGCTGAGAAATAGAGAACTATCGTGGGATGTTCAGCGCCGCTACATAATCCAGTTGTTTTTTTAGTCTCAGCACGGCATTAATCAGCGGGTTACAGCAGGGTTGTGTACGTGCGGGGGCAGAACCCCCGGTGAGAAGCTGGTCTTTGAGCGCCAAAAGTCGGATTCTGCGCACGAAAAGTCGGTTCACAGCTTCAGAAGGTATATCGCCCGATGTTAACCACGAACGCAATTGTATCAATTCGGCTGGATGACCATCCCGACCGGTAAAAAATTGATTTGATTTGATTCTACGGGTTCAGGAAGTCCATTGAGGCTCATCTAAATTAGCAGTTGTCCCTGTAATGAGGCTCACTGAAGGGTAAATTACGTCATCAGCAAGAGGGTCATCGGCACTGCTCCAGGCGCGATGAGCACTAGACACTGACACTAACACAACACTAACATCACAGTCAATGAGGAGTTATGAGGTAACCTAAATAGATTTTTTCCCCTTCTTCCCAACGTAAACCGACGTGGGCCTCCATAAATATATAATCGGGCAATGTGTTTTATGTTTTCAATCACCTGCTGGAAAATTTGCAGGTAGTTTACGCTTCCGTGTTCGGTTGCTATAATTGCGTCGAATATATCATTCTTGGAATTAGAACAGGGATTAGAGCCTCATTCAAACAAACACGAATTCCTAGTTGTCTCCCAAAATAATATGGGTACTCTGATTACACAAAACGACCAGTCGATTACGATTAATGATTTGCCAGATATTGTGAAGAATAGGAACAATACTTACATACTACGATATAAATAAATCTAGTATTGGGTTATTCCATAAAGCGGCAACAACACCCTTTACAGATACAAGACCAGGCAGTTAAGGCATTGTAGGGTCAGGAGAAGGCTGTTTCCTCAGGTTTCCCCGTTTGTCCTCCTTATTGGTAAATTATTGGCAACCTCCGTTTACTGGCAATAACCTGAGCAAATTGAAACTATTTATAAAAATTGATAACAACCAATTAGAGGCTCTTCGATGTCTGTTGAATGTCAGGGGATTACTACAGTTGAATCAGGGGGACATTTAATCCATAGTCGGAACAAAACATTGCACACAGCAGTATCCTGGAATTGTCAGGGGTGACATCGATGACAGCGGAGAAAAGAAACGAGCGGGCATGTACACAGTGAATGTATATCGAACTGTGCTGTAGTACTCAAGTCAGGATTCCAGGACTCACAACTCCAGACTCGTGACTGACCTTACCTGGACTCGGACTCACCTTTAAGGCCAGAGTTCTACTTACCTTCTCGACTTAGCTAATCAGGTATCCTTCGCTGAGCCTTCTGAATGCCATCCTCATAGAATGCCCAATATTTATAATGTTCCCGACCATGTTTGAATACAAATTATTTGAATATCTGTACCCTGTATCTGTATTTTAGGTGAAACACAATTTTATCTTACATCTAATTAGTGGTTATGCTTATCATTGCGGAAGGATGACATGAATCATTTCATATGACGATAGGTTACAAATTCCGAAGTGAACAAAATCGTGGGTATCTAGGAAGGTTTATTTAAACTTCTTGTTTTGGAAATTGCCTGAATATAAGATACAAACTTTTCTTTGGAAAACATACTGCAAACGATTCGCTAATTACAGTATTATAGAAGTGGGTTCATGAATCGCTAGTCTTGCTTTTCCGCATCATCCCCCCCCCCTCCCCCCCCCTTTTTTTTTTTTTGGAGGGGGGGGGAAATAAAAGAAGTTTGAAGAGCTTTGAGTATCCCCATGTAATACAGAGTACTGATCCCTCCCTACACGAACATGCATTCATACAAAAAAGCAACGTCGTCACCATTCTGGGAGAGAAACCGTTGTTCGTTCGGATTACTACTTACCCAACGCTCTGTATCAATTGAAGATTTAAACAATCATGACGCAGCTCTATTTGAGAAGAATGAAACGGCCACGGTTCTTTCATCCCAATAAAAGTCCACATAGCACCAGTGTCCATCGATAATGCCTACGGAAAAATCATTATTGAACTAGACAAGCTTTAGTCGATACATTCGTCGATTTGAGTCTTCAAATGAAAAGAGATGTTAAGACTACTATCAGGAAGTTTTGATCGACAAGAGAGACCCAGTGCTGTCAATTTTCTAGCCACTCCCCCTTTCGCCTCTCTCCTCTCTCTCTGTCTCTCTCTCTCTGGCAGCGCCTGTATATACCGAAACAGACGAAACGTTGCTAAAAACGCTATACAAACTATAATTCACTATCTATTAGGAAAGAACTAGAAAGGACATGTTTCTTATAAACAGTTCTGGAACCAATATAACCGACAAAGGACACGTATCATCCTTACACATACCAAAATACACAGACAAAAAGTAACTACTCAAATAATAATAATAATAATAATAATGCTATTAAAACGGCACTTAATATAGCGCAGAAATGCCCCAAGAGGCCTCGAAGCGCTTCACAAAGTAAAACATGAAAATATAAAAGTTATAGGAACAACATGGCAAAAATAGAAGAAAACGATATATAGAGAAAAAAAAACGTTTGAAAAACAATAGGGAATTAAACGATAGCGGCAAGTGAATCCTAAAAACTAGTAACATGTCAAAATACTTAAACAGCTGTAAAAATACCAAAGATATACTATGACAAATACAAAAATAGACCATATAAACAACAACAAGCTGAAGATGAAAAATTAGGCCTACTCCGTGGGATTCGTAAAAAGGTATGTCTTTAAAAGCTTCTTGAACTTGGCAAGAGAAACAGCATTTCTAATACACTGTGGTAAACCATTCCACAGCTTTGGCGCAGAGACCGAAAAAACACGTTCCCCCGTAGAAGCAGGTGGAAACAGCGAGGTGAATCAAGGAGAGCCTGAGATCTCGAGCGAAGGGTGCGACTGGGGCGGTTGTGTGCGAGGAGGTCTGCGAAATATGGTGGAGCCAGTCCAATAATGGATTTGTAAGTGAGCATTAGAATTTTGAAGACAATGCGATCCTTCACCGGGAGCCAGTGTAGTTCGTTGCGCCGTAAGCTGTTGATGTGTACATGGCTACCTCGAACTCCCAGGACAAGCCTGGCGGCGCTGTTCTGGACACGCTGGAGCTTAGCGATTGCCGAAGCATGGTAATCCGTACGAAAGGCTTTTATTTGAATCCAATCGGAAGTAACAACGCGTGAACCAAACGTTCTGCGGTGGATCGATCGATATACTTCCGTATCCTGCCGATTTTAGGGATAGCCATGAAGGCGGAACGACAAATCTGGTTTATATGGGATGCAAGGGTCACATGTGTGATCCATTATACCGCCAAGTGCGTTCCCTCAGATTAAGTGTCGTGTCATCTTCGCCAACATTGAGAGCGGTATGGAAATCGGATTCTTCGCAAATCGTGAAGTAAAATGGATGATTTCGGTCTTATCGTCATTCAGGAGTAAACTATTCTGCGCTGTCCGCTTTTTCATCCCACGGATGCAGTCTTCGAGATATTGGAGGCGGTCCTGGCAAGATGAAACTAACACAAGATCAAGCTGGTGTCCTCTGCTTAGATCATTGTATAGATACTGTATGACTCTATCAATTCCTCAAGTGGCGATGTTATATGGGAACAGTAAAGGTCCTGCAACAGATCCTGCGGAACGGAGGCAATTCATGGGACGAGGGTCTGACAGTCTGTCACTGAAGATCCGACTGCTGACGGCCACTTACGTAACTTGCAAGCCATGAGAGGGCTTTGGCCCGTTGATTCCATACCGATTTCTGATTCGTTGAAGGAGATTCTGTGATTGACAGTGTCAAATGCCCCCGAGAAATCTAGAAGGACGAAATCTAGAAGGAACGTTGATCCAGATCAGCAGCTAACGTCTTCTGAACACGCCAACAGGGCTGTTTCCAGTGCTGAAATGTTTCCGAAAGGGTGGGTTGAACTTCGGGAATCGTCGTTGATTGTGATACGACATCATCGAGCCTCTCCCTCACTTTATTGATTTTGTCAATGAAGAATTTAGCAAATTCATTTGCTAACTCTCTCTCTCCTCTCTTGCTAAATCACCGCTCGCTCATTAAAATATGATAATTTTTTACTAAAACAAACAAAATTGAGACACCACTTCATTACACACCCACACAACACGCACACACATACGCATACACACATACACACACTTACATTTGGACATTAGTTCGCTGACAATGTTTTGCGATATGTCAACGCTTATTTATTGAACTGTGTTTTCCTGTGGGAACCGGTATTCCAAATGTCCTCCTCTATAGCCGCCTGGATGCGTTTGTCAATTATTTGCGTGATATGGTAGAATAATTCTGCTCAACGACGCAAAATACGCATATGTAACATACTGTCTTTTCAGTCTGAAGGGAGCTAGCTGTGACGAAGTTCCCCCAGACAGCGTGTTAGTGTCATGCCCGTGCACCTCACCCTCTCCTCCAGAGCCTTCAATGAGCTATTCCCTGACTGTACGGCATGTCTCCCACCTGAAACGGGCCAATGCTCCCCAACGGTGTGGCCAAAAATATTTTAACAGTTGAATAGTTCAGGTAAATTTATGGAAGTAATATGTGATGCTGATCGCATGAACAAGGAATATGATCATGACTAGAATAACCACACAGATCAGCAGCTCATGAAATGAATTCGAGGTAGAATCCGTTACTTAGGAAGAATGTTTTATCATTTGAACCATCAGTTTTCCATTATACAATTCCCTGCAAAACGACTGTCTCTGTTAAAAAAAGAAAAAAAAAACAAATCCGTTCAAACCGATTGGAAGTTCTGGAAATGCATTTATCGTCTCAATCGATTCGCATCCCTTTTCCCAGAGATACCAGAGCTTCGACTCCGTGGTCCTTGTAGGATTCCTCCTGTTTGTGTTCGCTGGCTCCGATATTTTTAGTTTCATACGCAATACTCAGGATTTTACATTCCATAATCGCTATATTCCCATATCGGATTCTAACATTCCTGGTTTCCTATCTATTGTTTCTTGTATTCGGTTCTGACGGATCGAACGACGACACTGACCAAATGCCATTGACATGTTACGGGGGGTTCACGGATAGTTGGAACAGATATTTGTATTCTCTCGGTGTATCTTCACTAATGGGGATATCTGAATTCTATGCTTCCTGGAAGTCGATACAGGCCGACCCTATTTTTATCCCATTTTCACAGTCGATGGGTAGCTGGTCCTTTGTACAGTCGTACGTCGGTATCAATGCCTTGCTTCCATCCGTTCGTAGGCTGGGTGGGAGGCTCTTGGTAAATATACTCGATGATAGATCAGTTAAGTTACCTGTGTATATCTTTGACAGGTAATGTGGTTGTGCATGCCTTTTTTGAGATTATTCCCGAGGTCTTTTTTCATTGGCAACATTCTCCTAGTATTTATTCACAAGGCGATCGCCAAAAAGTGCTCGCCTGGTTGCGAGACCGGTGGTTGGTTGTATTATTCACTACACAAACAACCAACTAGTTCATGCAGACCATCGTCATGTCAAACGAACATCACATATTTTCACATATAACACATACATATTCCTAAAAACTCCTAAAATAACTGACTCTTAATAACTATACCCTGAATGTTTTTTTTTCTTCTTCATGCACCCCCCCCCCCCTCCACTCTTCTCTCAGTAAATACCCAAATTGAATAAGTTTTAACGCTCAGTCAACTCACTTGTTTGACCCAAAATCCAACTTGAAATGTTCTAAATCACCTTAGCAGCCCGGGCTTCTTTGCCTTTTAAAATCAAAATTTCCTTCATCATTCATTGCCTTTTATTTTCCAAGCAGCCAGGACGTGCCATCCAGCCCCCCACCCCCTGCCAGGCAGCAAACACCCCCCTACCCACACCACTAACAACCTATCCCCATGCAGCAGTCAAGGATGTCCCAAAATATATTTTTAAGGAAACCTCCACATTTGTCTATCTATCATTTGCCTATTTTGACATATGATTGACATTATAGACAGTCACAGACCATTCCTGGGCACGCGTCCCCAGGTAAGAAGAGAGGAAAGAAAAATGTTACAGTTTTTTTGTAGGTCTAATCAACCTAATCAAATGGTTGGGTAAAAGAGGGTTCGCTTGTGGGCAGCTTATAACAGCAGTAAAATTGTCACAGGAGCTATGGTTACTCGTTCCTCAGTGCTTTATTCTAACAGGAGCATACCTACTGAGTTTGGCGAAATTCTTACCAAGTTGGAAATTGGAATATATTATGCAAATTAGACACATGCAATGACCTCTACTGACTCCAGCTGTACCTTTAAAATGATCAGGATCAAGGTGGATCAAATCTATCAAGTTTTGTGGAAATCCACAAACTTTCAACAAGAGCACCAATGGTGCTGTAGCTCAAACCGCACAAATGTACCAAGACGAATGTGAAATTTTGTGTTAAATGTTCAAGATTCAGTGAGACCAAGAGGGAAGAGAGGTTCAAGCAATGGCCTATTGTGCCCCTGTAACAAGTTTTGACATTGATCTTCAATTCTTCATATGGCCCAAAAAATGTCTCAGCAGTCAATAAACATTGTATCTCATCTTAGTCAAACATCATCGAATAATGCCCTATTGAGAGCAAAAAAGGCAAGTTCACAGTCGATGAACATTGGGTCCAAGTTTGGTCAACAGCCATCAAAGAACTAGACATGTAATGCTGGTAAATCTGCCGACATGGTATCTCCCCCCGCAGGAATGGCCTTCGTGGTCCTGTATTTTTTTCTTCTATACTCATAATGTATAGCGGCTTACACTGCAAGTACGGAGGGATTGTTGGCAGTTGCTAAATTGCAATAACACATTTCTCAATCACACTTTAAATCCTCCTAAAGTGTGGTGGGGAGCGGTTGTTTAGCAAGGTCATTTCAAAATTGTTCTTTATTGTTAATACTTTAAGAAAATAATGTCTCATATTGAACACATTGCTTAGCATTGTAATAATACTAAAAGCTACTGCGCACTCGCCAGTCCCAGACCAGGGTGAGCAGGGGGAACTGTTGTCAGAGTTGTCTTTTATCTCCTGCACCATCCAATATTTTTGGAGGGAGGTTGATCTCATATAAACTCCTTAACAATCATTTGGTTGCACTAATTATAGTGTTGGCAATTCAATTATTGCCATTTTTCCAAGGTTGTACTTAGAAGGAGGGGTGGTAGGCCAAATCATTTGTGGAGTTTTCCACTCCTCTTGATGTTTATTACACATACTGCCCTTTTCTGTGATTTTATTTTCATGGACCATGGAGTTATAAACGGTAAATACTAAAGGCCCATGGCCATGTACCAGATGCCACAAAACTTCTCAAATTGAAAAACTAATTATCGAGATCACTTACACCAATTTTGAATCTCCTAAGTTGTCATTTTGGACAATGAATGTTTCGGTAAAAATCACGGGTAATTTCCTTCGCTCTGTGACCGTAAAGGGGGGAATGACTTCGGTGGCCAAAATGCTATAGCAAAGTCTGCTGCCCGAGTGCCCGACATCACAACTCGTAAACAATACGTCATCAACCTGTAACAACTAAGACGAGCAACAAAGGTCATCGCACATAGCCTAATGTGTGATGTGCGAGACTGCGATGCTGGTTTGTGGCGACTCCATACTTTCACTTAGGCTAGTTATTTTTGCAGTTTATCAAAATCAGTTCAAGCGTCGTTTATGTTTTCGGCCGGAATTAGGAATCATGGTGAACGTTGATGTCTCCGCTGCCAGGGGATAGTAACACCACAATAACATGTTTTCCCGAGAATCGAAGTATCGGCCGGTATGAGTTATGGCTGCAGTGAAAATTAACGAAAATAGATTTGTGGGTGTGGTAACCGCCAGCCATCATATACGCGCTACTACTATTTTTACAGATACCTTGCTTCTTTTTCGGCGTTCCTTTTAATAACTGGGGCGGTTAGGCTTGAAAGGTTGCTAAAATACGCAATCTTCGATATAATAATGCAGTCCCCACTATATTGAGAGCAAGTTCGCAGCTACTCGTCTCCTCTGGAGTTTCAGCCGCCCCAGCACCAAGATCTTCGTGGCGAAAACTGCTCGACTGAACGAGTAATATTTTTCTTTATATTGTTTAACAATTGATAACCATAGCCTGAGGCCTTCGCCCCCAGAAACATAGCAACAGATACTGGTGCTGGCGTAATGATATTTGATGATCTATACCCAGTTGTACTTTTAGTTATCACTGCGTATAACTGGGCATCAATCCAATAGCATATCTCGTAAAATATGGTATCAGTCGTGCTAATTTGCAAAATTTTTAAAGTTTCGGTCGTCGGATCCCCACGAGTCACGAACATGGTAACTATGGTCCATCTTTAGTCCCGAACTTTCGAACAAAGATTCAGGTTCAATGGAGGTCATTCATTGTCTACTGTAATTTGCATATTTATGCAAAATCCGAAGGTTGGTTGGATTTCAAAGAAACTAATTGTTGGGGGCATGGGTTACCTTCACTCTCCAACACTTTTAAAAAATGTAAAGGCGTGAAGGTCACTGGAGGTTCATTCAGTGCTTTTATTTTGATCATTTATCCCAGATTCAAAGTTTTTTCAATTTCATGAATCTTGATGGTATGATCTCAGTCCCAATTCAGTTTCAACATTGACTGGAGTCGCTGGGGGTTGTTAAATGGTTATAACTTCATTTATCGCAATGTTTGTTGGTTTCCCCATGAAGATTTAGTTACTGGTTTGGTCCTGAGATTCCGAATGAGAGAATGGGTTGAGGGAGGTTGGGTATTTTCCCTTAATATTCAAATGAACGGCAATTTTCAGTCACATTCCACCAAACTTATACGCCCTGGGGAGACATGGTCAACATTCAGTCCCTATAAATTTGAAATTTAATAGAATTTGTTACTGATTAATTTCTGTTTCTGTTAAATGCAATCTTAAAGCAACCACATTAGAATGCCTCTACTTTGCACCTTTATTTGTTTCACAGATTCCCTGAAGGACTAATGGAGTGTCTCCACCTCGCAGTTCCGGCGAGGTTGGAATCGCTTGGGTGCGAGGCTGAAGGTCTGCCCGTAAGTCCATCCCCCCTTTGCTGGTGCCTACGTACATCCCGACAAAGAGGAAGCCCTCCGAAGACATCGAGTAGATTTCCAAAAGAAATGAATGCTGACAATGGGTGCGTTGGCTGGTTCTGGGGCAATCCTTTTTGTTCTAGTTAGTGGCTAGAATTAGTGAAACTTAGTACATTCCCAAGGTCTGTCACCCTCAGCACGCAGCTCAACTCTCCCTGACCCATGGGATTAGACTACTGTCCATGTCCACATTCTAACAAGGGACGAGGAAACCACTAGCAAAACTCAAGCACTCAAGACAATCTTGGCTTGTGTTGCGAAAAAAACTACCTACCACTCCTGGGGTTCGGGAGATATACCTGTGTTCAGGACTCAGTATCTGGAAAACCCTGACTGTTGATTTAGAACTGGGGCCCTATCAATTTACTGACTGGCAATTTAAGCTGCTCTTTACAAGACTTTTTTCACACCATGCATATTTAGTGGGAATGGATATATTGATGTGTCATAAGGTTATAGGATGCATGTTTGAAACCCACAACCAATGATACCAACTGCATGTTATTTATTTCCCATGTGTACCATTCCTTCCTTCTGCATTGATATGAAGGTTCTTGGGATTAAACGGTGTCTCAACCACTCTTGTAATCGGTCTAGCACCTGTGGAAGCAGATGTTAATCTGGGGTAGGCTATGGTAAGACTGGTGGTTGGGCTTCCATCATCATCTAACACAAATTTAAACATTTTTTACTTCTGTGGCTTGTATACCTATGAAGACCCTCCATCCTGAAATCGCCTCCCAGGTAAAAATTTGGCCCTGCAAAGATTTGAAATGTTGCAATTTTAGTGGGAAGCCATGTTCAAAGTGCAACTGCCACAACTTCTTCCAAGTGTCCGTGGTACTCGCCCGGATCCAGTCCTCAATGTTAGTGGTGGGGCAAGGGACGCTGTGTGATTATCCTGACCTAAAAGTACCACTATCATCACAGGGTGGGAGGGGTGCAGGTTATTTTTTACTTAGTTCCTTTTACTTTTTCGTGACTTTGTTGATAGATCCTCCAAAGATGGTAGAAGTAACTATGTAATACATTTCAAATCCACGTGCTTTGTCCTTTCCTGTCCTCTATTGATCTTCAAAGCCTGGGAGAGTCATTTTAATACTCCATTTCATGTGTCTACATCAGTGCTTTTAAAAAAAAAATTTCCCCCCGATCAATGGAAACTAGAACACAATCCTAGAATCCCGAGATATAGAATAGTTGCATATAAACAGTACTCAACATGTCCCTATATAACACAGGTTAGAGAGAGAAGCAGTGGAGATAAGGCCCTTGCTTGAGGGCTCATAGGAAAAGACGATTGATTTCTGTTCGGATTCGAACTCGCTTCCAGCACAGTGCGTATCTACCGACAGTGGCTATTCCTATCTGGTTATTTGGCATTTTTCTGCCCTATAAAAACGTACAAGTCCCGAGTGAAATGCCCATAGACTTGGTGCACCTTGAAAGAGGCAACTACAGTGGAAGACACGTGCAATCTGTGCGGTAAATTCTTCTACCTACTGCTTAGCAACTTTACTACATGGTATTTAGTGCTACAGGGGTTCCTTGAAAACTGAATTGAAGGCTGTCCATCATTAGTGGAGCACATCCATGGTAAACGTTGGGAGATCTGGGCTTTTGAACCAGAAATGTACCAAAATTGAAGCCTTGTCAAAAGTGGAGTGTGTATATACCTCCCCAGCCGCCGTGGGATGACTGACAGTAATGCTGCAATTTTGCAATCCCGAAAAAAAAATGGGATTCTACTCATAAAAGGATTGAATTATTCTTCAATATTTTCTATTCCTCTATTCCTTCTCAGGTCGGAGAATCTATGCAGGTTGTGTAGATCGGGGGTGCGTGGAAATTTAGCTCATAACTCGATATGTGTTTCGCCATATGAGTAACATGAAGGTCCGATGCTTTGTGTGATCAAGTTGGAACGCATGGGTTTTTACTCAAGTTACAATATCCCTAATATAGTTTTTTCAAGATTGTAAAAGTCTTTCCCCCAGGTACTTGTGTCTGGGTATAGTTATCAGTATTGGCTTAAGGAAATTACTAAGTCTTTTGGCTTTCTTTCTTAGGTTTGTTATCCTATTTTGCATTCTTTTTTATTCACGGCCCCTGTGATGTCACACAAAGCAATTCCGCAGTATTAGACCATCACTATGCCCAAACATCAGCACTGCAACCAGAAGTTGTAGGATGAGATTCTGAAATTGTCACATATGTCCCATGGGTCATAAACAATGGTGTCCAAGTTATGTCAAACATACATCCAAAGAATGACTGTTTGACGCACTGGCTAGATAAATAATGAAGACAATCCGGCATGCAGGATTCAATGGCTCAACAGCATAACGGTTGAGGCTGAAATATGACAAAGTGAAAATTCTCTATGATTGAAGTTCAAAATTTTGGGACTAAGGATACCACCAACGTTTTCATGGAAATGCAACGCTTTCGACACTGAGACACTCTAGTGACCCCAAATCTTAAAAAAATTGTGGGTTTGAACTTAGTTTTAACAGTTTCGTAAAAATTTGACAAAATCTAACTAAAATGCCAACCCGGATACCATCTACAAAATTTTATCAAAATCAGTTCTCAGTTCAGATGGGGAATTTGCTGAAGACTGTGACACACAGCCCAAATTGCTGGAGTCTTCTGACTATCATCATTCATAAACATTTTACGTCAGAAGGTCCATGCTATGGGTTAGACCGCTGTCACTCTGATGGCAAACTCTTTCCACTCAGCTAATCCTGGCTCGGGCACGGTCTATAACTCTTGACAGCGAGGTCACTAGGAACAGAACCTCGCCCCTAAAAAACACCAGTCCTCCAGGCCTACCCTCCTACGACTACTAGTAACCGCATGATCCCTCTACACCTCTTAACCCAGTTAGCATCCTCCATCCTTTCAACATGACCAACCAACTAAGTCTGCACCGACTCCGGATCAGTCCAAATATTTACCAGACCAAACGATCTGCTTAGCTCAATTTGGATTGTCTATCCTTTAAAGTCATTAACAAATCCATCTGACCATCCTCATATCCTTCCTCTTGAGGACTAATCCAATCTCCCTCCTTTAACCTGCCCAATTCTCACTACCATAGATTACGACACTTCAAACACAAGCCCAAAGACTCTTCCCTCTATATGCAAATAGAACAACCCTGGAAGTGAGCAGTGTCAAGCAGTTCTCCTAACTTTCCACCCACTCCTAATCCTAGTCCCAGAACTTTTCCCTGGCCCCCCCCCCCCTCTGGCACTAATCATATCGCCTAAATAACATAACTTTTCTAACTCCAGGGGATTGCCAGCCATTAAAACCGACTCTGGCTGTTCAGGATAGACTCTAATAACTTTCCCCTTACAGATTATTTACACTTGAAATCTGAAACGGAAACTCACTACCTCTGACATACAACCAGCTGCCCTCTTGTGAACCCAGTGTCTTCACCTGCATGAACTTGCAATAAATGTAAATTACT
The DNA here is from genome assembly GCA_026419785.1 of Sclerodactyla briareus. Classification (NCBI taxonomy): domain Eukaryota; kingdom Metazoa; phylum Echinodermata; class Holothuroidea; order Dendrochirotida; family Sclerodactylidae; genus Sclerodactyla; species Sclerodactyla briareus. The sequence goes on along the minus strand of JAODTK010001366.1, from coordinate 266,126 downwards.
TCAGAGCACAAAAAAATTCCCTGCTTCGACATCCCATCAAATAATAAATCTGTGAAACTCCCCCTAACCACGAAGCGTTCATTTACTATTCTACTGTCCCTGTGAGAACACCAGATTGGCTGTTTCATCTCTGTGTGTGGGGAACATGAACTATGGAGAGACCACTTGCACGGTTCGATATGGCTTTTTGAAATATGACAATCAAGCCAAACTTAATATGGTATAGTATATATTCTGTGATTCACAAAAGGATCACTTAAATTAAGATTATGACGTAAGGCAGCGAACACGAACACACTACGCATTGCCCTGTGTTAACCAGGTCTACTGCCCATGCATGCACATAGATAGGGAGTAGACCTTTGTCACCACACAGGCGTCCACACAGAGGTATCTACTTTCACACTGGAAAGACCCCCCCCCCCCCCGTTCATGACATTCACATCTAATCCCTGGGGGACATTCTGATAGACCCAGGGCGGCTTTGTTCAACCTTGTCTTTCATGTTTCCGGGCCAGAGAATCAAAATGGCAGTCACCCAGACGCTTATAACCTGTCCATATAGACTTTCCTACATTTGAATCTTTTTCTCAAAAATATATAACTTAGCTAGCAGATCATTTGAAGAACCCAGAGCCATTTCCCAAAAATCGGGTGGTCTGGGAGGGGGGGGGATAATCACACCACTGTCCGGAGGCTGCCCCCCTCCTCCCATTCAGGTGATATTCCTTATTTTGTTTGGTAAGATCTGAGTGTGGTTACACCATGACATGTGTACTCCGTGTTGAGGGCCTCAGTCGATGACCGAGTGGAATATGTTTGCCTGATGTCCCCGGGCGCTAAACACGTGACAGGCTTTAAATTTCCGACTCTCACCCACAAGAACACAGTTTCAGTGTAGATACCACCCCAACAGGGCTGCTGAAGTCACTCATCCAAATGTCTAGAAGTGTTTGGAGAACATTACCTTCCCAATGAATCTTCAGTGTCTAGGTAGATGGAATCCCTCGTCTCTTCAGATGGAAAGGAAGGCCCTGATCTTCTTCACGCACAAGAATGGCTGAAACAACCACTCCCGCTTTCCAAGAACTGCCAGCAACATCCGCCCAGTATTTGCCTGAGGCTATATGTCTGTATTTTCTGTGAAGCAATAGAAACCGAAGTTTTCAATAAAGGTTGGTCATTTACAGAGCTTTTTCTGAGTTTTGGGTCAGTTTGCTTGCTAGTACAATTTCTTACTACTTTTTTCAGCTAGCAGCACGCATGCTCATTTTTCCTGGCTCACCAAGCAACTTGGAACTGGCCTACTACTGAATGTTTCCTTCAAGCTGATTGGCTTGCTATGATGATTGTTTGATCAACATTTGGTATGAGTAGACATAATGACACAACTGGAATACTCAACTGATTATCTTCATTACAAGTTAACAGAATTATTTTGATAAACCAATTTTTCCTGACAAAACACGTTTTCAAATTTGTTTTCAGTTTTCAGAAGTTGTCATGTGGTGGTTGCCACTCATCTAGTTTGCACCAATCCACCTGGACTCATCATGTTCACCACAAACACCAGCAAAAGCTGAACATTGGAATAAGGCTGTTGGGTATCATAGGCCCACATTTATGAAGAAAAGCAAATATTCCCCACCCCCCAAAACCCCTTTTTTTTTGGGCCATTTTTCCAGAGAGTGCTCATATCCATTCCAACAACAACCCTCTGAGTTTGTGGTTGCTTGAGAGAATTGAAAAACCATGGCCTTGTTATATGCACAAACCAGCAGTGTTCAAGTTCATGTAGGAGACCTTAGTATAGGCACTGAACGGACATTGGAGAAGTCGCATTATATATAATCAGACCAGTTTGGGATTTTTTTTTTTTTGTTCAGTTATGGCAACTGAAAGTCATCATTTAGAAATTTGGAAGGGGTCAAGTAACTCCGTGTGGATGAATCCAATTTTGTATTGAGTAGGTTGGGCATAAAACACTTTCTCCTTTTGTGACCTTTACGTTGTTGGACTATGCATAAACAACAGACTAGGTTCGAGGCTTTAGGTTCCGATTCAAATCGGTTATCCCATTGAATGTCTTCATTAAAATCGGCCTGACTGTTTCAAAGGTATCATGCAAACAGCGGAAGGGTTGGACAACTAGAAACCAAAGTGGTTTCTCCTAACTTTGTTTCCGGTAATACCAATATTTTGCACGGTTGTCCATTGATATGTATATGTTTCAGTTAGGACGGATTCAATGGGAATAACTTGAGTTGGAACTGCCATCCAATCCTCAGTGAGTGTCTCTAGGCCTATATGTTCTTGAACAGGAATTCCAAGAATACTTACTCATGGAACTCCCTGTAAAACCCATGGATTAAGGCATCACCTCTTCGAACCGGATGTAGTGTGATGCAGTGAACCCCCTCTTCATCCCTAATTGCCAGCAGTCTGTCAATTTCACTGCAGCAAGCACTTGGACTCCCTCGCTGTTGGCATCACGCACCTGTCTGCATTAACACCTGTGAATATTGAAACAGTTTAAAAGATAACTTCCAATGAATGGCAAACCAGTGCACCACCATGAACAATTCTTTTCGTGTAATAACTAGCCCGCAGCATGCACAGAGTAATAATCATATCCGATACAATCAATATTACTTGCACACAGTAGAGGTTGTTGTGGTTTCATCAAAATATTCAAACTATTGCCAGAAAACTAGCACGAGAAGAACTTGGGCAATTTTTTTACAAATACACTAGTGGACTAAAACGTTAGTAAATTAGAAGCCACTGCCATGGGACGAATGCCACACATCGTATTTTGTTCTTGCAAGTCACAGAGTGCTCTCACAGGCACTTCCCCGTTTTCCGAGCACTCCATGGGTATACATTTGAACATACACTGACTGGGGTGGCGTCATGCAGTCATTCCCACAACGAGGTCAGTCCAAGTCCACTGGGAATTTCTTGGCCAACGCCTCATGCTCGTTAATCACGCTTGGCAATCCACCTGTGCTCGACATGTACGCTCGGGCCCTGTTGTCCCTATCACATCAGATCGTATTGATGACCCTCCCATGTACAGTAAGTAAGTCGACAGAATCAAGTGTAGCCTAGGTCATATGACTGATGGCGATGACGTTATCAAATCCTTTACCCTTTAGTCTTTACATGGAGGAGGCTTTGTGTATTTTCCTTGTACCTTTTAGAGTCCACCTCCGAACCTCCACTAGTGATATAAAGCATATAACTAATATTTCACTTTCGCCCACATAACAGGGACTAGCCCTGCGGATGTCCCCCGTAATCGCATTGATTATAAATATAGTGACTGTGATCCTGGCACAACTGTACCCAGCATTACTGGTGGCTTGTCCTAGGCTAGCGTAGCTAGCTAGTGCTACGTAGTAATAGGGAAGGGTCCAAATTTTGTCGTTATTGGACCGATTTCGTTACCAGCAGTTTTCGCGAAACTGGATCCTAGATTGCGCGTGTTTTATAACTAACGCGCACTGATGAGCTAACAATACAATACGCAATGGAATCTTTTAAACGACGCGGACTGCACGCTTCATTCACTGTGTGACGGGCACGAAGAATCGCGTGAATGTGTTGACTAAACCGTTGGTTACAGTCACTCTCCATGCATTTTATTGCCGTTCTATATGATTGTGGACCACTTGGTTTTTCCATGTGAGAAGCCGAAGTCTTGACTCTTAATAGAGCCCAGGATATATGTTCAGATTGGGTTTTATAAGAGAATAGCGCCATAAGTTTCGTCGGGTACGGAATTCGGAACCTAATTGAATTTGACGCGTATCTCGGACATGCCCGCCACTTTCCAGCTGGAAGCAAACCTCTTTAACTTGTTTTTTCCGCCGGTTGATATTCATGGACACTGAAGATAAAGTGCCAAATCACTAGGACCCAATTGTGGTTTCTTTCTATGTATTCAATAACACGACGGGTTCGCAAATGTAATAAAGGAAGAAATTGGACCCCCCATCATACCACTGACTTAACGCCACTCCGTCCCTTCGCCTTCGAGTCGGTCATCACACCGAACATCGCTGTCCGACCACTCTCCTCTCGTTCCTCTTCACTAGTCTCCGGCTCAAACATATACGGCATAAGCTAACTCCTCACGGTCGATTAATCTTCTTCAATTTATCTTCTGTCGCGTCGCTTTCTGAATCTGCGTCTCGAGCTGGTCATAATTTACGTAATATCGATCGGTTGTTTTACTTTTTACGAGTTCCCCACACACATCACACGCAGAGACCGGCATAATCTTGTGTACAGCAGTATCACAACTAACTGAACTGGCATGTCTCGCCGACAGTGCACATGTACCGTGCATACTATGTAAACAGTAAACAAATTACGTCATTTGTTTACAAGTTTCCAAGCAAAATGACAATTTCTAGCAGATTTTCGCGGGGATTTTCATCGCTCCACAGAGAAAAAAAAGGAAATGAGCCTATTCAAAACGAAAGCTATGATCGTCTCAGTCGATTTCTTATGTTCGATTCTGCCTGTTTTCTGAGGAAGACCCAGCTATACTTTGGCATGGTATCGGCTGGTAAAAATGACGTGTTCTCAGCCAAATCGCGATTCACTCGTACTCCACGTACTGCGCAGAACGGTTCCATTATGCCACGGTTCTGCGAGCTGCCCCCTCATACGTTCACGAATTTCTTACGTAATAATTTGTATTGCCGTTTTCACCACGAAAACGGGGAGTAGTAACGCAGTCGCGAGTGCTTTGGTTTTGTTATATGCATCATTACCCTCATATAAGCCAAATACAGCGAGCAGTTCGGAGCTACATGTCATTGGCTTGAGATACTGGACATACTGAACATGACCACACTATGCCGGTATGCCGTCAATCAGCAAGCTACTTTCAGATCAAGTGTGCAAGTCTCCAGGGGCTTTTTGTTTATAGGCAGGGTAGACCATAATTGTGATGATATCAAATTACCTGTGACATGTTACCAAAACATGTCAAAACAGCACTTGAGTTGATATAGATACCTTCCAAGTTGCAAAATAATAGTAATTTGGGACATCATAGGAGTGTGGTGGGGGAAATTATTGGGAGGGGCGTGCTAGATGGCGCAGCAACCCGTATGTGGATCTCAAGAGGGAAACAAGGGGTAGCTAGGGGAAATTAGGAAATTTCAAAGCAGGATTTAGAGACAAAGTTTATTAAAATTTGGATATATACAGACAGAAAATAGTTATGTAAATAAATAGTGTGTATTTTAGCACAAAAACTGGTTGCCCATAAAACTTTGCGGTACTTGAAATTCAAAGCTATGCTCATTATCCTCAACACAGTCTATGATAGTATTGCTCCTTGTCTATAAGATGTTATGTTTTAATTCTAGCAACATTATATGATGTTGCATCCAAACTCTGCAAAAACGCTGAAAAGAGCACCTCCGAAGGAAAATTATGACACAGTTCGAGTAAATCTAATGTACTTGCCGGAGGAGATACAGTTTGAAAATCGACATTAATGGCCTATGTCAGTATATTGCCCCTGCTTCAAGACTTGTGACCCGGTCCTTCACAAGTCAAAACATGTTCATGGGTTATTAACAGTGTCAATAAAAAGTTGAGTCGACATCTCCGTCACAAGAAGGACTGTTCAGGGGCCAAAAACGCAATTGTTGAAACACTGGAGAGATATCTGGCGGGTAGGGCCCCATGGTGGGTTCCGTGGTCTAAAATTCTGAGAAGGTATGGCTATTCCAGCAAGTGCACCAAACATTGTAGGAGGCGAACAACTTTTGTGATGCACAGGATGGGCCTAGGGCCGACAACTGGGCCTCGAGTCCAAAATACTGAGAGCCCTGAAGGTTCAGTTATTAGACCGCATTATGACAGAACATCAGCACGGGTCTCGGTGCATCAAAATTGTAGTTAGCTGTTGCATGATTCAACATCAATGGGCCAGCCCTAGGTCCGCATGGGCCTTGAGCCAGAAGTTTGCAAACACCCCTGATGGACACTAACAAGAGCATTACATGTAACTTCAAAGAAATCAATTGGAACTTGCGAGAGGAGAGCTGCATTCAAGTACCAATTGTGTTATATTTCATAATATGGGCCATAGGGACATAGTGGGACCTTGAACCAAAAAATTCCTGAAACACCCCAAGAAACGGCTATTAGACCCAATAAAATCACCAAGATTAGCATGTGCAACACAATTGTAGGAGAAAGTAGCGTTTTGCCGGTTTCAACTTATTGCCCAATTATTGCCCCTTTAAATGCCATTTGACCCGACATTCAGGTGAGTAACAATGACCATCAGTCACTAACATTGTGGACGAAGTCTGATCGGAATTCATCAAAGCACGAACATCTTGTGGCCCAACAGCAGACAAAAGACAAGTTTACGACTGGATGCTAGGGAATAGATTACGGCTATGGACGTGGGATCCAAAGATCCGTGGTTTCGAGTACCCACGCGGGTCTCCAGACAGGGCCCTTTTTCTCGTGCGTCTCTCCCTTACAAAGGTGCTGATTGGTACTGTGAGGTTGGCTTGTCTTACAGGCTGATCTCGAGCTGCGCAAAACCACGCATGTGTGGGGGATGAGCATACCATGACCAGGGGTAAGGTTGTGAAGCGCCTTGAGGCCTTGGCATAGGGCGCCTATATAAATCTCCACATTACATTAGATAGATAGATCGATAGATAGCTAGACAGACAGATGGATAGATAGAGAGATGATAGATCGATTAGATAAATAGATAGTAGATAGATAAAGCACTCGTTCTGATTGTAATGCGTCTATTGTCAGACATGGTGTCATTCTAGAATTATTCGACATACGCTCTCCACGCTCCAAACATTACTGAATACTAAAGTCAAGAATACCATATATAAGAGGAAAAGTTGGGATCCACGTAATAACAATAGGAAGCACTTCAGTGAGTGCGGAATAAAGAGGAGTCTGTGCATTTTTTACAGTATGGTCAGGATTATTCCAAAAGTGGGTTCTAGTGTACCTCACTGACCTTATGGTGGAAGACAATCAAGGGTCATCTTGATTAATTCAGTAGATGCCGTTTGTACTATAATTATGTAATGGTCATTAAGATTGGAAAATGTTTTGGAGACGATGGGAGTAAATTGTAAAGAAGAAAAACTTGGAACTAAAAGTTCTAATTGCAGCTGATGATGTCAGGGACGGTAAGAAACGTAAGCTTTTAATATGGGAGATGTATGAGCAAAGATAATGGAGAGGTAATGAGGCGTATTGCCTTCTTGGCAGAACCTAGTAGGTTATTCAAAAACCACGCGTCCGCCCACTTCCCCAAAGATAGATAACCCCAATACGAGGTGGCCACCCACTAGACAAGGATAACTATAATGATAACAGTACGTCCCCCCCCACCATGGCGAGGAACATGAAAACAATTTTAATTGTTTTGGGGGATGGGGGGGATGCCAATAGTTTGATCTCTTAAACAATGTGAAAATGTGTTTTTTCAGCTTAAGCATGGATCCAGTGTCAAGCCAAGGAAATTGGACATGGTCCGTGTCTCTAATAGGAGTATTATTCAACCCAACAGAACGCAGATTTAAAGTTAGTCCCGGTCGAGTGACAAGTACGAAAAATAACAAAATTATTCTTTAGTTTGTTTAAACATTCAGCGACAGCTTATTAGCGCAAACAGTCAAAATCATACTGAGGTCCCTATTAAATATCATTAATAGTGGTGAGATTTTCATTGCTGTCAAGAATGCTCGTGTCATCGGAAAAAAGAAGAATTTGAAAGTGTGGAACTTTTGGGTAGGTCTGATTGTATAAATGAGAAATGGAGGGGCCCCAATTGATCCTGGGGTACACCACATGTGAATTACGAAGGTTGTGAGACGTGATTATTGAATGCGACACGCTGACCACTGTCCGTGAAGTAGCTCCTGAATAAATCTAGAGCAAGCCCTCTTAGGCCATAGGGGACAAAAAGGGTTCTTTTACCCCAATAAGATTTTGCGTGATTGACGTTGTACAAAGCTTTCGAAGACGACAAATAATCTTGTGTTGACTCTTTGTTGTTAAAACTAGTAGTAATTTGAGGTCAAGGACGCGAGACCAGCCAAACTAGTTGAAACGATTTTGTGACGGAAAACCATAATGACAATAGCTAAAAATAAGTTTTCATTGGGGGAAACTGAATGGTTTTAGAGTGAATAACTTTCCTATTTCGATAGAGCAGTTAGAACAGAGATGGGGTATGGGAGCTCGAGATTCACAGTAATTCCTGTTGGAACAATTTTTGCTAGTTCAGTTACGTAGGAGTTTATACAGTTCTTATGTCATTCTTGTCTGCACCGCTGCCTATGAACTATCTTGTTAAATTCGCTAGGAAGGAATTGCCCCGCCCTGATAGTAAGTCCCCGCTGTATTTTCTTTCAGATTCACCTACGTGCTTGTTCCTAATCCTGCGAGTCCTTAGTTTCTGGCTAACCTTGTACTCTCTCACCACTGGATTTGGTCATCTGACCATCACGGCTGCATGCCTTGGCTCCTTGGTCCCCCTCGGTGCTCAATATCGGTTTTGCTGTCTCCGTTCAATAACTTCTCTAGACTCCCCAATTGTAGGTAATAGTGTGCGGAGGTTTGAACACTACAGAATGAACACTTGGGGGGCGGTATTTTGGTTTGGAAATTGTTTTTTTCAACCAAAAAAAAAAAAACTGTTGACGCGGAAGACTTGTACGGCTCCTTAGGGTTAGCGCTATGATCGTTGTCACATCTAAGCTCCACGTCGCGTGTGTGTATGAGCTTCCCTAAAGAATGGCACATTTTTGGCACAACTGCAAAGTACAAAACCTCATCTGCGACATCGTCACTAATATCCTGGATATGATTGTTTGTTATCGTTGCGTGTACCTTATTGTCGAAGGTCTTGAGGTCGTCCATGTAGAGTGTGGGGTATTTTCCCACTCTGTCTGTGATACCGTCGGTGCAACATTCCAAGTCTGCAACGGTGCTAGTTGTTTGGGGGGGGGGGGGGGGTGTCCTGGTTGACGAAAGATCAGTGCGTGACACAGCTTTTGAATATAACTGCTCCTCACGCCCTACTTCCGTTTTATTGAGTTCGCGCTTTGGGATCATTCATGTGACTCCTTGCCCATCTTCGCTACATGTGTAATCAATTATCGTCGCTTTGTCACAGGAATACTTGTACGCGTCCTGGCAACCCTAACACGTCTGTGTCTATATCAAATCCAAAATATCCGTTGACTAATGTGATTATGACCCTACAGGAGGTGGATATTTTTGGTAGTTTCCATTCAATCAATGTCATTGTGGAAGAACGCGGTTATATCCGAGCCATACTGGAAAGTTCGAGATCCTTTGCTATTCAGCCTGTGATACACGCTGTCATGTGTAGGGGGTCAATGGAGGCAATTGATTCCATGACTCCGTTCCAGAAATATTAGGACTCATGTCATAGGCCCATATGTGATGAATATAATATATATAATATATATAGATATATATAGATATCTATATATCTATATATATATATATTATATATATATATATAGATATATATATATAGGTATATATAATATATATATTATATATATATATATATATATGTGTGATGAATGATATCAATCTGCGTGTGGAACACGATAAAAGACTCACGTCATATACGGGTTGGTATATGTCTACTTATTTGCCTTGAAAAGACAGAAACTGACAATTTGAAGACTCAGTATTCACAAAAACGTGCTTCACATGCTGCCAGAGCGAACTAGCCGATCGTGGTTGAATGCCGAGTCTCAGTAGTATAAGTTATGTTCTGATTCTCATTATTTGGTACACGCAAAGTGTGTAATATCGTTGGCATTAGTCGTCTCCACCTTGGATATCCCCGAACTATAACAATTACAACTTTTTTTTCTTTTTTACTTCACATTCTGAGAACGAAATATTCATCCATTCCTTTTGATGGGGGAAATTATGTAAAGTTTTGTGTTTTGTTTGCTGATAGGATTATAGTCTTTCAACTATTGTTATATAGTCATAATTGGTTGTATGCTTCCTCTCAATGAGTTTATGAGTAAGTCTTGATGTCAGACTAATAGTTATCTAAGATCAACCCCATGTCCCCGTCTGGCTAAGGAAACCTATGAAAAAATTAGGGCAAGTATTCTCTTACCAGACCATTGAAGTCGGAACTCAGCGCATTTTCTTAAACAATGACAATTTTGCGATAGCCCCAAACCCGATCTCAGCACCATGTGAAAACATATTGGCTACATTCACATTGTGTTTCCCCATACGCAGTATCAAACATCCCAGTTGTTCTGTCCGAAGATGCCAAATATTGATAATGTCAGTGTAATATAACCACTGTTCTCTGTAACCACTGTTCATTTCCGTTCGGGTGATAAAAAAAATAATTTTTTCAATGGTTTGTTGGCCAACAAAAATTACTTCACGATGATGAAAATGCATGCAGTATCATGATTATATATATAGGTACCTCATTGGGGGCAGGGGGACTCTACACAGACGGGAACTGAACATGGCCACCCCCCCCCCCCCCTTTGCCCCCGCGTTTGACCCAGCTCAATCCCCTGTGCTGATGCGCCAGCGATAACTCAACAGGTACCATTTTTATTTTTGCAAAGGCAGAAGGACTCTGGGGAACATGCAAAAGGAAGGTATCAAGTTCAAAACGCACGTGTGTGTTGCTCATGTGATGAGAATGAAATCGGTTTCAGTGCCAAAATCAAGGTCATTCACGTCATGGGGACAGGGCGAAAGTCCTAGAAACTTGTCAGCACGAGACTAATAAATTAAGGATATATTAGGTTCATATTAGGCAATGTGAGTTTCGCATATAGTGAGAATGAACCCTAGTGTTGTTTAAGCCAGGCCAGGTCATTGAATATCTCATGGGCAGCCTTTCATATCTTGGCAACGGAAAATTTCAGAGCGAAAGTTTTGCTCGTCTAGGTGGAATACATTTTCTGGTGACCCTACTTTGACCTCATTTGAATTTTGACCTCATTGACCTAATGACTCCGAAGTCAATCTTCAAACGCCAGATTCGTCTCGAAATAATAGCCAATTGCACTACGTACCTCTAAAACACTGGAGCACCACACTCTCATCGGGCCTCGGTTAAAAGTGTGAAACAGCTTCGAAACACTGATTTAAAGGTTCATGTTCGACATGACTTCTCGCACTGATACATCTTAGAGGAATGCCCGTAAAGGGGAGTTCGGTTCATCTGTGTGGCTACCACTGAACCAAACTTTTCATGTACACACAATTAGAAGATCTCAGAAGTGTGCAATGCAGTAATTTCAAGTTTATGGAACAAGTTCACATAAATTCTTCCACTGAGGGTTGACCCCTTTGGCCTGGCTAATGTGTGTGTTTTTTATATACTTTCTATCACATGTCCAGTCAACTACACACAAATATAACATATATAAGTATCTTCCTAAGTTTACGGATTCATCGCTCTCATTGTATGGCCACACCACTTTTCCCAAGTATGTAGATTTGTGGACGAACTTTAATTTGTACCCAGCTGTTTACCCAGCAAACCTTATGCATGCGGTAAAATTGTTGTTGCTGAGTGGGAGCGGTCGCATGAGCCTGGACAGAGGAAGAAGCAATAAAGCCCACCACCCCCACTCCCCCCTCCACTTCAACAAAGTCCCCATCACCTACCACGGATAGTTATTTGTCTGACGTGCTGGAAAGCCCGATCAAGTATGCTGATAAGTGAAATATTCAAGGAATTGTTCAACTAAATCCTTGGGAGGTGAAAATGAGAAGGGAGAGATCTGTCCACCTCCGACCAAGATTTGGAACAGAACTCCCGGGTGGGAAGGTCAACGATTCTACCCACGGTGCCATCCACTTGTGAACCAATGTTAACCCATGCATATAGAGCAATCTTTATAATGTACCTTCGAAGCACTTTGAGATATGGGTGTACAAATCTTCAAATCTACATCATTATCAATGATATACGGACGTGATTTGACCAAGCGCACAGATTAGCAGCCTGATTGAGGAAAAGAACGGTAAACAATAGTCGCCAATGGATGTACTGAATTATTAGGCAAAGGTTTCAATGGAGTTCACTCCGCTGCACACGGCCCTACTGCACTGAAATCGCTGATTACACGAGGAGTCAGATTCGTCACAAATACCCCCCCCCCCTCTACCTCCGCAGTACATATACAATTGCACAGTATCGTTTGATTAATTCTTGGTTTCTAGTTAAGGAAGTAAACATCACTCATCTGAGAACCGGTTGTGTGAGCCACACCGGTTATAGAGAGTTATCCTTTTGACATTGGACAGTGTATGGAGGTTTTAAGAAGCAAGGTCACTACCCCTGTAGGTCACCACCATAATGTCTTCTTAGAAAACCTTCCTTTAAAATTTCAAAAAAGAAATCAAACCACTGATGATCATTTTACTGAGTGAAGTAAAGTCACGACAGAACTCGGCATTGCACGCCTGCCACTGTACTCCGGAAACGTTTTGCTTACATTTGAACATCAAGTTAATATTTCGGCTCTGTTCCTTGTCTTTCGCTCTCCCCATCCCCCCACCCTTACCCCCAACCCCCCCCCCCCACCCCCCCCCCCCCCCCCCCCCCCCCCCCCCCCCCCCCCCCCCCCCCCCCCCCCCCCTCTCTCTCTCTCTCTCTCTCTCGCGTGGAATACTCATATGACAGAATGCAATGGCGGAACTAAGACTGAAGCAACTTACTCTCCGCAGCGAATGGCAATCTCCCTAAAGGGAGTCACTTGTAACTTTTGACAACCACAAAGGTGTCATTTAAGTATATTAACAACCACTATTTGTATTCACGATAACATATTTCGTTTGAATCACCATTTGGAGTAGCTAACGATAATTTTCAGTTATAGAAAGCGATCTGTGCAAATCCAGTGCAAATCATTTGAAACAAGGCGGGGAATCGTTTGATTCGCCATTTGGAGTCGCTAAAGATTATTTTAAGGTCAAGAAAGCTGATCTGTGCCAAATCAGTGCAAATCATTCAAACAAGCGATTTTCGATGTCAAATGATTGAAATAAGTACGTTGATCGAATCACGTGAGTGTGCCTATTTCGAAGCAATCATAGAGGAAAACAATTCAAGACAATTACGTCAATGACGAGATCTGCGTCCATCTCCTAATAGCTGTATTGTGTTCAACAGATTGAGGCTTTGCAGTTGTAGTGACGAAAACAACTGAGTGCATGATTGCATGTCGCATTGAAACTGGCCCACTAAACGTTTCGTTGATGCATAGCGGTGGGAATGGATGAGGGTTAATGTGAATGTAATGATTATTATAATGTTGGTAAAATGGCGGCATTAGTGCACTACAGTGAGGCCCTAGGCTCACGTGATTGGGCTATAACCGACGAGTATACCTCTCGCTATATAAATGCGAACATACTCATGGATATTAGGTAAACGGGGCAGGTAAGCTCGCGTCATCTGTGGTGGAATTTAATACTACGCACAATGTTGTCATTGTCACCTTTGAGAACCGCTGGGGAAATATCTGCTTGGCCCTCACAATGTCCCCTACTGATAGAAGTTCCATTGCCGAAAGAATATCAACGTTCGAGTATTTGACGAGCATGTTCTGCCTAGCGTCTGCCATTCAATCTCAGCAGCCAGGTGTCTTGGATTGCTGTCATCAAGCTTTGAAGGGAAATAGCAAAACAGATGCGGAAGACTTTGACATGTACCAGGCGATCACATCATGACCATAACAGAGCTATTTCCACTTGACATTCTACACACATCCATATAAATTGATTCCTTGCCATAAAAGATAGTATTAAGCCCATCCCCATAAATATTAATGATTATCAAAAATGCAATCTCATGGTAATAAGATAGTTCGGAGATAGCTTTGCGATGCGTAATTGTCTTTCTCTCACTGGCTTTCGGGACAATTTCCCTTTACGCGAGTTAGCTGGCCCCAGTAAAGTAATTCAATGGGGCGGCAGTGATCCAGTGAGAAACTTTTTTTTGTTTCTCCCTCGTTTGTCAAAAAGGAATTCTCAAATTTAGCGTCACATGCCGGAACATGTTGTATATAGATTCCTGTGATTACTCTGTGCCAAATTAGTAATAAATTCCAAGAAATCCACCTGCTTTCCACTCGCGAGTGCACGATGGTTATATGTCCTGACTTCTGGCTCCCCGCAGTATCCCGCAGTATATTGGAATATCCTCTTAAACTGTTAGTGAATAGAGCGTACTACTCGACGCTGATTGGGCGCAGGTCGGGAAGTGATTGTTCGGCTTTCGATCAGTCCTTTTTGTGGGTATTTTAAATAATTGTTGTTTATTGTGGTGCGGCCTGATGTTTCCTGGGATATTAATAGTGTGCAGGGTTTATTATGAAATACTTTCTCGTGATTATTTGTCTAATTCAGGCGGTTCTAACAGAGTCATCGCAACTTGTTTCCGTTTATTCAACTGGAGAATGGGAGTCCACAGTAGTAAGCCTATTTAGGGGTACTACCGTTGACGAAGTATTCCCGGCCGGGATGAATTGCATTAATGCACTGGTATGCTATCTACGAACTAGCTTATGTTGCCACTCTTCACCGTTGTCGTCAATGCAGCAATCGGCGACCTTAAGTGTTGAGCACACCTCACTGATGTCACACAAACAAGTTTGATGGAAAATATGACCTACAATGTCAAGATATTGACATTTTCGGATTACTCCAGGCCCGGCTACTCACAGAATCATGAAATATTGGGTTAGAATGGGTACCGAAAACATTAGGGACCATCTACATGGGACGCCCACCACCCAAGTATGACAGCCCGCAATTCCTCAGTTACCACACATCGTGTCCTAAGAAACTCTGGGTTTTGCTTCAAGGCTCGCCCAATCAGGAATAGTTAGTACAACTAATTAGCACCAAACCAATAGGGACCGTCTACTCAATTTATGCCACATCTTATCACACAAGCATGAGA
The DNA here is from genome assembly GCA_026419785.1 of Sclerodactyla briareus. Taxonomy (NCBI): domain Eukaryota; kingdom Metazoa; phylum Echinodermata; class Holothuroidea; order Dendrochirotida; family Sclerodactylidae; genus Sclerodactyla; species Sclerodactyla briareus. The sequence continues at coordinate 251,101 of JAODTK010001366.1, read as the reverse complement.
CCATCGGACCTTGATTTTTTCACTGATGGTGTTATCAAGAATGCGTCACACACTGGCACCACCACACACACCCCCACCCACCCCCCCCCCAAACACAACTCATACACACACATTCGTGACAAACATAGATTCCTTTCCGCCTTCGCTGAGAAAACTTAAAAATCAGCTCCGGTCTCGACCTTACAGCTGACGAAAGTTATTGTTGCTAATTCAGTTCAAGGCAAATCCGCACCCCTGTGCACGCGCCGCTAACACTCCAAGACCAGTGGCGGTGTCACCATACTTTTCATTCGGAGAGAATAGGAGAGAACCGGGGCCCCACCCCCCCCACATTTTCGGGGGGGGGGCGGCCGCCGCGGTCGCCGCCCCCGAGGGTGGGGGCCCCGCAGGAGAACCCCCCCAGAATCCATCTCAGAAGCGACGCACGCCACCAGGAGCAGACTACCTCCCCGCGACACACCCGGATGCACAAATGAAATTTTTGTTGTCTGCAAGCCCCGGTGGCCGGACTACCCCCCCCCCCCCCCTCTCCCCCTAAACATTATCCCGGGCCCCCCCCGCCGGAGCCACTAGGTCTGAAACCTGTACCAAACACGCGCAAAACCATTAACCCCTGCACCACGAATGAAATAAGGAAAACTTAAAATTTTGCCGGGTTTTGGAAAATTTAGGGACATTTTGTCGGACCTCGTCTTATCGTTGCCCCCGATTTATCTCTTGTCCGCAGGCCTCAAAAAACATTGCTGCGCCAGACAACCATCCCAATCCAAGCATGTACTGAAAATTTGGATCGGTAACATCGATAACCCCTCAGAGAGCAGCTAAATGGACGTTTCCCTTTAGACCCTCAGGAAGCGTTTGACCTTAGTACCGCATCATGATGTTGATAAAGAATTAATTGTATCAGTTCTCCACCCTACTATTGAATGGTTTCAAGTCTTACTGTTGAATAGAAGTCAATAGGTCACCATTGGCTGGTACTGCCTTTTTGTATGGAAGTCAATCGCGGTTGTTCACAAGGATCAATTTGGCCCCCGGCCATTTTATCCTGATCTATATTAATGACTGCATTGGCCTGTGCATAACTCACTGCAGAGCTGACTGTATGCCAAGCATGATACCACTTTTCAGGTCTCAAGTTAAAGATATCCTGCAATCCCTGCAAACTAAACATTGAACCTTGAAGCCAAAATGTTGTCAGATTGGTGTGAAAGTAATAAAATGGCGGTCAACACTGGGAAAATAAATGCACAACACCATCGCCGATAAGCCGCTCCAAGCAGCGGTCTCATGCTAGTTGCGAGAACAGAAAAGTTTGTCCGTGAAAATGAACAATCTTCTTTTTGGCACATACAAACCCCCACACACAAAAAAAATTTTAGGGGTCAGGTTAGACTTCCGTAACATGGCAAGCACAAATCGATTATATTTGTACACGACTTGGCCTCTTGCGGGGATTTAACCAAAACAGTTTATCATTGTACATCGCCTTGTATCCTTCATTGATAATGGAGATCCCCATCCGCTCCCCATATTTGACGTACGGGTCATCCCCCGCATAGGGAGCAGGGAGGCTTCCGCGCGTCGTTGCCCTGGAGACCCCCACCAAAAGGCGTTGAAAATCCACGCAGTCTGAAGCCTACGCTACTGCAGTTCAAAATCGTGCGTGGTTGAGAGAGGAAGAAACGGACAGAGGATGGAAGGGTTGAGTAATCCAAATAGGTTGTTGTGTTTCAGGTCCACGAGAATGTGTTGTATGTTTCACCACTGATATGACAAGCTATGGGGCCAATGATGCCGAAACTCTTCCCCATTCGCGGTCGCAGGCGATGCCTACGGCGAGAGCCCCACGCGGACGAATCCCACCACTAGTCCACCGCGCGAAGCACAGAACTTTTTAGTGCACCGCGGCACCCACGATTTGGACAACACCACAAAATGCCGTTCTTGTATGAGGTGACGTGACACATGTCGGTCTATATCAAATGGTAGTTCCTAGCCTAACCAGCTGCACCATAAGATTTTTCGTTCTCGCACGAAACTCACAATAACACGGGGTGGACACGGGGCAATGATGTCGGGGGGGGCAACCTGCCCCCTCTGGCAACGCACTGCCTAAGGCACACAGGTTGGAGCAGAGGGGGGGCAATTCTACTGACTTAAACCCACATCTTCCAATTACATATATATAGAGTCACCTGGATTATGCGTTAATTGGAATACATACTATTAGGAGGCAAGGCTGAACGTGTTTTTTCTGCAATTGTTATTCTAGCCAACTGTGTGTGGAGAGACAGTAATCACCCCCCCCCCCCCCACCCCCTGTTTTTTTTTTTTGTTGTTGTTTTATTTTTTTTTTTTTTTTGTTGTTTTTTTTTCTCCCCCCCCCCTGTTGTTTTTAGTTTTTTTTTTTTTTGTTTAAGAAAACAGCTAGATAATTTCAAAATTTGAGGGTGTTATGAAGCCCATTGAAGATTCTAGAAGAAACAGTTTTCATAGATTTATATCTATATATATAATATAACTTATAATATAAAAAATATATATAATAATATATTATAGAGATATATATTATATATATCTAATATTAATATATATATGTTATATAGATATATATATACATATATATAGTAATAGATATAGATATATATATATAAGATATATAATATATAATATATATATATATATATATAGATTATATATATATATATATATATATGTGTGTGAATGATATCAATATGCGTGTGACAAACGATTACAAACTCCACGTCATCTACGCTGTATATGTCTACTTATTCTGCCTTGAAAAATACAGAAAACGGACAAATTGATAGGACTCAGTATACACATAACGTGCTACACTGTGCAGAGGACTAGACGAATCGTGTCCTTGAATGCCGAGTCCTTCAGTATTATATGAATGTTCGGATCTCATTTTGTAACTCAAATTGTGTAATATCGTTTGGATCATTAGTCGTTCCACCCTGTATATCCGTAACTCATAACATTACAACTTTTTTTTTTCTTTTTTTACTTCCACCACTCTCTGAAAACGCGACCAATTCATCCATTCCTTTCTGATGGGGGCATTATGTAATTTGTGCGGATAGGATTATAGTCTTTCACTATTGTTATTATAGTCAACTGGTAGGTATGCTCCCTCATGTTTTAGAGTAAGGTCTTTGATGTCAGACTAATATTATCTAAATCAACCCATGGCCCAGTATGACTACTGAAATCCTCATGAAAAAATTATGGCAATTATTTCTTACCAGTATCCCATTAAGTCGGACCTCAGCGCAGTTTCTTACACAATGACAATTTTGCGATAGCCCCCCCAAACCCGATCTCATCACCATTGAACACATATTGGCTAACATTCCCATTGTTTGTTTTCCCATACGCGTATCAACATCCCAGTTGTTCTGTCCGAATGATGCACCTATTTTGATATGTCAGTGTAATATAACCACTGTTCTCTGTAACCCTGTTCAATTTTCCGTTCGGGTGATAAGTTTTCACTGCGTTTGTATGGCCACAAAAATTACTTCACGAGATAAAAAGCTGCAGTATCCATTATTATATTATTATAGTACCTCATGTGGTGGGCAGGGGGACTCGTACACAGACGGGAACTTGAACATTGGCCACCTCGCGTTTGACCCAGCTCCAATCCCCTGTGCTGAGCGCCAGCGATAACGTCAACGGTACCATTTTTCATTTTCTTGCCAAGGCAGAAGGCTCTGGGAACATGCAAGTATGTACAATTTCACAACGCAAAAAAAAAAAAGAGTGTGTTTGCTCAGTGATGAGAATGAATCGTTTTCGTGGCCACTCAAGGTCATTCAAAGTCATGACAGGGCGAAAGTCCTAGAAACTTGCCAGCACGAATACCTAATCAATTAAGTAATATTCGGTTCAGATTCAGGAATGTGAGTTTCGGGGGGGCATATAGTGAGAATGAACCCTATTGTTGTTAAGCCAGGGCCAAGGTCATTGAATCTCTCCATAGTTCGTCCTTTCATATCTTGGCAACGGAAAATTTCAGAGCGAAAGTTTTGCTCTTCTAGGTGCTTAAAATCTGGTGACCTCCTTTGACCTCATTTACATTTTGACCTCATTTGCCCTATGACCTCCGACGTCAATTCTTCACGACCAGATTCGTCTCGAAATAATATCAATTGCACTGAGGTACTAAACCTGTTACACACACTCTCCATCGTGTCCGCTGTAAAAGTGTGAAACAGCCTCTAAAAAACTGATAAATTTCATGTTCGCACATTGACTTCTCGGCACTGATACATCTTAGAGGAATGCCGTAAAGGGGAGTTCGTGGGCATCTGTTGTGTACCAACCACTTGACCCACTTTTCCATGTACACACAATTAGCACGATCTCAGAATTGTGGCAATGGTAATTTCAAGTTTGAATTGAACCAGTTCACATAATTCCTTCACTGAGGGTGACCCCTTGTGGCTGGCTACTGTGTGGTGTTTTTTTATATACTTTTCCTATCACATGTTCCAGTCAAATACACACAAATATACATATATAAGTAGCTTCCGAATAATTTTACTAATTCATTAAGCTCTCATTGGTATGGCCACACTCCCTTTTCCCATGTATGGTAATTGTGGACGAAACTTTGAATTTGTTTACCCACTTTACCCGCACCTTCTGCATGGTACAACTTGTTGTTGCTGAGTGGAGAGGTGGCATGACCTGGACAAGGAGAAGCATAAAATCCCACCCACCCCCACTCCCCCCCTCCCCCACTTCAACAAAGTCCCCCTCACCTACCACGGATAGTTTATTTGTCCCCTGACGTTGCTGAACCATCAGTATGCTTTAAGTGCAATATTCAAGGAATGGTTCACTAAAAATCCTGGGAAGGTGAAAATGAGAAGGGAGAGATCTGTCCACCTCCGACCAAGATTTGAACCATGACCCCGGGTGGAAGGTCAACGATCTACCACTGTGCCATCCCGTGTTTTAACCCATTTTAAACCCAGCATTATAGATCAATTCTTATAATGTACCTTCGAAGCACTTTGCGATATGGTTCTACAAATCTTCAAATCTAAATCATATCAATGCTCATACGGACGTGATTTGGACCCAATCGCACAGATTATCAGCCTGATGTAGTAAAAAGAACGGTAAAAATAGTCCCGCCCATGGATGTTACTGATTATTAGGCAATGTTTTCCAAATGATCACTCCGCTGCACACGGCCCTACTGCACTGAAATCGCAGAGTTACCTGAGGGGTCGATTCGCACAAATCCCCCCCCCCCCTCTACCTCTCAGTACATATACAATTTGTCACAGTAATTCGTTTGTATTCACTTCTTTTTTCTAGTTAAGGAATCAACATCACTCATCTGAGAACCCCTGTTGTGTGATCACACCGTTATATAGAGAGCCTTATCCTTTTGACATTGACAGTGTATGGAGGTTAAGGAAGCAAGTCCACTACCCTGTAGTCACACCAATATGTCTTCTTGAAACCTCATTTCAAATTTCAAAAAGAAATCACACTAACCATCTGCTGATCATTTTACTGCTGAGTCACGACAGAACTCGGCATTGCACGCACTGCCACTGTACTCCGAAAACGTTTTGTTAACTTTGACCATCAATTTATATTTTCGGCCTCTTAGTTCTTGTCTTTTCCTCTCCCCCTCTCCCCCCCCCCCCCGCTCTCTTCTCTCGTCGCTCTATCGCGTGGGACCCTCATTTGCAGAATCAATGGCGGAACTTAATGACTGAAGCCAACTTACTCTCCGCAGTCGATGCAATCTCCCTAAGGGTTCACTTGTACTTGACACAGTGTCTATTAAGTATCTTACAACCACATTTGTATTCACGATAACATTTTCGTTGAATCACCATTTGGAGTCTAACGATAATTTTCGTTATACAGCTGAGCTGTGCAAATCAGTGGCAAATCATGTGAACAAGCGGGAATCGTTTGATTCGCCATCTTGAGTCGCTAAGATAATTTTCATGTCAAGAAGCCGGATCTGTGCACTCAGTGCAATCATGCAACAAGCGATTTTCGATTGTCAAATGATGCAAATAAGTACAGTTTGATCGACTCACGTGAGTGGCCTATTTCGAAGTCAACTCAAGAAGGACAGTCCAGACAATACTTCAATGACGAGATCATTGCGTCCTCCTATAGCTGTATTTTTTCACCAGATGAGGCTTTGCAGTGTAGTGACTAAAAACAACTGAGTGCATGATTGCATGTCGCATTGAAACTGGCGCCCCTCACCGGTTACCGTTGCTGCCAATAGCGGTGTAATGGTGAGGTTAATGTGAATGTATTATTATTATAATGTTGGTAAAATGGGGAAAAAAAAAAAAGAAAAAAAAACATCTAGTGCACGACGTTTGATGCCCATAGGCCTCACCTCTGCATTGGGGCTACCGACGAGTATACCTCTCGCTATATAAGCTAACTAATCATGGATATTAGTACGACTGGGGCCGGTAAGCCTCGGTCATCTGTGGTGCATTTAATACGTAAGCACATGTTTGTCATGTCACCTTTGCGAACACGATGGGGAATATCCTGCTTGGCCCTCCATGTCCCATACCTGATATACGTTCATGCCGAGAATCTCAACGTTCGAGTATTTGACGCAGCATGTTCTGCCTAGCGTCTGCCATTAATCTCACAGCCAGTTTGTTCGATTGCTGTCATCAAGCTTTGAAGGAGAATATCCACAACATATGCGAAGACTTCCATGGTAAAACATTATACCAGGGCGATCACACTCATGACAATAACAGAAATATTTCCACTTGACATCTACACACATCCATATAAATTGATTCCTGCCTAAAAAGAAGGATTAAGCCCCATCCCCATGAATATTAATGCTTATCAAAATGCCATAATATCTTGTCTAAGCTAGGTCGGAGATAGCTTCTGCGCATGCTTAATTGTCTCTCTCTACTGGCTTCCTGGGCAATTTCCTTCCTGCGTGGTTAGCCTGGCCAACGTAAATTTCAATGGAGCGGCATGATCAGTGAGAACTTTTTTTTGTTTCTCCCTCTTTTGTCAACAAGGAATACCAAAATTTAGCTTCACATGGCTGAACTGTTGTATTCAGATTCCTGTGAGACTATGTGCCAATTAGGTAATAAATTCCAAGAAATTCCACCTGCTTTTTCACTCGCAGTGCACGCGCGGTATGTCCTGACTTCTGCTTCCTCCCCGCAGTATCCCGCAGTATATTGGAATATCCCTTAACTGTAGTGGCATAGGCGTGCCTATCGCGCGATTGGCCCCAGTCGGCAGTGATTTTCCGGCTTTCGCTCATCCTTTTTGTGGGTATTTTAAATAATTGTTGTTTATTTTGGTGCGGCCTGAGTTTCCTTGTTATAGTTACTAGGTGCATGTATTATGAAATATTTTTTCGTGATTATTTGTCTAATTCCTGGCGGTTTCAACCGAGTCATCGCAACTTTTCACTGTTAATTCACTGCGAATGGGAGTCCCACAGTAAAGCCTATTAGCGGAGTCTTCCCGTTGACGAAGTATTCCCGTCCGGGATAAATTGCATAATGACCCTGGTGCTATCTCCGAACTGCTTATTGTTTGCACTTCTTCACCGATGTCGTCAAGTTTGACAGAAATCGGAACCTAAAGTTGTTGGCACACCTCATTAATGTCACCCAAACAAGTTTGCCGGGAATCTGACTACACTTGTCAAGATATTGACATTTTAGATTTACTTCCAGGCCGCGTCCTACTCACATACTCCATGAATATTGTTAGTGGGTACCGAAACATTAGGGACTCTACATGACGCCACCCACCCAAGTATGACGCAATTCCCTCAGTCTACCACCATCGTGTTCCTAATAAACTCTGGGGTTTGCTTCAGGCTACCCACATCTGATAGTAAACTAATTACACCCAAACCATAGGGACCGTCTACTCAATATGCCACATCTATCACACCATGAGATCAATCGACCTTGATGTTTTCACGATGGTGTTTCTCAAGAAGGCGTCACACACTGTCACACCAACACACCACACCACTCTACACAAAGTCGTGACAACATAGATTTCTTTCTCCTTCTCTGAGAAATAAACTCACGCATGGTTCGACTTCCCAAGCTGAACAAGTTATTTGTGCTAAATTTCATGTTCAGCAAGATGTGAGGGTACATAGACCAAGTGGGGGTCACCATACTTTCATCTCGGAGAGATTATGGGGAGAACAGGGGGGCACAGACATTCTTCGGGGGGGGGAGAGATACTATCTACGCGGAGCGCACCCTGGGTTGGCACGGATCGCACAATGAAATTTTTGCTTGTTGCAAGCCCCCGGATGGCCGGAAAAACCTTCTCCTGGCGTATTCTCTAGGCTGCATGTACCAAACGTCAACCATTATCACACGAATGAATAACGAACTGTATCGGTGGCAATTAGACATTTTGTGCGTCCTCGGTCTTATCGTTGCCCCGACTTTATCTCTTTGGTACGATGCTCAAAATTGCTGCGCCCTACAACCCTCCCTCCATAACATGTCCTGAAATTTTGGATGGCTAATCAATCGATATGGTAGCTAACTGGAGCGTGTCTTTTAGACCTCAGGAAAGCGTTTGACCTAGTAGATCATGATATTTTAATAAAAAATGGAAATTGTATCAGTTCTCCACCCCTACTAGTGAATGGTTCAAGTCCTTACTTGTTTGAATAGAATCAATTATGCACCATTGGCGGTAATGCCTCTTCTTGTATGGAAGTCAATAGCGGTGTTCCTCACAAGGTCAATTTTTGGGGCCATTATTAGCCTGGATCTATATTTGATATTGGCCTGTGCCTCACTCTCACGTGCAGAGCTGACATGTATGCAGATGATATCACTTTTCATGTCTCAAGTAAAAGATATGAATCCCTGCAAAAAAACTAAATTGTAACATTGAAGCCACAAATGTGTCCGATGGTGTAAAATAATAAAACGGCGGTCAACACTGGTGAAAATAAATCAATGCCGATTGCTCCAACAGCGGTATGAATAGTTTGCGCGAACAGAAAAGTTTGTCCTGTGAAAATGAACAATATTCTTTTAGGCATAACAAACACCAAAACAAATTTAGGGGTCAGAGTAGACTGCATTTACACCTGGCAAGCACACCTCGATGTAATTTGTAGCCCGAGATGGCACCTTTGCGGCGGCTAAAACTGTACATTGATAATCGACTTGTATATTCATTATAATGGGAGATATCCTCCCAATAATTTATTATTTCATGCCATAGCGAGCAGGGCGCTTCCGAGTAGTAGTTCCCTGAGAAAACACAACGCGCGTTGAAAATCCAAGCCGTCTGATAGCCTAGGCTACCTGCATTCAAACTTGCGTGTCGTGGTCTAGAGAGGAGAACGGGACAAGACGATGAGGGTTTAGTCATCCAAATAAGGTTGTTGTATTTTCAAGGTCACGAAGAAGTTGTTGTAGGTTTTCACCTCACTGATATGTACAAAGGCTTCTGGGGCCAATGATGCAGAAATTTCCCCTAAAGCTTTGGCGGAGATGTCGGGAGAGCAGCGGGGACGAATCCCAACCACTAGTACCACGACACACGCGCGAAGCACGAACTTTTTAGTGCCTCGAGGCAAATTTTGCACAAGAACTTCCTTTCGTGTCATGAGCGGTGAAACATCTCCGTCTAGCTCCAACTGGTAGTGTCGAATACTGACTACTATTTTGTTCTCGAAAATCAAAATCTCACACGGGGGGCACCCGGGGCACCATGATTTTTCGTGGGGGCACCTCCCCACTGGCAACGCCACTGCATAAGGCAACCAGGTTGCGAGCAGAGATTCGACTGATAAATCCCACATTATTAATACATATCATATAAGAGTCACTGATATGGTATAATGGCACACACATGAATAGTAGACGGCACGGCGGAACGTTGTTTTTTCTGCAATTTTATCTCCTAGCCCAACTGTGGTGGGCAGACAGAATCATCATGCCTGATTACACATACATTAATTGGTGTCTTTGTTAAATAAACAGCTAGATAATTTCAAATTTGACGGGTGTTATGAAGCCATTGAAGATTCTAGAAACAGTTTTCAAACAGATTATTCACACATACACATCAGCAGGTTCCTAGACTTACCACCAGTCGATTGTCAAACATTGTCAACTTTAGTGGTTTGTACTCTAGCTTTAATTGTTGATGAGAAAAGTCGGTCGGAAATCGTTCATCATAAGGTTGTGAATTAATTATGCCCTGATCTGATATCTGATATTGAGTGACGGCATGACACAGATGAATGTGTTTAAACGCCGGCGTGGGTACCAAAATGATTAGAAGATACATCAGACATATCCAATATTGAACGAATGTCACGGTGAATTTTCATCCGCCCCTGCAGTCTCTGTAGTGTTGCTATTGGGTAGCCCGATTGACTATCAGGAAAACGAGCCTATGTGAAACAGTGTTTTTTGACAAATTTGTTGAGCCACTGCGTCAAGAGTTGGAAACAGGGGTAGGTTGTAATTTCACCAGTAGTGAAGACAAACAGTAGGCACATGACCTACCATTTCGATTCCTTGGCGAAGGTAGAAGGAATTATGCAGTCAACAGGGTATGTATGGGGTGTGTGTGGTATGGGTGCGTGATGTGCGTGTGTGTAGTGTGTGTGTATAGTAAATTTCTTGTGAGAACAAGTATTCGGAGAACGCAGCAATCCATAATGTTCAAATTAGACATGTAGGTTACAGCTATGAAAAGAGGAGGAACTTATTGTTCTGGAGGTCAGGTCTGAGTTACCTAGGATGAGAGAGGTCAAGGTATGGAAATTGTAATTATAAGCATAATAACTACGCAAGAAAGATTTGGCAGAGAGATCTCATACCTGGCTGAGCGGTCTGCAATTTGGAGTAGGGATTCCCTTACTAGTTTGAGGTCAGGTTCAATGTCACGTGCGTGCAACATAGGTCAAAGTTAAAACCCAGGTCACTCACTCACTCTCACCACTCACTCAAATCAACACTACTCACTCACGGGAAAGCACATGGCGAAAGGCACCTTAGTAGCATCACTCACGCTTCAATAGCCCAGCCGCCCCGGAAATCGACCAGGCCTGGAAAAAATGGAAATGGGCATCTTCCCTCGCCTCTTCATCTCCATGACGTTACTCGCGAAGCTCGCCTATCAGAGTACGAGCGCCCCAACCCCACAGGATCTGTTCACACAGACAGGGTGGGCAGGATTGCCCGAATAGAAGCACGCCATATACTTCAAGGATGAGCAGTGACGTTCACGAATCAGACAATGAACGTTCACTATTCCAACCTCCCGGAAACCTTGGACTGGATACGCGATCCTGCCAGTGGTAACCAAGGATGCGCCGAAGTGAGTGTTCGAGATGGAATCCAATCGCGTCTCGTTGCAGCTAAACAGTGAGCGTCCAAGCCTCAATAGACCATAGCAAGCACGGACTTGTCATTTGCTCAGAAGACGGGACCGCCACACCACCACCATATTACAGTGACTTCCTGACTCCATAATGTAGGCCAGGCGGTTACTGACCTAGGGCTCGCATGAGCAGAGTCACTAATAACACTGCCGAGGTGAACGAGGGATCTTGATGACTCTACGTACTGAGTGCAATACCTGGACAGACCCGCAGCAAGATGTTCAATATTCCACTCTGAAAGATTGGATAGAGTATAGTCCGAACACCTGAAGAAGGGGAGAAGGAGGTTCCAGTTGTCCTCTCTTTTACATAAGTTGATATTGTCCTGACAATAGGATTCCTGAACCAACCACATAGGAAAACCACAAACCAAGTATGATCTCCATAGTCATCCAGGTGGGCCGAGTTATGTGTTCATAAATCTGAACTAGCGCGCGAACGAACACATTACAAACAAACACTTAAGGACTGCATATATTCATCTGACTCGTCAAGGAATACGAAAGACGAAGCGCTACCCCCAGAATTTCCTTCCTGAAGTCTCCTATTCGTCTTCACTGATACTTGAATTTACTTTGTTTATACCGCCAATGTCCTCATCATCATTATATGCATGTTTGTACATTCGCTGATTAGATGCTCGACGCGGGTGTACTTTCTCAGGTTCCAATATGTCAAAAAATGTACACAGCGAGTGAGAGGGACCTTCCAGGCTTCCATCCATAAAACAGCACTGCAGTCACCGTAAGTGAATGAACCATTGGATTTCTTAGATTGTCTTCGTCGTTTCTGTGTGAATTTATTGTCTGTCGGATGCAAAAGGATGTTGGGAACACCAATAATGGTTACCTATAATTGACTATTCCTGACATGTTATTCCTCTCATTATTAAATATAGCATTAGCATGAAATATAATGGCCAGCAAGTCTAAATGCAAGTATTACCCGAGTGACCGTTCCAGTATCGCCCACATTAACGCTCTCGAATGTCTTGAAGCATCTGACAGCCATTCCAACACAGATGGTATCCTTGACATATCCCGCGTAGCTCCTGTCATCTTGGAAGGCACTCCTTCTCTGTAAATAATAGAAGAAGAAAAAACGCTAACTTACACTGCCATAATTATCTAGGCCAAAACCATGAATCAGCATAACACAAGTCCCACCACATCTTCTCTGTGTTTCATGATGGAGTACCCTATTTCGATTGGTCATCCCTGTCACCGATGAAGATTGTGAAATAGGAATCAACTGCATGTCGACTGTTACATGTTACTATGTTATTGTCAGCTACTTTCCGAGTCATAAGTTTGCTGTTCATTCTAAATCGCATACATCACTTACAAAATCACTGCGCACGGTACATAACGTTTGGCGTTAAAGCAATAGAGCGGGGATAGGTACATTGTTCCGATGGGGATATCGAACAAGGTAATTTGATAACAATGTATAGGTAACAAGAGATTTTCCGGTTAAGACCCAATACCTAACGAGATGACCAAAATAACAAGTGGGGCAATCAAACACGAACAGCACAGACCACACAGGATAGTTAGAACCAGCTGTTACTGTGTCATATTGTACACGAACGATACATCGTTTCACCACAGTAACAACTAACATACACACACACACACACCTGACACAGAAAACATGTTATATTTGTACTCAGTGATTACTTTTTGATGCTGCACTCGATATATCTGATCACCACAGTTACAACTGTAGTAAAAAATATACACTTCATAAAAATAAATGTGATCTAATCTGATAAAAAAAAGCTACTTACGTAACATTAAGAAATGTTTTTCAGTCATTAATGGTATCATTACAAATGCAATGAAGTGGAATCCCAACTGGTCCAGATTGATCTCAGAACCGTTCAGTAATTACTTTGTTCATTGATTACTTCTCAAAAATTCACATTCTACGTATTTAACAGTGGAGTTTCACCGACAATCACTCACCTATTTCAACTCTCCATAGATAATAGTATCTTTCCACACTTAAAGTTGATTAGGTGATTCCAGTCCTTTCAAATCTTCAGACGACCCGAGCTTAGTTAACATTCATAGACCCATTCCCATTCTTTCTGCATTATTGAAAGTCTTAGAAACTACGCATTAAAAGAATAACCTTCTGCGCAACTACAATGTTCTTTCAGAAAATCAATATGGCCTTCAAAAGAACCCTTCGACATACTTGGCTTTATCCAGTAGTCACTGCACTGGATACATCTGATCATCACAGTAGCAACTGAGACATACACGGAGCACAGTTCATAGTAGTATGGAGTGGCTGCTGGGCATACATCTGGTAACACCAGCACCAGCATTATTACGAACCTACACAGAAATACTGCAGTTGATGTTATAACCAGAAATAGTGTTGGCTGTTTTGTAAGACATGTTGGCAATCACTGTCGAATTTGCTCAAATGTCCATTCCGGTATATAGGTTGTGACTGTTGTGTGTCGAAATGAATGTACACACATCTATAATGTAGGGAATCAGTGCTGGTATGTAACTGTTATATCACGGGGTAACAGTCGCTAGAGTTACAGGCTGGATACATGTCAAACCAAATTTGATATGGCGACGATTATAAGGAGACACGCGCGATACACTTTCTCTTACAATTTTACATGTATCTAAATGGTTTGTATCCATATTTGAATAATTCCGCCGCCATGAATCCTTGATCACAATAGTAACTTCAGATGACCAACATTCGGCAATTACACAGTAGCACAGGGACAAACTGTATTATCACCAAATTACTATGCCTGCGCTGTGGCAGTTCAACGAGTCTATACCATTAGACACTAGACCTGACCTCGCCAAATTCATCATGCATTATAATTAAGAATCCCTGCAAACCCCTACCATCCCTTATTTCCGGTGCGTCTTTATTTCGGGTCTTCGTAGTGAGACAATTGTCCGTATTTTTATTGGTGTCAACATAGCCCAATTGTGACAGGTTGTAGTCAATTGGCCGATGCTATGACACGGAAAGTTGTACACAAGCCCTATTCAATAGTGAGATCAAGACAACGTCGGGACATACCAGGCTTTAACATGGTATTGTGGGAACTCGGCATTAAAAACTATAACACGCTGCACATGTTGTCGTCCAGGTGTTATCATCCTCGCCATCACATTGAGGTATCACTGGGGAAGTGAAGTCTCATCATGTGTATACCTGGGCGCAAGTACGGGAGTGGGGTGGATTGGGAGTGTGTGACATATAGGGTAGAAGACTGGCAGAGTGGTTTCAGTGCAGTTGAAGCTTTGCAAGCAAACACTCCAGGTTCGAATTCAAGAAATCACCGGACGTTTTCCCCTGTAAAATCCATACGTCGATTGATCTCTGAGTGCCAAACGGTCAGTATCTCGGAAAATATTCGCCCCTCCCCCTTCGACTCGCCGTAGCGATGTTGTCGGCCAGCCTGCAAGGAAAGGCTGACAGTACGAGTACGACTGAATTGAGAGTCGGTCCCAAAAAGTTAAGTTGGCCTGAGGAGTTCACGTCCCCACGTCTAAATCAAACCATTGTAAATATCTGTACAGTTTAGCTATGTTGGAACAGGAAATTTCAAGAGCACGGATGGGTGTGGCGTTTCAATTAACTTCTTATGTTCAAAGTTATTGTTTCGTTTTTTCTAGGCCTGAAGCGATTTTGAGCCCTGCGTGTTGGTCCAATATAGCCAGCTCTCGAGTATGTATCGTGAGTATCGTGTATATATCGTGAGCACGTGTATCGTGAGCACGTGTATGCGTACAGCAGGTGTGGCCAGAGTTCTAGCACTTTTGCACTCCCGTAGACCATGCCACAATTGAGCGGGGTATTTGAAACTACATACAAGATATCAGGGCGTTGCACCGTGTCACTGCGTCACGGCACAACAATCGAGCCCGAATTGTTTGAACTGTTATATCGATTACAGTTGTCTTCCAGATCGTTCTGTATAGAAATTGCTCGGGTACACCATGGAAAGCATACACATTCTCCCTGTCCGGCTATATTCCCTGAATTCTCTCTCAAGCTGGCTCAGATCCGTATCCGGCGTAGTTGATGAATTTCGTGTTCGATTCAGGGTTTGGGTTCTACTAGTAAAATTCTAGTCTGCTGCCACGACCTTCTTCCGTTCTTGGATTTGGGTGATTCCCCCACACCGCCTTGTGGAACAACGAACGTCGAGGTATTATTCCGAGAATTGTTGGTATAGCAAGATCTAATTACTGACTGAAAACTGTGTCTTCAGTACGCTGCACTGACCTACAAAAACAGAGTTTTGTCATAGTTTTTGTTTTATGGCTGGGTCATACCCAAAATCGATGTTACAACCATGATACCACATCGATTGCAATGCAGCTCTACAAGTCATCATGTCTTTCCGTCAGTTCGTTCGTTCGTATCGTTCGTCCGTTATTTCGTCCGGTCTGTTCGTCACGTTCATTCGTAACTTCTGAACCGTACATGCGATCAGGTTGAAACTTGGTGGGTGGAAAAAGCATGTCACTGGCTAGGCTGAGTTTCATTTTTGTTTGCATAGTTCGATGAAATTTTAATTAATCCAATTTATTTACCCCAATTTCCAACTTCCATTGAGCTAGCTCTCTGTGACAGTTTGAGAGAGGTTGTTTCCATACGCATCCCTCTGCAGACATGTTTCCTTGAATTATCTGTCCAGGCAGGTCCAGGTCTGCAGCATAGTTGGCAATAAAACCTATTGTCCAGGGGGAAATGATTTGTCTCTCAACACATCTCGCTCTAGATGTTGGCTGGTGACCCAGAAAGAGAGTTCAGAAAGAGCGTTTTGTTTTAACATGTTGAGTTCTGTTGGGTAGGCTATATGTAGCTAATATACAGGCCTAGGAATGATTTAGTTGAGTACTTCGCGCTGGGCACTGATAGCAAATATTAGGCCAATGTGGTAGTCATGTTCCAAGCCATTCCAAGGTTATGACAGATGTCAGTAAAGGTCAATTAAATGTGAACAAACAATTAATGTGGAATGGCGAAGAGCATGCAATGTATCCGCCACAGGAATTTTGCCGTCCGCAGCTATCAAGACGTTTTGACTTGCGCTTGTTTACTTCCTCTTTTGCTCGGAGTTTTACCCTTCGAACCCGAGTTACACGCCTGAAAGCAGAGTCGACGTACCTCTCTAGCGAGTTTCACTCAGCGAAATATGTTTTTACGTTCATTTGAAAGGCCGCTGGTCATTCCCACCATCGAATCTCAACATTCAACTGTGAAGATAACGACTGAGTTTTGTGTATGCACACGTAAGATAATCCCCAGTCAATGCGTGAACGACTAAGATCAGGAATCGAACACCGCTACCTCTCAGTTACAGGCCAGGTGCTTCCACTAGACTTGCCTATACAGTCCGTGAATGCCAAATCGTCAATATTTTGTACAATATTTGTGCCTGGTGTCCGATTAACGTATTAAAATTCAGGAGAAAACTTACCAACAGGCTAACTAACTCTATCTGCGATTGGTAACCCTTAAACTGTTTTCGTTTAAGGAATTCGACTGTGCATTTCTTCCCATTGATTGCTGGAGAAAACATAATAATACAGGGTTGATATTATCAGGAGTGAAATGAATAAAAGTTATAACATCAGAATAACTATTGGCATATACTACTTCCATTATTATAATATATATGCTGAGCGCGTCTACCTTCACACATAAGCACACACGAAGTGGCTGCTCAAGCGATTCTGAGCACATTCAATGGGACCCCACACACGCACTGAAAATTGGAGATCGATGCAGAACACACAGCACAGATTGGATTTGATACGGCTGCAATTCTTCATGTAAGGTAAGTACGGGGAATAGGTTCTGTACAAAGTACTGCTCTTAAAAGCAAGTTATATAATATGAGAGGTGTTCAGCACATCAATACTTCGATCTCCTCAGGAAACAGATCACGTTGTTCCAGAGATTCTGAGAGACTCATCACTAGTTTTATCCCTCTGCTGTTAAATTGTGCAATGTTTCTAGGAGGTAATCCAATGTTCCAACCGCCAGTTGCCAAAAAGTTAGGCCCAATTGTCATCTCTTGCTATGCCACGCTCCTTTGGTTGCATTTTGCTATTTGATATATTTACTTTGCCGCTGTATTCATCAATTATTTCATTGTCCGCGTATTTTACACTGTCATTTTTCATTGTCTTCTGTATTTTCGTTTTTCTTTTTTTTGAGCACTTGGTAACCTATTTTCACTGTTATGCTTACGATGGTATTGGCTGAATAATATATATCTATCTAGACTGGGTCTGCATATTGAGTCATGAAGTCACTGTACAGTGGTATGTGGCCATCACTATATCTGAGCAGAGCAGATGACGTCTTCTATATAACAGAATATTCTAATGAGAAGTGGATCGCTCACTGTCATAGGCATAGATCGCGGGGGATGGGGGACACACCCCCCTCAATATTTGATATTGGGCGATGGCCTATGTGATCACCCCCCCCCCCCCTAAAATGATCTGGGCATGCATCTCCCCACAAAATTGAATGAAATGAGGGTAAGCAACGACGGTACAGTACGGTCATAACACAAAGGACATAACACATATTTCTAATCAGGTTGCTCAAACTTTATGTTGGGGAGGCCAAAATGCTAAAATTTCGCGCTGCGGGCGCTGTTTTCTATTTTCTCCCTTACATGTATAATAAGGTAGGCCCACGAACAATAACGTCAGAAAATGCATTTTGTATATACGTGTCATCTACTAATGCTGGAATGCAACTGGCATTTCCTAACGCTGCCATGACCAATAGCTAGTGTTTATTCTACTTCTAATCCTTATTGTTTATAACAGACTGGCTTTGCCAGCCTGACGTGCTGCTTCTTGATTGGTGGAAGCAATATGCAACGAAAAACAACTGGGCAGGGGATCGTGGACATCAGTATGACGGTTTACGTGATTGACGTTTGGCGCGGAGGCGGGGCAAAACAATTCTGAGACACGTAAAATTTGAACGGGAACAAATCTGAAAATCTCGATCTTTTTTAGTCAAAGGCCTAAACCATGCACACATTTTCCACGACAGTGATGTTCAGACAAATTTCCAAGATGCGGGCAACCTCTAACCCAATTGGAAGGGTCCTCTATGCGTAGCGGAATACCTCTAAAAAATAAGAGGTATGGTAGGGATGAAGGCCGCGTTGAAGAATTGTAAGGAATAAACATTGATCAGTTTTGGGAAATTTTATTTTCAATTTCCTTGATGGTTGCTCACTGCCCTAGGGCCGGAAGTACTGTTTCCTAGCTGCATTCGGGGCGGGGGGGGGGGGGGTCTGCAAAACGACTTTCTTCTTGAATGATACCCGCTGACCATGGTGGTGCTCGGCTTGGACGATACTAACCAAATCCGTCCCCCAACAATATTTAACACAAATCGCCGTCCCAGATAATGACGACGATGTCTCAGTTTTGGCAAATCAGGGCGGTGTATTATGATTTTCAAATACCGGGCAAGTTTGAGACATGTCGGCCTATGTATGGATGGGCTGATGGGCTAGTATGGAATGAATGAATGAATTAAACAGGATGCATGGTTAGATATTATTCGTTGTACCACCCAATAACCAAGTGCACCTCCACTCATCGAATATGTATGAACATTTCTATAGATTGAGTATTTTATCATCAAATTAGAAATTACAGACATGAGATACATATTTCAGACCGGTTGAATGCAGCTCAAAACACCCTGCAAGTGCCTTTTTCCGGCCATCTGAAGGTTTTGAAAATGCAACATTTTCAGGTACGCTACACAACAAACTATGGTGGCGCTCGCTTAGATAGTAGTCGCACCAATCCCCTCCCCCCCCCCCCCCCAAAGCCTGAAACAAATCTACCCCACTGCTCGCTGTCGGACGCGGAGATTGGATCCCTCTTCGACTACCCCAAAATCCTGCTAGCGGTAGCCGCATCCTGGGTTATCGTTAGCAGGACTGTGTGATTGATGTCAGGGTGCTCAATGACTGGGGAGGCGGAGATAGCGATGGTTGGTTGCCTGATTCGCTATCGTCTACTTTAGCATATGGCCGCTTCCCGACAGTCGATCCTGGAACCACCCACTGTCAGTAAACGGGATCCTTATCCGTTGATGGGACCGCCTGCCAGAACGCCCGTAGCTCTTGGTTGGGCAACTTCTCGGGTACCTCGAGAGTTTGGAGGTGGTTCAGGCCCAGACCTGGTTGCTTGCCTAGAGGAGGCCGGCAAATTGGAATTGAGCGGTGGATGGATGCGGCTATGTGCCTCCCAGGCAAATATTATTCCTTTGAGTAAAGTATGTGAGTGCCGATGTGTAATGGCTCTGGCTTTATCACATTTGGCAGGCACTAGCATCAAGCTTGTATGCTTGAGTTTGCTTCATTCTTTTCACAAGTTTTCAATAATTATCTTCAACGTCAACTGACTCCTGGTTAGGTATGGAGTAGATTCAGATGTATTTCCATACCTAGATTAATAGCGAGATTATTTGAGGATTGGCTGCTGCCTGGACTGAAACAATATCGCTCTGAACGATACGAGTCAGAGTATTAAAAGTTTTGGAATGTAATTATTACTAAAAAATGTAATTAATACTAAAACACTCACCAGTGACTCTACCGATAGAACCTGTATTCACATCTTTCCTGTCGCATGTTTTAGTAACAGCATATCTTCGGAGCTCTGACTTTGCTTCCCACTCGGATTTTCGTTCAACGAATTCCACATCAACGGACCTGATCAAGGCTTCATTGCCCAGTCCCTGCCATCGACAGTAAACTAGTGCGGAAAATGCGTCACGCAGCTGTCGTGATAAAATAATCAGGCACATACCATAATTTGTACTGGTAGAAGCGGATAATGCTGAATGGGTAATATGTGAGTTCGGTGACTGCCTTGCACCAACTGTTGAAATTTTGTGTGATGGATATACCATACCTATAATCATCCGCCACCAGATAAACTCACTGGCATATGTTGCTCTCGAATATCGCATCACGCAGCCTCTCTGCGGCAGGTCTGTCTATAAAGTGCATAACATCAGCGTAAAGTGTAACTAATAGTTAACACTTCTGTCGCAATGTCGTGCACTACTGGACTCGGATATATATATATATATCTATATATATATATATATATATATATATATATATATATATATATATATAATATATATATCTATATATATATATATCTATATATATATATATCTATATATATATATATATATATTATATATATATATATATATATAATATATAATATATATATATATATATATCATACTTGTCATACTTATCATACTTGTCATCATACTTGTTAACAGAGACGACTAAAGGGGAAACCTAGTACTGTTTAATGAAAGAAAGTCACCATATATCACCATGTATCAATATATCAGTACCATTAGCTAATCAATCAGTCGATCAATCATGACGTGTACTTCGGGAGGGAATGGTGGCGTAATGGATAAAGGGTGTTGACCGGAATAGAAAGGGAGAAGACTATAGATTGCGATACTAAACTAGAACACGTTAAGAGTACAGGGATCAACTAACCTTGGAGGTGTGCTTTCACAACTGATGATTTATAATAAATCGGCAACATCGTTATTTATACGAAAAACACAATATAAATAATATTAATACATATTACATTACACAATACATAATAAATATAAGATTCCCACATCCCTGCACCCATTTTTGTTATCGCGTTAATTTGTGGACTCACCATTTGTGGAAAATAATATTGATTGACTATCATCAGAGCATTAATATTTGATCACTTAATATCAGAGCCTTAATATTTAACTCTTACAATGAGATTTGCGAATATCTGACAGACCTGCTATACCGTAACACGAAATGCCCATCCCATAGTTCTGTTTCAGTGCTGTGCTTTCATTGTGATTCGGGGACTGACGTACAAACTCGCTTGAAATTGTTTTTATTTTTATTTTTATCTCACGCTGGCCCATATCCCTAAAAAATATTATGGACAGTGGTTTCATTTCGAGCTTTAATAATTAAATCAATGTTTACTTCCCAGTATATTGGCTGTAGATAGTACAACTGATGTCAATTGAACTGTACGTTACAATAGTCACTACGTCCACCGCAACGCTGCTATTCCGTAAACATACAACATTGTAATAACATCAAATCCTCTCTTACTACTTTAATAGTTTAATAGTTGCGCCGTTATCGGTAACGAGCCCCAATGGTATTATGCGCAATGATTAGGAAAAGTCTATATATGAAATAATTTTGTCTTGGTCTGATAGCAATAATATCAATCCACCCCCTTGACCTATTTTTAAATCCTTAATACATCAGGTACAACCTTCTATACTTTATGGAATCTCTCTTGCATAATTAACCAGAAGTTGTTGTTTTCACTTTGTCTGGAGAGAAAGAATGCTCAAGTATCCACGTCGCGTTCTGTCTTTCATTTTATCATTATGGACCACCTCTGCATACATACCCGCTGTGACCTCTCCGGTGTCCCCTTCTTGAACCTCCCGATAGGTCTGACGGCATCTGACAGTCATGCCAATCCTGATGTGATCACGCACATAAGTGACATACTCATCATCACTTTTGAAATTGCCTCTCTTCATAATCTATTTCAATATTAGAAATGGTACACTTTAGTATATATCGAGATGTATATTAAGGTTTTACAAATGACAAATACTTGAAAGTTGGGAAGCAATGGTGGATGACCAAAACAGGCACGGCGCCTTTGGATGGGTCACGACGAAAAACCGCCCCAATACAATGAAATAACGATACGGTATATCGTCGCTATGATATAGCAATGCAAAAATTCTGATATACATTGACGATATGTTCTGCCTGTAGCTTCATGCGAAAGGAACCTTCCAATATTTGCTGAGGATTGAGACACTATAATAGTTGTTCGATGTAAACACAGAAACGAAAAGACTATGATATTGTATAGGTTATGAAAGTCTCAATGCAATCTGCTGCAATATCGAGCGTGAGCCCAAACATTCCGCAGGCAAAAACTATTCAGAGGTGTATGAGACGTTTAATCCCCACTTAATTTTAATAAAAATTAGAGGAAGAAAATTCTATAAACGGGCCCTCATCAGGTGTTGAAGTAAACAGACGTCACTTAGTCACATCACTATCGTGATTTACATATTGAGACAGTGGAGAGCGAGGCATATCAGGATTAGACTTTTGTGCTGGCGAGGATGGCTCATTTTCGGTGGGATTCGTCAGTACAGGAATGTACAATGTGTAATCGCATCGTAGTGATGTGTTGTTTCCAAATGAATTTCAAGAAATGTATTTGACGGAACTGTTTTCGCTAGTATTTCGGGGTTATACCTCACCATGACTCTTCCCATTAGGTACCACGATAAAGTGGAAACTGTCTAACTCTTCTGGCCCATTGAATTCAGCCAGCGACGGTTTCCTGGCCCGAACATTGACGTATATTACGGGTATTTTAATACTATTCGGTGCTTCTTCAATTAGGATGATTTGGCCACAGAGCGACATAAAAGCTAACAATTACGTTAATAGTGCTACATAATATTTACCTTTTGTCAATAACCTGTTTAGTAGACAATGCAACTACTTCTTGACACCTTGCGTTTCGTGAATATGACACTTTGGAAATATAAAAAAAGTATACCATGCTTTATATGAGACTGCTTTGTATTGAATGAAAAATCATTTCCTGACACCTACCTGAGCTATACACAGTAGTACCGCCGGAGTCATTACCAGCTAGAGTTGAGAAGTTGTGTTAAGGACGCTACAAGTGCATTGAACCTCCATAAAAATGCGCTATATGAGAAAGTGACATTATTATTAGTAGGGAGTAGGTACTGATGGAAGCATAATACAATGATCTTGAGAAAATCTGTTCGTTAGGGGTTTGTATATACGATTTAGTGCGGCAGTTACCGGCCCCCCCATAGAATGAACATTATTACAGGAAGTAAAATTGCGACCGGTAAAACGCGCTGGTTATGAGCCATTTTCTGTACAAATCATTGTCCAACTTTCGGGTATGGCACTGTGGTGGTGCTGTTGCGCGTGAGGAAAGTCTTCAATAGTGACGTTCAGTAATACGGTGATGCAACGGATTGCCGCTATGCTTGCAAAAAACAAGAAAATAATGTGAAACTATGTATGAAATTCAATTCAGTTCGTAAATTCATTCATATTAGCCTAGTGGGGGTATTTCATTTGACCTTGTTTGATGACGTAACCGGAGGAGGGGTGGATTGGGGGGGGGGGGGGGGTGAGTTGTTGTCTATTGAAGGTCACCCGAGCGTATGTTTTGCATCGACCAGTTGACATAGTTGTATTACACAGGATCCCAAGATTCCTCTCCCACAACTCATAGTACACAATAACAGATGTGTTCTATTTTCACGCTTATATCGGCTGCAATTCATTTGAAGGTTTAGAATTTCTCGATAAAGTGAATGAATTATAGCAATATACGAGCAGTATCGTTTAAATGTCAATTGATCTTGCGAGTGACATTGAATGTTTCCCAATGTCTATGTCGTGTCCATATCCATTGCCCGATATCAGCAATGGACGATTTAACATCCACGAACAGCATAACACCATGAATATGTGCATGTAGCATGCGTGTTTTTTTTCTATAATTTGCGCCCAAAACGCTGTTATTAGCCACTCCCGGCAATCTCCCGGAGGTGGATTTTATGTTTATTCAATTTGTATCATTCTATCTGTCTCATCTACCCACGCGTTGTTCCTCACAATTCATCAGTAGTAATTAACATCCTCGGTTTTGTTGGATCTCGACAGAGGATAATTGATCTAACATACTTGGACCTATCATCATTATCAACACAGCCTCAAATGACTTTGATGTATGCAGTCACGTAACTGATGATGAAAGTCTCTTTGGTTTCTGTAGTCAGTGAATGAATCATGTTACTGTGTGTTGGAAATGGTAGTTAATAGCAACAAAATATCGATAACCTAACGTTAGAAGACTCCAAAGTGAGAATTATCGAGACTGCTCAAAGTGAATAGAGTAAATCAACATTCTTCCGGATCAGCTTAGTTCATCCTTTCACCTGCTTGTTTAACAAATTAAAATACCTGCTGACATCTTCGCTTCGGTGCAAAAACAACTGTGTTAATTTCTTCGACGTAACTTCTGATAGAGTTGTGGTTTCTGCTAAGTCATTCTGTACGTCTTCTATCAGAGGGGTTCTCGACTCGTTTATGCTGGGGAGACAGCGACATCGTCCAAATATCACGTGATGCAGGAATACTGGATACGACTGACATGAAATTGTCATAACGTTCAATTCGCTGGGTAGACTGGCTGGACAGGTCATCAAAGGTCTCATCTTGTCCTCCCTTTCAAGGTCGACTGACGTGATAAATTGCGCTAATTCCACATCAACGGTTGCGCTGTCAAGCAGCCCAGCTTGTTATGGTTTCCTCTGCCATTTTTTCTTCCCTGTTCCGAGCAGCCTCGGCCTTCAATTCGTTGATAAGTTCGTCATATTTTTCATTGATTTTTCGTAGTTCAGTGTTTCTTCGTTCGTTCAAGTCAGCAATTCCAGTTTTTTCTTCCATATCGACTTCCGCGTTGTGCTGGGAAAGTGCGACATCCGATTCTCTCTCTTTTCCTCTATTTTTCCATTTCATTGTTATACTGTGAGCGGATGCTGTCTTTCGTCGAAGCGATATTCTTCTCTAGTGACTTCTGCGCTTCAGCCAATTTTCGGGGCAAGTCATGCACTTTTAGGTCATGTCCTCTTCAGGGTTTCGATCGCATTTTCAATCTTCTCCCGCTCCTCTGCGGCCAATTCTCTTGCACCTCGAATAGTATGACTTCTGTGTTTTTCGTATTGACCACAAATCATACAGATTGGGATAATGCCGCAGTCCACGCAGCAAATCTCTGCCAGTTTGTCTGGATGTTCAACTGCCTGATGGAGCTTCCTTAAGAGATCCTAGCTTCTCCAAAGTCAAATTCCTGGATTTGATGTCCTTCAAAGCTAAGAAATGGTTTTTGTGATCTCTTAACATTCCACTATTTTCATGAAATCATAGCATTGTGGCAAATGAACCCTTAAATTTGAAGCAGAACGTGCGACCTAAGTTCATAGAAACAACGAGCACTCGCAATTCTTCATCTGCCAAGGTTTCTGGAGCTGGATGTACTCCACGACGTTTCTTGTATGGAAGTCCGTCTTGAAAACCATCGACCCCGTCAGCTGGCTTGTCGCAGGCTTGTTACAAAGGGGGCACTCCACTTTACGGTCGGCCTTATCAACTACCGGTTCCACGAATTCTTGAAGAATCTATGAGGCAAGGTAGCAGCTTCGGCTCCTTGAAGCTATCCAGAAAATTGAACAGTTGAAGAAATTTTCTTCCATGTTCTCTAATTGGGAGGCCATTTCCTAGAAACGAGAAAAAGGGAAATCACATGAATTGCCACCAACGTCAAATCCAACTCATAAGGTCGCCCTAACGCGGTTCTAAAGACCCTTGCAAACACCAAAATCCATTAAATCCTTGAATCAAGCAATAAAATACATTTTATTTCGTAATTATGTGCGAGGTAATGTGAGATCCCGTTCTACGCATGTGCATCAGTTCGTTCATTTGTACATGTGCAAATTAGTCGGAGATTATCGAACAAGAGTTGTTAGAAAAGCTTGCTCGACTTTTGATATGTTCGTGTGTGGAATTCGAACTTAATTTTTCGTGATTTGCAGGAGTTTGTTTTGATTTGATGATTTCTCATCCTACGATGTCAAATTGCAAGAATTCTCCACCGGCGTTTTCCGCTAGACGGCGGACTAGGCATGTGCAGGCGCAGCCTAGCAATGGTGGTATTCACACTGGTAGTATTAACGTCGGCGCCACGGACGCTAGAGCGCGCGGCGCTCGTACGAGTACATATGTAACCTTGCGGTGCTTGGCGTTGCTTCAACAGCACCAACAGCGAAGGTGTACCACACCGTCATGGATATCGGAGAAGAAACGTTCTGGGACTAAAGCGACGAAAGTCGATAAGCCTAAGGCTAAGCCAAAGTACACTCGGACACACAAGTGTCTGGCTTGGGAAATCGTCTGATAGATTGGAAAGCCTAACAGTCTGTGATGTACCAACAAGAGACAGTGGTACCCTTGAACTTGAAAGATGAGCTGCTAACAGAGTTGATTTGCTGATCTCTAAGAAACTGAGGGAAATCAGTTCGACGAGATCTGTAAAACCTTTTTCAGACTGATTGTTTAAACTGCAAGTTGGTTCTTAGTAGTACCTAAGGTGAACCCTTGATCTGGGAAAACATCCGCAGTAAGGCAAAGAACTCTCGATCTGAAAATTCAGAGGTGCGAGCGCCCTCTTGTTTTAACGCCGTCTGAGTGGTTTAGCCTTCGGGCGCTTTTTAAAGACAACGGAACGAGAGGAAAACAGGCGTTTTGTGGCGAACTCGTTGTTCGAGATGAATATGTCACGAAAGAGTTGTTGAAGCCCTTTTAATCAGCGATATGCTCGATCTGTGAAAGCAGCTGTGAAAAACCCTACGAGTTGGTTGTTCGGGACGTTTGACTAAACGGTGAACGACCAAGAGGAGCAGCAAAAGGCAGTGGGAGAGAGTGGAAAACCCGCGGGCGAAGCTTACCGGCCAGCGCTTTGCCGCAGATGGAGTTTCTGCCCCTGTGAATGCGCAACGATACCGTGATGCAAAGTGGTACTCTGGCACTTTACAAAAGAGACTTGGGCGGTGAAGTATATGCCATTGTTTCTTCATCGTTGAATGGTCCTTGTGAGTTTAAAGGGGATCGTTTGAGAATTTTGGCACAGTGGTGGCAGCTTCACCTGAGAATATTTATTTTGAAAGGTTGTTTCAGGTACAGGTCGAATTTGTGATAATTCGCCCCCTGAGAAGGGAAGAGGCTGTGACAGAGCTGCAATAGACGGGGAAATTCAACGATTACGAAACACAACAGTGCGTTGTGAGCAATCTCGGAACCAGGGGGTTTCATTCTAATATTTTCACCGTCCTAAGGAGGAGGTTGGAATTCGAGGGATTTGATTCTCTAAGCTGAATGTCAGTGAATATTATATTTAAGAGGATACTTAGAGAAACACTGAAGCCTTGTTACTCCTGGTAGCTTTTCTTGCTTAACCTAAGAGATGCTTACTACTCAGTTCCCATTGCTTTAGAACACAGGAATATATTAAATTCATGGAGAAATAACACTTGGCAGTTCTGTGTTTTGCCCAATGGGCTGTCGTCAGGGGGGGGGGGGGGGGGGACCACGGCTTTTCACAAAGCTTCTCAAGCCACCCTTAGCTCTAGCAAAGTCAATGGGATTCAAAAAGACAGCCTACATTGATGATACCCTATTGTTTGTGATAGTAGGGAAGCGGTTACATCAAACCGCTTCAATTTTGTGACTTAGGTTGGTATTCATCCTGATAAGTCTGTATTTGTACCATCACTGGAAACAAATTTTTTTTTTTCTTTTTTTTTTTGGTGAGGGGGGGGGGTTCCTCATTGATTTCAAAGGAAAAAATAATCGTTAGCCAACACAAAGAAAATTGAGGGAATCATCCATCTTTGTAAAACTTCTCGCAGGCAAGAGTTTCCTTCAATTTCGTGGAGTGGCATCGCTTATAGGGAAACTAATAGCGACAGTTGCAAGCTGCTGATTTTAGCAGGCTCATTGTTAGGAGTTAGAGAAGGCCAAAATAATTGCTCTCAAGGGAGCACATGCATTTTGAATTAGGCACTCATACTCCTCAGCCAAGCTGCCAAACAAGACTTGTTAGTGGCAACACAATTTACACCTGTGTTAAGCACATGAATAATGGAACGCCAGTGATGGTGCAACAACAAGTGAGGGCGCCTCCCGGTGCCCGGATTGTAGGCCACACATGGTAAAGTACACATTGTGGCAGATGGAAAATATTGAACAGAAAAACTCTGATAAAGGAATAAATTATTTATAACGCTTTCAGGCTTTTTGGCCTTGAAGTCATTCTGTTCCACAGAGAGGAACATTCATGTGTATTTGAAGCTTGACACCACAACAGCTGTAGCTTATATATTAACATATGGGGCATACATAAATCTTCGATCATGTAATGAGATGGCCAAAGCCTCATGGCTGTGGTGTATTAGTTGGGATATTTGGATACGGCTTCGCTATCTCCCAGTGTGAGAACTCCAAATTGCGACGCAATCGAGGAAGTTTAATTATACTTAAATGATCTTGATAAGCAGGTGTTTCAGAGACATTTGTGGTAACTTTGGCGAGCTAAACTTGACCTGTTTTGCTTTCTGATTGCCCAGTTACATATTCATGTTTCGGTGGAACCAGATCCTGTTGCTTATGCTTATGCCTTTTCCTTAACTGGGCATCTCATTTTTTTTTTTCTATATATGCTTTCCCGCCTTTCAGTATGATAGGACGATGTTTAACGAAGATTTAACAAGAACATATGAGGGCATTTTGGTTGTACCTAACTGGGGCCGACTCAGCCCTGGCCTTCCTAGATTGTTGTTTTATTGGTAGATGAACCCGGCTGGTTTGGGCCTCTCTCTGCCAGGGATTGAAGGGCTCCTTACTCAACCAATTGATGATACTCACCTCCGCTACATCCGCAAATCTCTCTTTTATGTTGCAGGTTGTCCCCGAAGTCTTCAAGCGTTCATGCTTTTCAGACAGACTTGTCCACAATCCTCATGGCATCGTGGATAAAATCCACTCAAAAGCAGTATGATGTCTACATTCGACTTTTGCCTTAAAGAACAAGCTAATTCAGTAATCCACAACGGTACAAGTCGTGCGGAGGTTTTTTAAGCTCCATTTGAATCTGTGGGATTCAGCTCTATTAACACAGCTAAAGCAGCATTGGGTCCAATGGTTACGTTGTCGGATTGAGATAGTGTTGAAAGCACCCGCCTATCTCACGTTCCTGTAAGGGGTGTTAATCTTAACCTCTATCCAAGGTAGCAGAGAGCATGGGATGTTAAGTTGGTATTGGATCTTCGTCGTAAGCTGTCTCCAGCTCAATCGATAGACTTGAAAGAAATTAACCGTGAAAGCCATGTATGCTTTTATCATTTAAACGTCGGCACAGCGATTGCAGACTTTGCATAACACTTAGTGTTAGTGACATGGAGGTAACGCCGGTTGGCATCACATTCTTCATCAAAAGAGTTATAAAAGCAGTGCAGGCTGGAAATACTAGAATGAGAATGCCGACCTTACATATGGATCAGCTTTTTGTCAATATGGAGTGTTCAGGAATTTCAGGTCAGGGGCCATCTAGGGGCCAATTGAGGCCATTTTGTTCAAATGGTCAAGCGATTTCTACTCCATTTCATTAGAACACTTGTGCAGCTTCTCTATCTGCAGAATAGCTTGGAGAATCATGAAAGTTGGTACTGACCTTATAAGCCTGTTTGATGATGATACCACTATGTCGAAGATCATGTAAGGTATCTTTAATACTTTTTAACACATTTCCTACACCTCAACTGGTACAAATTGATAGGTGAGTTACTGTGCTATTTGCACTCTTGTTTATCATTGACAACAGGCATCTCAATTGCTGAGTGGCAGTGGCCACACGAAAAATTCATAAGTTCAAACAACATATAAGGGTCCCACGCATAGCGAAACTACATGCAGTTCGCCTAGACGAACAAACTTTACAACATCCGCTCTAAAATGTTTTGTTGCCTAGATGTCAATGTCAAACGTCAAGTTTAACAATATTCCAGGGTTTAGGCTGTCTGACTTCCACACAGGGCCCCACCCCCTTCGTTCATTGAGATAACGTGTGATAGAAGTGTTGTAATACATTAGTCCAATTCACTTTACGGTTCGTCTCAACAAGACGAATCTGGTCATCACGAAAAATTAGCCCTCAATGTCACAAGGTTAAAGGTCAAACGAGGTCAAGAGGTCAAATGAGGTTAAAGTCGGTCAGCAGATGTAATTCTCCCAGACGAACAAAACTTCCATTAAGACACCTCTAATTAAAATGTTACATTGCCAAGATATATAGAGGAATGCCTTAGGGGACTTGAAGGACCGACTAACACCAAAAACAATAGGGTGCACAATCCGTGCAACCATACCTAATTTGAACTTGCTGCATGCTTGCGTTAGTTAGTATGTACTTGACAAGCTTTTTGAACTTTGCCCTTGTGACATTGGGATGACCTTGAACTGGCACCAAAAAATGGGGGTCATCCTCTTTATATGTCCAACCCACATACCTAATTCAACTTTGATACATGCTTGCGTTCCTTAGATATCGTGATGAAAGGGTGTCACACACATACAGACACACACACATACACGCATACGCACGGTGCGGGACTGTCATCGATTCATTTTGCCTTCGGCGAGGAATCGAGAAGGAATCAATGAGAATCAAACTAGGTAAAGTCTCGTTTACTCTTCTCATTGTTCATTCATTCAATGTATAGCTAACTGCACTATGCATATTATTCCATACGATTTCAAAAAAGTTCTAATGAAGTTTCGTTAACCAATGTCGAATTGTTTTTACACACGAAGGAACGGCAGACATACCCATTGCTACAACGGTTGTATGAGGAGCACGCCGACAGGGAACTGTTTAGGGTGCCATATTAACGACAGAAGGTGGTTATGAGAACGTGAAGGGCATTACGTCTCTGCAAATCTGCAACGGTGGCACGATTGCCAAACTTGCTAAACGAAGATTCCTAACAACTAGACAATCTGGCAAAAGGATAAGGCAATATTGGCCACTACTCAGAGTTGTTATATGTACATGGCGCGTTGGTGGAAAAAGGTAGCCTAGCGAGCAACCTAAGCACATCCCGTGTACGACGCTTTACATATCAAACCACACAAAGATGGCCAGACGGAAAGACTAACAAGGACCCTGCCTGTTACATTCTACGATCGATTGAGCACCAGTCGCATAAAGGGGGCTCGAGAGGCAAGCCTGTAGATGAGGAGTCCCTCAAACGCACCCCCCCCCCTCCCATCCAACTCAACACAAACATTGGGCACTTGCCATAGGGATTATCCATGAAGTCATATACCTTATCTCGCTAATTCATGGATTTGTTAGGATTTCCCACATC
Organism: Sclerodactyla briareus; assembly: GCA_026419785.1. Taxonomy (NCBI): domain Eukaryota; kingdom Metazoa; phylum Echinodermata; class Holothuroidea; order Dendrochirotida; family Sclerodactylidae; genus Sclerodactyla; species Sclerodactyla briareus. The sequence goes on along the minus strand of JAODTK010001366.1, from coordinate 219,462 downwards.
ACGACAGCACCATTTTTCACCCTGTGACACGTTAGGATTTTTTTCCCTTTTTCTTCTTCAAAAATCCAATCTACAATGTTAACGAGGAAAGAAACGAAGAAGAAACAGAAACGAGCTGTGGTTTCAAATTCGATTGTCGAACGAGTGACTATCAATGTCATGAACGAGGTCGGAAACTAAATCACCTCAAGTAAAGGCGGTCACAGATTCGATCATTCACACTCATAAAAGATAGCATGATCTAACACAAGTCGATCGCCCACAGTGTCCCGCCTGGTTGCGCGATCAGTGTTTTCTTCCATCAGACACCATGCAAACAATTATAAGTCATTCCATGTGCTGCTTCCAGATTCTGGTATGAGCATTTAACAGAATCAGCCTACTTATCAGTGACCAACTTCAATTTCATAAGGACTGAATATTGACCATGTCTACCCTGAATTGCCTAAATGCATGCAAATTAGACACACTACTCAACTTCTATGACCCATTTCCGCATTTTAGATATCCCGGGACCGATAGGGACACACTCATACGTTCCATGGGGAGCCAACAAACTGAGACTTCCATGAATGAAGCAAATTATACACACTGAATTACCCCAGTGACTCGAGTTGAGGTAGACCATACCCAGCAGGTTTCATAAAAATCGAACAAACTTTGAAATTTCGAATAGACTATGCAACATAGACACACTTAATGACCTCCCGTTTGATGTTAAAGGTGTTGGCCGAAAGAGTGAAGGTGAGCCATTCCCTTCACGTTCCATGGAAATCCAACAAACGTCAGGATTTCGCATTAAATTATACAAAATTAAAACACATTGAATGACCTCCATTGACCCCGAATCTCTGTTAGAAGGTTTTGGGACTATAGGTAGACTCTTCACCAGTTCGTGGAAATCGACGACCGTGAAATTAAAATATACTTAATCAAGCATTTCTCACGCTGAAAAGTTAATCAGTTCAATACATATATTTGAACTATGGCGGACCAAGTCACTATGGTACCCACGCTTCCTTCTTTTCTTGCTGAACAATAAATTGCATGAAAAAGGCTGATTAAACCACCTAATTAGTTAGTTTTGTGCCCAAAATCTAATCAGATCGTGTTCATTCAACTCCGATACTATACATACAAAATTACGTCAGAATCGGTCTTACCGTTCCCGAGAAAATCCTGCTAACGAGAAAGTGGGACACGCATACACACGCGTACACACACACACACACACACACACACACACACACACACACACACACACACACACACACACACATACGACAGAGTGATCGCTAAGCCTCTTCCTGAACTTAGTTCAGGCGAGACAAAACTCATGTCGAATTCCTCTATAACTTTCATTCAAAACTATATTATCAAAAGTGAGTATCTACCAACAGTGTACGACTATTGTTAAATTTATCCATTCATTTCTTATTTCTGCTCAAGGGGTAGTAGATATTATATTTCGACATGTTACTCACAATATTGAAAAACAGAGCACCAATGGTGTTGTAGCTCAAAACGCACAAATGTACTAAGGGACGGAAGTTACAATTTAGTATTAAATCTGTCAAGATAATGAGGCTAAGAAGGCAGTCTTAGGCATGCCTATTGTGGCCCTGTAGCAACCTTTGACAATGATTTTCATGAGGCCAAAAATGTAGCAGTCAATGAACATTATTACTCACTTCAGTCAACATCCATCGAAGATGCCCAATTGGGATAGAAAGAGGCAATTTCACACAATGGACTATTGCGCCCTTCAATGACCTCTGACCCTAACCTTCACAAGTTACAAAAGTCAATGAACATGGGTCCAAGTTCGGTCGGGGGGACATCACCCAAAATGACTGGTTTCCTTCTTTTCATCAAATGTTACTGTTTTAATTCAACGACACAATATGATGTTGCATCCAAAATCTGCAAACAAGCTGAAAAGACACCCTCCAAAGGAACTAGGACACGTTTCCAAAAAATATGATTCTGAAGGTATTGTTGACACACTGGATAAGAAGATAGGCTGTAGGCCTTGGACCAAAAATTCTTGGAGAGGAGTGTGACTATTCCATCATTAGGACCAAGCAGCAGCATGTAGGGGGAGGACATTGGCTGAGGCACGTGCTGGCCGTCGGCCCAAACTGCGGCCTCAAGTCTGGAAGTCCAAAATGTGTAGAGCATTCTGCATGATTTAACGTAGTGGGCCCTAGGGCCCACATTGGGCCTTCAGCCAGAAAGGTGCAAACACCCCCAATGGACCACTAACCAAGGAGATTATTGGTAACACTAAAATAAAAAATCCAATTAAGTACTTGTAGAAGGAGAAATGGGCCACCGGGCCCAAGTGGGACCTTGGATGAAAAGTAAGGAGCACTCCAAAGATATGACTGTTAGACCATCATCGGTATCGAATGTCAGTACTGTGCACCAAAACTCGTGAGAGGAGAAGCATTTTGCATAATTCCACATGGTGGGCCCTCGAGCCCACATTGGGCCATGGGTCCCAATTCCCTGGGCACCTGAAGGTACGGATATCAGGCCATCATTATGAATGAACATCAGCATGGTGCAACTAGATTGTAGGAGATACAAGATTTAACAGTACTTCATATAATGGGCCCTAGGGCCCAGTTGGGCCCTGGGACAAAAGTTTCTGACAACCCAATGGCCCTCTACCCAAGGACTATTACATGTAACTTCGAAGGAAATCAATTGAAGCTTGTGGAGAGGAGTGAATTTCAAAGCACCATGTGTGAAAGATCATAAAATTGGCCCTCAGGCCCAAGTCGGACCTTGGCCCAATATTCATGAACACCCCGAAGAGTACGGCTGAGAGCCAATCAGTATACTCGAACACGGTACTGCCCACCAAAATTTGTAGGAGAAGTAGCGTTTTGCAGTTTCACTGATTGGCCCATTTTGCCCTTAATGCCATTGACCTTGACCTCCAGTTGGTCAACGATGACCCATCAGTCAATATACAATGTGAGAAAGTTATATGGTCAACATAGTGATCATCAAAGCACGAACATTTTGTGGCCCAAAAAGCGAAAGGTTACAGACTGGATAGATAGATAGATAGATAGATAGATAGATAGATAGATAGATAGATAGATAGATAGATAGATAGATAGATAGATAGATAGATAGATGATAGATAGATAGATAGATAGATAGATAGATAGATAGATAGATGACATGGGCATCCACAATAGCTGAACCAGCGTAGGTCGAGCTGGTTTGAGCTAATAGAAATCGAAAAAATCGAAAGTAATTCAACTCGTAAATGTACATTTTTTTTGCCCGTGAAAGGTGCAATTTCTATTATATGCTTTCACGTTATCATGCAGTGAATAACCCAAGTTGTGTTTGCATAGTAAGAGGAACAACCAAGAATGTTATGCTAATTAATTAGGTCTGGTTGCTTTTAGCATATTTTATGCTCACCTTCACCGAGAACATGCAGGCAAACCCGGGCGGTATATTTCTCTATTCACTCATTTTTCTTTTTTCTTCTTTCGTGTTCTCAATTAGTTTGCATTGAAAAAAAAAAATCAGTAAGTAATTCAACTCGTAATGTACAATATATTTCCCCGTGAAGTGCAATAATTTCTATCATCGCAATTCATCAACGGTTATTTCAGGAATAATTCCTAATTTGTGTTGAGGGGTTGTTAGTAAACTAGATGCGTGGGCGAGGGTTTCGGATTTCACCACCTACAGGGTTCCTATTAGACGCTCTGGCCCGCGGTGGGCTAGGGGTCCTAGTAATTACAGGCCAATCGGTCGTGCCAACGGGCCTTACCTCTTGTCGTTTGCAAAGTGTTGATTCAATATTTAGGGATCATTTAGGTGATTATTTCCAATTAGTATAATCTGATCGTGGTCTCACATGCTTCGGAAAAAAACCTTCGTGCCTGACTATCTACTTAGAATATGTTACGGTCTTGACAGCGGTAAAGCTATTGATACTTATTTCTGGACTTTCAAAGCTTTTGACAAGGTGCTTCATAAACTTCTCTTGCTCAAATTGGAGAGTATTGGTATCGGCATGTCCTGATGTGGTCTCGAAAGTGGCTCATAATAGCTGCAGGGAGTTGTCATTATTGGACTTCTTCTACCTGTAGGTCTCCGTATGTTTCCTCAGGGTCCGGTTCAGTGGGCCTCAATCTTTTTCGGCCTATTGTTACCCATCTCGAGGCTTCGGTGCAGACCTGGAGTTTTCTAAAGTTGAGGAGAGTTACCATAGCGTCATTGCGTCCTTCCCAGTTTAAGTGACAAGTATCATGTGTTAAATTCAAGAAAAAAATCCGGCGTGTATTTTTATTCTACAATTGAGACCTTCCAAATAGTGTGATGCAGCCGCTGGGATAGGTATTTGGATCTACGACCTGATCAATTTAAATGTACTTTCATTTTTCCTTGATAGAACATTGTTTGTCAGGCTGATTAGGCGATCGGTGAGACCACATCTATAGTCTGTTATATATATTTCGTGCATGTGTTGAATCCTATTTCGCGGAATATAAGCTGCTAATTGAGCACGTCAAGGAGGAATCTACGAGATTAATCCACAGTTGCTAATTGAGAACGTTCAAAGGAGGAATCTACGAGATTAATCCACAGCTGCGAGATTTGCCGTATGAGGTAGGATTAAAGCGTTTTGGTCTCACTTCGAATTGGGGTGGGTGAGTTGATTTCAGATTTCAAAATGTTCATGCATTTCCTTTCGACCAATTTTCCAAAATTTTCCAATGCTACCATGATAGGGGCCTCGTCCGCAGCTTTTTGGCAAAATGTGCAGATTTAGACAGCGGGCGAGAATGCGGGAATGAGTGATTGATGGGTGGAATAGCCTTCTGCGATTTAGTTGGTCTGCGAGTTGTGCCCTTCAATGGTGAACAGTCTTGCCTTGTTTTCAGAAACTGTGGGAGAATCTTTGAGACGGTTGTTGTTTTACTTTCCTACAAAACTGGCTGGTCGTCTGGAAGTAAATATCGGAATATTGTAGAAGCCGAGTTGGTGCGTATCGGAAAGCCATACGTTAAACAAATTCAAATACTGGCAATTTACGTACCATTTCCAAGTACTACCACGTACTCAAGTACTTACTGATGAAGTGAGAGCCTAATATGCTATGGGATAAAAATGTTACCCTTGGTGTATTATTGTGGAAGGTGTGTCTGCCTCAAGAGGCCTCACGAATATTCCGAGCAGTGCTGTGATTTTTGTCATCACTGGGAATGATTAGTCCTATGGTCACGGGACGGTTAGAATGGTCCATAGATATGTTCCGTATAAAACACGCATTACACACGTTTGATTATGCCAACTAACTCGGCCACATTCGGACGATACGACATTGCGCGAGTGAGTCACGAACAACATCTTGTCAGACCCTGTGAGGTCACGGTTGGTCGGACCGAGGGCCAACGGTTGCCCCAGTTACAAGTAAGTAGGAGTGGAATTCGTGGGTGGAGTTTTTAGTCTCTCCAGACAACGACACAGAACTGCATATACAGCTAAGGCGATGTATTAGTGGGATTAGTAGCTTATGTGAGTCTCCCGTCTCAACGAAAGGGCGGCGCCAGATAAGAGCCGAGGCGAGCATTTGTTGGCTGGGGCCGCTTCGGGGATCTTGTTTATTCCTACCCCGTCGGATATATTTTGAAAGCGGGCGAAATGGAGATATGATCAATAATGCACTTGAACTCAGAGCGGTTTAGGGCGAACTAAGTATTGCGGACAATCATTTTCATAAACGTTACCTTTTTGTGACTTCAAAATTCTCCCAGATGACCATCGACTTCAAAATCGTGAACACCCACCCATCCCATATAGTACCTTTAGTCCCTATATGCAATCACACATGTGTTACCTATCAAGTTATTCTGCAGAGAAGCTTTTGACCCTCAATATCCTTGGGTAAGCATATCCCAAGTGACTACTGCCCACAGTCCCCTAGATGATCGCTGGCCCAACGTCAGAACACACCAGATGTAACCATGTGTTAGAGGGCTATGCAGTGTCCAACCTTCACCTCATCAATTGTAATTGTAAGAAAGTAGTGCCTCTGTAGAGCTGATGCTTTTGTTCTTCACAATGGCTCATCACGCCCTCACCACGATAGCTTATCGTTGTCCCTTCAATGACTTTCCGGCGGGGGGTCAAAGATGACCCACCTCTCATTAAACATGATGCCCCGGTTTGGTCAATTTCAGGGCGGCGATCCTAGGGGGGGGGGATGTGGGATGCAAATCCCCCCCCCCAAAATTAAAAAAAATGTGAGGGGGATATGCTATACCATACCCCCCCCCCCCCCATGATTTGAGCCAAGACATCAGGAAATTGTGGGGTAATGTGATTGTAATAGAGCGTTGATATAGGTTTACGGTACGGTACAAGTCTGTTGTCCAGCCAAGCTCAACCAATACCGTGCTAAGATAAATTGGGCCAATGGTTTAAACTGGCAGCTGCGCCAAAACCGATTCACGTGCAGCTCCCGAACAGTCAAACTATGTTGACATGTTGCTCGATCTCACCACGTCGTTACAGCACGCATCTGCACCAGGTAAAGAGAAGATGTTCCCTGCGGTAGAGCACTTCCTAGCCTGCTCGTGCCTCTTTCTTTTCTCCGGCTAGCTCCTGTGTCGCGAAAGATCTTTCAGTGCACATCAGGCTATCAAAACCTGGTAAAAGGAATTCAACTGGACAGGCAACGCTTGACCCCTGAAGGTATGCTCAGTACATTCCCAAATCTTGATGGGAATTGACCCCCAATCCTTGCCCCAGGAGTTCATTGACGAGCGAAGGAAGGTGTTTGGGTGCTTCTCGTAACAATCCACTAACCTGCTAACAGTACATGTTCATCCAGACAATAAATCGGAACTAAGTTAGTCTGAGGATTGGGTAGCGGCTTGAAAGCCTTGAATAAATTTACATCGTACCATTTGTGATGCTGACTGGTGGGATGTCGGGGTGTGGGGGTCGGGTGGAGGGGGGGGGGGGCGTCACGCTGCGCCCTCGCTCAGTGTGTGTGCTTGATACCTGAATAGGCGGGAGCAAACTTCTGTAAGAGGAGAGAGAAACGTTCCGTAAAACCCTATAAAACAACATAACGCAGCATATAATAAATAAAAAGCATTTGCTTACCCCCGGAATCCCCGACCCCCCATACTACCCCCACCACCGACTGAATAATCCCATTATAATGCATAGGCCTGTAATGCATTACGTGCGGCTTGTTATCTCAGGGGATATATAAGAGAGGCCCTCGAAAAAATTCGAGGTAGCGCAGCCGGAAAAAGAAAAACTAATTTGAATGTTGAATTTTTTTATTTTTTTGAAGAAATTAAAATTTTTGGAATGTTGCTTACTGTCCCTTAAGGCACGAGAAGTGCCGGTTCCGGCCAACTAGAGGGTTTGTAAATTCCAAAAAAATTCATTACATCCGCGCCACCCCATGGTGGCGCTCCGCTTAGATGGTCGCACAAAACATACCCCCCCCCCACACCCCATTGAGGATACGGATCGCGCATATGTCAATATGTATGAAAGAGTGAGCGTACCACTAGTCCCTGCACGCCTGGTAGGTATCGTAGTCTATGCAACACGAACGAATTTAATGGTAGTTAAACCTAATCTATAAAGGAACATTTGGTAGATTTTTCAGTTATAACATATTAGTTTTATTGTGCCCCTCAATCATTTTAGATAATGGATCCCTGAACACCCCGAAGGTACCACTGGTCCTATACCTCTGTCCGAGTATGTAGGAGGAGGAGCATTTCCCAGTTTTCCAAGCAACAGTCCTCCATTATGGCCCGCTCAATCATCACTGACCTTGAGGAGGTTATATGTCCCGTGCGCCAATAATGATTCTGTAGATAGATAGATAGATAGTAGATAGATAGATAGATAGATAGATAGATAGATAGATAGATAGATAGATAGATAGATAGATAGATAGATAGATAGAATTCAAGGAGGATCCACACGGCAATTCTATATTTTTTTTTTGTCTTTGGAATCGTGCTGGTTTCCTACCTGTCTCTTGCTGCGTGGTCGCACCAACTTTCTGAGAATTCGACTGATCGCCACTGGGGCGACGGGGCTATGTTTAGTCGGTTGATCGTACGAGCGGTCGACCATTGCCACAGTTAATCATATAATGAGACATTGGTTGTCATTATTGGTCTCTTAAATATTCATCCTTTCATCACGCATAGTGTGATCCACGAATACGTGTACCCTACGTCCCTACCACTGATAACGTTCTACTTATAGGAACAGTAGCAGTTTGCGATTTCTACAGAATTCGTGTAAATCATTCGCCGATGGTCGTACGACCCAGCGGCTGTGAGTACAACACATTTTTCATCATGCAGTAACAAATTATGGCCTACTTACATCTTTTCCACAGGGCCGAATCCGTTGATAGATGGGACGTTACACAGTCTGGAGCCTCATATCAAAATGGCTACTATGCTCTGACTAAACAGAAGACCAATCACGTGAAGGTCGACTCATATGCAAGGGGCTCGGAGCGTTCGAAAAAGTGGAGGGGGGGGGACATATCGAACGCAAATGCCCATCTAAGCGGGAGCGCCACACCGGTTGGCGCGGGACGTGTGCAATAAATTTCAGATTTTCATTTACCATCCAGATCGATGGAAACGGCACTACCAGGCTCAATAGCACCCATCTACAGGTGTGATTTGAGTAAAATACAGAAAAAAAAGTTGTCATGGTGATACTAAAGATGATTTAACGATTATCACAAATGAGTTTTTATACCTTTTCACTCTGGCTTTGTGTGCGTGGGATCCGGGGACTTTTCTACCGAACGGGTCTCTGGTGGGATCGATCGAAGGTAAAAGCAATAGGGGGGCCAGGCGTACGGAACCACTCCAATTTGGGAGCAGAAAATTTGTACCCGAATTTACAAGTCAATCATTGTAGACTACGGTGCGCGCGAAGCATGTATAGAAAAGTAGCAAAATAAAATTCACTTTGCTTTTTTCCTTCCCAATTCCAACCCGTGAATTTCGCCGATTTTTCACTAAGAAAAATGGGGGAGGGGGGGAGTCTTGCCCCAAGGCTTCTGAAATTAATCGAGTGAACAAAATGATTTTAAGCATTACATCGCATATTTAGCCACACGCCGGACGGAAAGAGAAAAACGCCATTGAGCGCGAAACACTGATAAATTAGGAAAACTTTTGGCCTATGTTCGAATTAAAATTCGAGAGCAAATCGGTATATGGAACATGGGGAATCCTTCCACTTTGGACCCTCGGCGGGTCCAGATCTCACGGGGTGGGGCCGCACCCTGAAATTAGTGGACCTGAAGACAATTCCAACGCTGATATGTTTGGTTAGACAAAAATTGAATCAGTTTAGAGTGATACAAATTCGGCATGTGCTTATTATTTTTATTACGTCCGGGAAAAGTGGGGGGACAAAGATATGATATCCCCCCAATTTTGAAAAGTGGGGGGGAATGTCCCCCCCGTCCCCAACCTGTTGACGCCATGCTCATATGAACGTCAACACCGCTTAAGCTGCTTACTAGGCACGCGAATGGGCGAATCGCGAAACAGACTATTTCGCTCTTTTGTTACTCCTGTAGGTCTATTAATTGGCACGCGAATAGGCGATGTGCGAACAGGTGGTGTTCGTCGCGCGGGTCGTGCACGAAAATCGAATTAACAGGTGACCAATTCGAATCGCCTGCGGCGAGACGAGGACACGAGACAGCCACAGAATATATTTACATAGTAACTTCGGTCATATGATACTGTGAAATTAATTTTTTGCAACCAATTGAACGCGCGGTGAATGTTGAGAAATGCACCCCAAACGATCGGTTTGCCCAAAGGGGTACATGTAGTAACGGTGTACAACGAGACGTTTTCAGTGGCGAGCAACGAGACGCCGAATTTGCAGGCTAAATTATGCAATATGGAGCGGCATGGTGCCATATGCGGAATCGATTATGTGAAGAATTTAATCTCGGCGGTTTTGGAATAGTTCTTCGCAATTGTGGCTGTTGTATTTTGCAAATGTAGCATCTTTTGTGTGTACCCCTTCCACTGATAATGAAACAAGAGACGTACTCAGCAGACATCTAGGCTTAGCGTTAGGCCTACGTAGCTTGCGATTTCTGGCTCGATCGCTAAGAACTACATAGCTCACTTGACAACTTAGGTGAATGAGATGACATAACCAATTTTGCAACTAGGGTAGCCTCTTCGTACCTAGCACAGGCCCATCATTCAGTCCGTGGATTCTATGGAATGGATTGCACACAAGAGCTGATGACCCATAGTTTAGCAGAGCAAAATTGCATTGACCATTTGGTATGGAAACTGCAGAATAATACTACGCTAAAATAGTGCAGTGGCAAAACGATGAAATGGCCGGCTATTCCTAGTCTACTTACCACGGGTGCGCCCAAAAGGAAGGCCTAAAAAAATCTAACACACGAAAACTTTAAGGCAAGCGCAGCTCGCCCCCCCGCCTACAGGGAGTGTTGGCTGCGGTGCCGGGGAAAGGAGGCGTTGCGGAGGACACTGCGACCCCACGTGTCACTTAGATCAACCTCTCAGTCCCGAACCCCCCCCCCCCCCTCCTTTTAATAATGCTGACGAGGTTCATTTTAAACCCACAGGCAGAAATAAATTAACATTTGTGGGACAGGGACAATTGACGGGCCAAAAATGCGGTCGATGGTCATGAAGAGACAAAGCGGGGAAAGGAGGGGTATAGTGTCATGTGCGGTTGCTTGCTCGGAACTCTGACCATCCATTCGGGCAAATCCATGGGTGCCGCCGATGCTTTGAGGATCTCCTGACTTATACTACCTTTTGGGGGGCTATGTTTTGGAGGTTTGTCAGGATATTCAGTCTTTGGTCCTTCTGTGGGAGGTCTAAGTTATTTAGACACACTTATCCTGCACACCAACAATCCTGAATTTCCTTTGGAAGTGAATGGTTGTGCAGGTGAGTCAACACCTAGTAAGAACCACATAGTCTTAGTGTACAGGCACGAGTCACTCATTGATAATTAATGATGCATCTATGTCTAATTTCATTCTTGTCAGTCCTTTTTGGACTAAACCAGCCTGGGTGAGCCACCCGTGGGACATGCCTGATGAGATTCTTAAAGAAGGGTTTTTTGTTGACATGCTAGCCAGCCACAGTAAACGTCATAGGCTGCCCTAGACGTTGAGATCAAAACAAAATTTGAATGTTTTCATGGCGGCTTTTCTGATATATAGTGACGGTAATCAGCCTGAATGAAATATTCTGCACAAGGCTGCAAGGTGAGTATAGGCTATTACATGACAAAAAATCCCCAACATTAATCTATCAAAACTGGAGCAGAGTTGGTGGAAGCATGTTGCTGTGAAGGTTGGAACTGTTTCAAAGCAGTCTAGTTGGGACTATTCTTGCTGCCTTCAAGTACTCCTCGACAGTCAGAAAATGTTTAAAATACCTCTCCAACTTGTCTGAACTTATGGAAGCGCATCTCGCTGCAATGTTAGGGAACATTGGAGCCGCGAGGGGGAGCAAAGGCCTCTAGAAAACACTAAAAACAGGAAGAGTGCTTTTTCAGCATGTCCCCTAATTTATATTAAGTTGATTGTAGGTATTAGAAAACACAACTTTCTTGGATTATATACAGAAAATGCAAATAAAATTATACACTGTTGGGATTTATGAGAAGGTATGAGATATGTGTTCTGATATATAGTGTATGAAGAATTAATAAAAATACAGATACATGCATGTTATATGTTGAAAAACATCCGCTAGGGCCTAGGTACTGTAGCCTCTATCTAACCATATATTCACATATGCATACACGTATACACGTGCACAATAAGGTCTCAGGTAATCAATGTTCCTCGAGAAAATAATCCTACAAGATTCCTAAGTCTCATACATATTTAACATTAATGATTAATGCATTAGATTATTATATATTAAAAAATAAGTAGTATATATATATATTATATATATTATATATATATATATTATATATATATATATTATATATATATATATATATATTATATATATATATATAATATATATATATATATATTATATATATTATATATTCACTGGCGTTAAGAACAACACAGTTTGCCTTAGAGTTTTCCTCCCCTCGATCCTGTGATGTATTCTGATCAGTGAGGCAGATGAGGCTGTCCTTGTGTGGAGGCAAGCATTCTTGGAACACATTTCTCTGTTGTAATACATACTGACTCGACATTAGTGAAAGGTTCGAACACTCTTATCATCAAATTAGCCTAATAAGGCCGATACCTACTGTATTAACTTGTAAACAGCCCGCTATCCTTGTCAACAGATAGGCCTGTCACATCTTTACGAAAACTACACCCCACATTTCTGTACCATGTGTTTGCTCCTGCAGTTTGGCTGGTGCAGCTATGAATTCTATGATTCGAATAATGCCAACGTTTTTTTTTTCCAGTCACCGGTTGCCGATTATCTGTTACCATCTGAGTTCGTCGTACGCGTAGCACAGGCTTTGCACATAGCCTGTGCTGTGGGGAATCCCTACAGACTCATCGCTGTACTGGTATGTAGTGCCCACCTCGCGCAAAGGTTTTGTTTTGAATAATTATCGCCCGTCCAAAGGTTACTATCGTTTTCGTTAGGTATTTAACCCGCAGTTGCCTAACGTACACAGTCAATGGTAATGACTACATAGGCTTCGATAGTTTTGGTGCAATTCCCAGCATATACGTTAAATAGAGCTAAATACACAAACCACTCATCTAGTTATGGTTCCTCGATAATGATATCGTGAGTATCAATTCCTTGGTGCCTAGTAAATACCCACGCGACACGCGACCGCGATTTGCCTTACTGGGAAGTCGCCTGTCGTTTCGCATATTCGCGCCTTCGCGTGCCTAGTAAAATCAGCTTTAGCCTAGTTATGCATGCATGAACTTATTACAAATTTCCTGCAGGCAGCATCCGCAATTATGGGGGGGGGGGGGGGTGTCAGGTTGGCGTATTTACTTGCTTCGGCTCTAAGTGCGAAGGATAGGTCTGCCGACCCCCCCCCCCACCTTGCATTTGCGAATCACCTGATCCACCCGTATGTTACTGTGGACTGTGAACACGTCAAGTCGATTGCCCCACCAAAGACAACAAAAAGAAACACATGCTATATATCATGGACGTCAACAGGTGGGGGACGGGGGGGGGAGGCACTCCCCCACTTCTTCACTTAAACATTTCACACAGTAATTTCGAAGGAGAATGTGCCCAGTACCCCCACCCCCCCCCCCCTCTCCCCACTTTTGAGAGGGTGGTGACGACTCATGCTATATATATACATATATACTCTGTATACTGTTGCTTTCTATTCCCGACTTTATAGAACATTAGCTGAGTATTCCGTTTTACCAATATTTCCAGCTATCACTGTAGCAGTCATGTATCAAGTTGAAATTAGGAGGTTGGGTTGCTTAGAAACAGAGGAGGAAACCCATTGTCCATGAAAAACATTAAACGACCGTTCAAGATCAGGAGAGGTCAAAATTCGAATCAGTTGTTGTCTGTATGGAATCTGAAAGAAGGTTGACTATATAAAATAGGAGGAGCTTTTTAGTATTAGTTAACGTTGCTAATGTCAGGTATGGTCACTGTTGAAAGCACTTGTCAGCATGAAATTCGAAAACCGTTCACACTAGCTAGAGATTGCTATTGTGACATGCGCAAATAAGACGAATCAAAAAAGATCAAAAATATATCGACGATCGTTCAGGGTCAGGAGGTTTGTCAGCGTGATATCTGAGGAACGCGAGCATAATATATCAAGTTCAAATCTAGTATAGGTCGGCTGCCGGTATGAGTTAAATGTCGTTCGAGGAGTGGTCATGTTCGAAAAGATTGTCTACGCGATATATCTAAGGAAGCCATCTTTCATGATGCCAATTGACGATGATCGTTAGGTTTATGGTGATTTGTATCAGTTAACAGCCGTTTGGTCAGAAAAGGTAACGCTTTGAACACCTGTCAGCACGATATTAAACGAAAAACGTTAGTATGTATTATGATCAAATTAGGTAAGTACCGTAGTTTTTATGTTTGAAGAGGGAGAACTTTGTCATATCTCGTGGCAGGCTGAGGTAATTCAGTTGCGGAAGTGCAAACATTTTTGGCAGAATATGCTGGTAACAATATAACTATACGGATTATTATAAAATTGTTTCTGAGGCCTCGGGTGAGTTTTGCCATTGAGCGGTCTCTTAAAGGTCCTATACATAGACCACTAATATTATAAAATATTAATCATTTCAAACAAGACTGTCGGGGAAAAGTATGGTATCCGCTCACACTGGTTAGCATAGGCGTTAGCAACAGAACTCGCAAGCAGCTTTGTCCAAATAGTTTGCATAATTTACACAATTGATTGAACTTCATCGGATTTGAACGCATCTAATTCCGAGAATATATTAATATTGCGTAGCGAATAATTTACACATAAGAACTGAGAAAATAAAATCCTTTTTTTTTCACAATAAGGTCAATGACATTGCCCGCGTTACTCTTTTAACTTATAGCGTCTCAAATCAGCAAGGAGGCAAGTGCGTGCTGAGGGCTGTCTGGGTGAATCCCCTCCCTCTTGCATATAAGTGACTAAAGAAGGAGGACAAGGTATGGCTGAAACAATATATTTACATTGAGCGACATCAGTACGCAATTTGATGTCTGGTTGAACGTATGTAACTGCCTAATTTCATGGCAAAATATGCTAATCTATTTTCGTTGTTCTGCTACAGAGGAATGGGGGAGGGGGGATCATTATACCGTTAACTTTTGATTCATATCGTGAAGTAAAGCGCAATATGTAAACTGAATTGGGCGAATTGACGGAGCAAACGAGCCTAAATTCAACTGAATGGCGTCGGAAGGTTGCATAGACGACACTAACTATTTTCGTTGCGGTCATTGCTATTTTTTCCGTCAATATATTGTTTTTTTTTAATGTCCGGAGTGAACCTAGATAATTAAAATGGCCATCACTCAGCTGCGTAGCCGATGGGGGAAGGGGGCTATCACATGACTGAGTTGAATATCAGGGAAAAAGTGGTTAATAATAATCGAAGAAACTTTCGGCATGTATTTTTTTAGCAGAATCCCGACCAAAATGTCGACAAACAACAGGCGGAACCCCAAATTGTCACGAATGTTCTACTACCTGCCAGAAAAATCGACCAAATGCCAGGACATTTTCTGCGTGTTTCACATGCTGTCGATGAACCCGACGTGTATATTCGTCGCATCAAAATTCAGGTTAAATTTGTTCTGCCAACCGAACATGGAACCGTGCTTTTTATGCGGGGTTTTTTTATGATATACTTGCAGAGCATAGGATCGAATCCTATCAAGGCCCGGAGTACTGTACGTTTCTGTCAGCTGCAAATCCTTCACCAGGTACACGGAGTCCAGCATAGCCTTTTTGGCGGCAAATTTCCCACCCTCATCTGTTCCCGTTCAACCCTCATTTTGCTAAGCGCTCAACGAGAAGACAACATGGTATTTCTAAAGTATCCGTATGTCCCGATCGAAATTCTACCCATCCCCCCTCCCACCGATAGTTTCCTGCTTGATGGAACAATAATCTGAGGTTAGGCAACTTAATTTGGGAAGTGATTCCTTGATATCGATAGTAGCAGGCTGTTGAACACGATACCCGCCCTCTGTGGAAAAATAATAGTAGGTAGTCTAGTGTGGGTGTCTACGGACCAGTAAAAAGTCAGTTGGCGGGGTTGGATTCTCTAATACTAATCAGAATTAATCCTAATCCTAAATATCAAGATTCACTAGTTATTGACCTCAATGTTGATGCTTGCAGGGGCGCAAAGGGAATAGTGTGATTAATCACACTGGTTCTCCTCATACAGTTTGAATCGGATTATTCATTAGTTATTCAGTATTATCGGGGACTAACGCTACACACGGGGTGTTTCTGCTTTGAGGTCGAAGGCCGTATATAGGGTTCATTTGAGCTAAAATGTCATTTTGAGGGTCATATGAAAAGAATGCTTCTTCAACAGAGGCATTCAGGTGTATATATGCAGGTTGTCTTGGTCAAAGGTCATCTAGGGGTAAAATGTTTGCTCTTTTTGGACGGTCAATCGGCTCCTACTTCACAGTAAAAGATACGATGATCATGGTATAATGTCAAATGTCATTTTAGGGGTCAATTCGTCACATTTTCTCTCGGTCATCCGACTTAACTGCAATTAGAAGGGACTCGATATTCATGAAAACTGATCAGTATTATCAACACTTAATGGTATAAATGGAGTGATCATTAACTTGAGGTCGACTATTATCTAGGGGTTGATTTCAGCCATTCCGCTTCCACGAGAGTTGATAGGATGACATGAAAAGTTCTTATTTATCATGACCAATAGAAATATTGAGTTTTTTGGTGTCAAAGGTTAAATTATAGCACTTTGTTCAAACGGTCTGACCGCTGTTTGTCCACACCTAGATTGATAAGAAAGTATGGTCGCTATTTCCATTGACGCATACTTGAAAGTTCACCAATGCTTGGTCCATTTTGGTAGTCTCTAGTGATACCTCGACATGCACGCTAGTAACTGTTGCATTACTCGACTTACAGAACACACTGGAAGTGCTGGAATGTTCAAGAAACCTGACAGAAATTATTCACACAACGAATTGAAAATTGACCCTACGATACATTCGACTACTAGGATTACCAAGGTGAACTTACTTATTAACATTGGCACACTTGTTTTTCTGCAAATGCAGACCACCCCATATCGTTCACGTATGCTCACGTTCCTAAATCTCCCCAACCCCTTCTTAGTCTCACATAAGAACTGTCTCTTTTCTAAATTGGTTTTTGGCGGCCCAACCTTCAGATTATAGAGCAAGACATGCTCACAACCGATTAATAAATCTCACGCTTTCTTGCATTTCCATGTCTCCATATGAACCCCGACCTTCCAATTAATCATGCCGCCTCCGAACCTTTTTTCTTGACTGCCTCCTCCCTCGTTTTCGATCACTGCCATAGAAATATCAAATCCTCCATCTGTTTCAGATCCTTTTCACCATTTTAATTGATGTATAATGTCCCTGCCGTCCACTTCCATCGACCGGCACCTTGGATTTATCTGGGTTCATCGTTAAATCCATTTTTTCCGATTAGGTTGTCATCTCTCAACTTCGTCTTGTATTCCTTTCTTCGTACTTGCTACTAGTACCACGCGGTGTTATCCACAAAGATGAGCTCTCACTGTACAATCTGGCAGTTTAAGGGCCATCGTTCATAAATACCTTTACTGGTTTCCTGCATTCTGATTGGGCTAACAGTTCTTGGAGACCATGTTTTGTCGAGTCGCCATTCGATCCCTATCTAATTTGCATAAAGAAAATTGGGAGAATTTATGATTATCTGGAATCTGATTGTTTAGCTGGTGAGCAGCAATAGTTACCATGTACCAACCAGCACACAGAGTGAAGCTTGCGAAACAATTAGCCTTTGTTTTGGATCGTTGCTATGGTGATACATTGTTAAGTCACAGCATCATGCATTCCTATATACATCATACAGTCTACATAGCGCAGCGCGCACACTGGCACTACGTGTAGACAAATTGATAGCTGCTTCGTTGTGTATATATTTGTATGCAGTACAGTGAATTGACCACACCACCCAGCTAGCCTGCTCCTCAAAAACTAGGCTAGGTGATAATTTGCTCTCAACGTTACAAGAAGTTAGGCCACACCGCGCGTCGGTTTCGAAAGGAGTGAACCTTGGAAAATCATGAAAAACACATCATCTTCATTCAGCAGACGTCACCTGTTATGTCACGGATATCTAACTGAGAGGTTGTCTAACTGCAAATTCGGTGTAACAACTTTCATCGATGTCTTCTAAACTGTGATCTAGCTGCACGTCGTTTCGATGATTCTTCATGAAGTCGAGTACATAGTACAGTCCTTCAAACCCATGTTAAGCTGAAAGCTGGTAGGATCCTGCATACAATGGATTTCGCTGTATGTGTATAAGTAACCTAGACCACTCCAGCCTCTGACGCGACCTATGTTGGCTTTTATGTAACTCTGTCTATATGAAATTAGAGGATTCGCATATGTCCACAGAACCTGATTTAGGAGAATCTTTATTGAACAACAAAATATCGAAGTAAAACGCATTTGCCCTTCTTTTACTTGCTTATTCAGTCTTTTGTTGCACCTCCACGTCACCTCCACGATGGACGTTATCTCGGTCTTAATGCAACAAAAGACCCCGGCACCCTCGTATTTATCCCCTGAATAATAGGAAGAGGAGAGAGCTTAATTCGGTTATTAGAGCCGATCCTTGTTGTGGAACCACTCCCATAGCGGATTCTTCTGTGTATTCGTCTTGTGTGACAACTATTGTTGTACATTGTAGATTTTCTTGAGCTCCAGTGGGGGCAACTTCCCGTAGCACCCGTTCCAGGAATGCAAGGTAGAGTGTATGTCTTTTCTTCTAGCATCTTTCCCTCAGTTGTCCCACATGGCAGACATTGCTCTGTTGGTTCCCATCATCAGGATCACTCATCCTCTTGTCCAATATCGCTTCCAGTACTTTCAGCCCAACTTCGAGTACACCCCTGTATCTTCGATACACAGAGTCGCGCCTTTCTCCTTGTGGACGGTGAGTAAGGTTTTCTCCTTTATCGCGTTTGTATTCACGGATCAGTCCGCCGTATAAGTGTCATGATTCTTCACATCTTCCACTATAGTCACAAAGATCTTGTATATTTTTACTGCTTCCTGAAAGCCGCGACTACATCTCGTACAAGACAGTAGAGCATGCGCGACTGAAAACTGTTAATTGCTGGCGCCCCTGTACCTCACCTTCGGAGAGAACTTTCAAAAGTCCAAATTCTCTTTTCCAGCTCGCTTAGATCAGCCAAATTCGCTTTCCTGTGCGCTGTCGGGGAACGGGACTTGCCGTCCGTGTTCCCAAATGATCATGCCCCTTAATTACCGGGGGAATATCGACGGGAATTCGCTATGACGGAGCCGATAGAGTGCGCGTCTGGGATCAAAATCTTCAGAAGAATCGGGCAGCGTTTGGTTCACCCAATAATGAAGGAGAGGTGGGATTCACGGAAAGGAAATGCCGAAAAAAATCGGTTTTTTGGCTTAGGTCAATGATATACAAGGTCATGTGAAGAAACCTAAGAACTTCCCCAGCTGAAAAAAAATCAAGGTGAAATTGTCAAGTTCAAATTAGTCAATAGGGGTTCACATCAACAGAGCTAACCTGCTCAAAAGGATCGTCCATGTTAATTCGGAGCAAGTACGATGTGGTCTGATACTACTGACAACACTCTGTAGAGTAACCGCAGGCACTTGAACCTGCCACACAAATACCTGGCGACGAACAATACATAATTATACGAAACTGTATTCGCAATAGTGTATCACCTGAGAAAACAACAGATGCGGCGAACTGGACGGATTAGTTATTCCTGTCTGTGCCAGACATATATTTGTAGTACGCGCCAGCGGCCATATATAGTAATGGCGCTCTGTTTTTACTTGCGTATTCGACTCGGTTGCTTCCCAACGTTACCTGAACACAAACCGAAGCCTGAGTCACTCGTTCGTCTTAGTTTAGAGCTTAGTATTCCCTAAATGCCAGCTGATTTCCATTCCTTGCAATCGGTTTGTCTAACGGACGAACAATTTTCTCGCTCGCTGGGGGCAATCTTGTTACTAATTCGCCTTGTCTGCCATTTGAATCATACATTTTGACCAATCCCCCATATTTTTCCGGACACCAGAACTTTGTGTATGGGACGCCTGGCTTGTGGACACTTTAACTCGATCCCACCTGGATGGACCACGCTCGGATTTTGTAGGTGACTTGATGTCCTCTTTGTGGAGTGTTCATGTCGACGTTCATCTGAGGCGACCGAATGTGAAAACCTTGTGAACACAACTCCAGAAGCTCGTCTGATCTTATGGGGTTTACAGAACCTATTGATTTTTTTTTTAGTTCTTTTCCTGCTTGGATTCTGAGTTTATAAACAGATTAGTGCAACTGCTGTCATGATCAAACTTTGTATAATCCTCGAACGTCCTGAGGGAAATCCCATGAGGACTATATCATTTACGTAATAATAAAGCAACGGAATCTAAAACAGACCCATGGGCCCCACCCGTTGTAACGTTGGAACTTGAAGAATTTCATCCCTTGACTACGTCGAGTAGATAGCTAGCCGAGTAGACGCCATAAGCTTACCACGAATACCGTAATTGGTACAATTTAGCACGAAGGATCTTATGTCAATAGTTGTCAAAAGCTTTCTTCAGATCAAGATAACGGCCCAGACGCACTGGCCCTGTCGAGATTAGTACGAATACAATTAACTATTTCCTTCCACCAGAGCATGACCCGTGCTGTGCCGCCTTACGAAGCCAAATTGAAAATCGAATAAAATCTTATTAATATTCAAGATAAATCCTCAGAGCGTTTCTCTGATCCACCCTTTCCAATACTGTATGATTACAGGAAAGAAGACTGAGAGGGCGTTAATTTTCCGGAAGGTTTCGTTCCCCTTCTTGAAATGTGAATTACTTTGGCCTCCTTCAAGTTTCGGGTAAACACCGGTGGTTATAACAATATTAAATTCTGACACAGGACGGGAGCAATTAGATGCGAGTATGTACTTCCAACTTTAATCAGTGCGGGAGCTAGGCCAGAAACGGGTGAAGCCCTTTTCCCCCCGAAAGTAGGGATAATGTATTATTCATGAGGGTCTCCATCCGCTTTCGAACAAGGAGGCACATACAACTATTATTTGAATCGCCAGGAATTCCACACAGCCTGCTGCCCACAAACAAAACCGCTGATATTTGAAAGACAAAAGTCAATCTACATTATTGCCGTCGCTTTTTAAACAGTTCACAGATTCGTTTACGAGATTTTGGGCAATTCAAATGGTTCCCCCCCGACGATGCAGATCCCCGCCAGTCGTTTTTGTAGTCACTCAATCATACCCTGCCACTAGACTCGCGGCACACGGCATACAGCGTTGTGACCTTGTACCTTCACCTGCAGCCACGTTTGCCGCGGGTAATTTGAACTGCTCACTGTAGGCCTGTGTCAATCCCTTTGTAATAAACCTCATCTTGTGTCTGCTATTGAGTGCTATTTTTCAGTCCCGGGTTTGTACCCTTTGTTTGCGTGGTTTCTCACTCGTGGAATTGGGAGCCAGGCGATATTACGCGGATGTCTCGCAGGCCTACGTGAGCTCTATTGTATTTTCGCAACTTATGGCCTGGGTTATTTATTCTGAACTGTACAAATTAAGTTATTCCTGATGGGGTTGTCTAATACTCGAAAACGCTACGTAGGTACCGCTGTTTGTCCGAAAATCCCACATGTTGTTGAAACGACTGTACTGCAGTTATTCGCCCAATGACTTAGCACGACTAATTACCATAGGTTTTTCACTCCTTCGGGTGACTTCCAACTTTCACCCGTTTCTGGCTCAGCTCTCGCACTGTAACATTAAGGGGTGCCATCACACCAGGGCGACGTAATTTCTTTAAGAGCGTTAAGTTCATTAAAAATTTCATCACAAGTGGTAGGAGTTAAGAACATAGTGTTAATAAATAGTATCCTGCATCATTGTAATGGATCGTTATTACTCAGGATATTATCACTGGGTTTTTTACCAACTGTTGAAAAATATTCACGCGTCGTCTCGTTAACACATAGTGGTGAAATTCCTTCCGTTTAGAGCAGCTTGTTAAGGATAGAACCACGTTTTCTTGGCAGATGTTTGAGTATCATGAATAATACGCTTGTGATATGTGACTTCGAATAGCTTTTTGTTGTTGGTTGAGGACAGATCTGAAATCGACAGAAGCTTTTCTTTTCGGGAGTAGGGTTACACAACTTTGCGGAATGGTATTTTTACGGTTAATCGACGTTTTTGATGCCGGCAGTAATCCAGGGCTTTTGTGCTTAGCCTTTCTGCGGGACAACCTAACAGAACAGCCATTCGTCAAGAGTGGCAATGACCATTTCAAAGCAAACACACACACAGGCTGTAAGCTTTGTTCGCATCAACGGACTCATATACACTAAGAATCAGTAGACTGAATGTTACCAATACTTTACAAAGTTATCACGGCTGTAAATCGCACCACGGTCTGTTTGTCCCCAGCACATTATTGTTAATTTTCTGAATAATGTTTCTTCTGCAAAGATCACAATTCGCATAATAAGTCGCATTTATAGGTCATTAGTCGCGTGAGGGAGCGTCCCTAAATATAGAGGGGGCTGTCGCTCTTGTTTTACAAATCCCCCCCCCCCCCAAAAAAAAAAAAAACCAAAAAAAAAAAAAAACTCGAATTACCTAGATGTCAATCACATAGCCACATATCTAAAATACATCTATAATCGAGACTGCCATGTAGTTGTTGCGGAAATAACCATTTATTGGCAGTATTTCGCCCATAAGTGGGACCTCCAATGACTCAATGTCATGACGGTTGCAACCTTCTCGATGATTTCTCCCTGTTTTAAATGAGTCCATGTTAACCAGATGCCTTTTGATGACTCCTCATCATATCCCAACGCACTAATGAAGTAACCGTAACGTGTACTTTTCAATTAAAACTTTGATCAGAGTATTTTGGCAGCACACAGGCATGATCAGAACGTACCAATGAGACCCGCAAGAGACCGGAAGCTCAGTTGTCACCAAACGGTTTAAAGATCATCCCAATAAAGAGTGATTGGTCGACTGCAGGATTGCAATGGTAGCAGATGCCCATGTACCCATTTTCCATGTGTCAGATGCCCTTTTGACCTCCTCCATCACCATCCCAACGCAATATATACCTCACTGTGTTACGTTTCTAATTTAACCTTGATCCTAACACACATAATTTTTTCCTAAGCAACTACATAATTTCTTTTGCGGGATTAAAGGAAAACTTTGGCCGTGGCACTCCAGCCTACTGCAATGCGAAAGTCTCTTTCCATTTCGTTCGGCTGGTCAGATTACCCACATACGAAAGGAGGGTAAGATAGCTATCACTGAACGTATATATACACATCGGAGACTGGCCGATAGATATCGTTTCATACAAAGTCTGAAAACTCCGACTAAACTTCTTGAACTATAGTCAAGGACTCTATGTGTATGTTGTGCTTGAAAAACCTCGACACGGCCTTCGTTTAACATGATGCTTACCGAAGGTATGTGCGTTTCGGCGTCTTATAACTGCATTATTCGTAATCGCGTGGGCATCTACAGTCAACATTCAGAAACATTAGTGTGCAACTACTTCCTGATGCGAAGTTAATCATCCCTCCAAGCATGGAAAGAGGCCAAATTGTCTGAACTGCTAGATCTGACCAGGAAAAAGTATTCGTGAAGCCGGGCAGTTGTGTTGCTTTCATATTGTCAGTTGGTCTGTCATGAAGAGATTTGCAGTACGTCTTTCATGGCAAGTAAGGCACTGTCGCTAACAGCCTTACGTCGGGCCGTTGTCTAGCATACTTCTGCAATGTCAGATCGATAGATTTCATCAGGAAGAATTCATCTGAGACCAAAGCCGCGAACCCTGCAACCACCAGAAGTTTATGTAGGGCTCCCTCTGGCAGTCCAGGACCCCCTACTGATTTTGATATAGATCGGAGTTATTTCGCCAACTTGTCGATTTTTTTTTCTCGAAAGATCCTCCTTTGTGGCATTCCGGCAACGGTCCTAGTTTGATATACGCTGAATCCATTCTCATTATAACACGTACATGACATAATAGTGGAGGCACCGCGTAAAACCACATAGTCAGGCAATGGAATTATCGAATTATTTCAGCCGATCCGTGAACAAATTTACGCCCCATTCACTTTACCATATATTTTAATGAATAATTTCGCATCCGATACTACTTTAGATATAAATGCTACAGGAGACTTTTCCTTTCTCGTCCGAATTCCAGCTCCACCCATAGCATTGGCGAAATAGCTATACGATTTGAAAAATGCTATAAGTGCACATGTGTGTGTATGCTGAATCGAAATTACCGGAACATTTTTCGAACATTTTTACCTCGCTTGATTATACCAACAAACCCCAACGGAATTCTGTTTTAAAGGGTTCACATACTTGTCTCCCATAAAACTGGACACAGTCTATGGGACTCTATGTTTAGAGGATAATAATGAGAGATACAAATTTCCTGCGCTTTTCCACATTTCTTGGTCCATTTAGGAGTCCTTTCCTAAGCTGTGTATTGTTCCTATTACGACCATTTTTTTATGATATACTTGCCAAGCATCAACGGATCAACCAATTCGAGGTCCGCCAAGTGCGAACCATGGATACTGCACCTTTTGTTAGCTGTGAATTCCTCACCAGGCACACGGAACAGGCAATGCCTCTTTGGCAGTGCCTGAATGTGGGGGTGGGGTTTTAATGTACTGAAATCAGTTCCGAAATTCTGCTTCAAATGTGAACTGCTATCAAAGGAAGGCTGACTTTGGCTGATGGGCCCTCGATCCCAGGAGAAGAGAATTCTCTTGTGCAGTAAGCACTGAATGGTGGGAAGGTCAATTCGAATACCCATAGGCCTAGTAGGAGACTAGCAGTAATAAAAGAAATATTTGCAGAGCTTTGCACTGAAGCAATAGTTTGGGACCGCAATCACCCGGATGGAATTTGTTTGAGGCTCCGTTCCCCAGCTCATTCTTTCCAAGGGACAGGAGCCTCACACAACGTACAATTGTGACTTTCGCGTCGGCCACAATTGTACGTGTATGAGACGTAGAATGAGTAGCGAGGTCAATTCTTCTCCCGTTTTCCCGTTCGGGATTGTTATCCTTCCCGTACCCAGGATGGCTGGTTCCACAGTCGAGATGATTGCTAAAGTGGTTCGTTGATCATCTACTGACCCCTCTCTCCCATCACTTTGGGTTGCCACACCTACTTCTGGTCTGGTCTTGAGGAGGATCTGCCGTCCTCGGGACTATCCACGGGGACTCAATCCCCTTGTTTTTGAACTAGCATGTGATGCGAATGTAGATAACCCACCCCGTGGGTGTGTCAATTGTGTTGGACTGCATGGTCCCACCGGACTGGTGACGCTTAAGCCCTATTGGGTGAGCGAAACCACCCAACTGGTTTTTGCGGCATATTCGACGCCTATGCTGATCGGTGTGCGAACCACATTATTCAGAGTCATTCATTCAGGAATTGTTCTAGGCTGAAGGCTTTTCGAGAGATCACACCGTTTCGTACACTCATGTCGTCCTGAATATTCGAATAAACGTTGTTCCCCCCCAAGAAGTTGGACGCCAGAGGTTGCAATAGCTACAGGGGTGATGCACTGCTCTGAGCCATGCGACATCTCGGTTCTTGTTTGGGGCGTGACTGTGCGGTGTTGTCGAAGTACGACCTACCCCCACACCCATGCCCAACAACACTTCAAATTATGTGTTTCCGATATTCTGTTAAGATGGACGAATAATATGGTAAATCATGGGACTATCGTACTCTGGGGCTTCGCAGCTACATTGATCTTCGGTCACTTGCCTCTGAAATAGGCTTGCCGGGTTAGCATACCATACCTAAGGCCACTGTGGGATATTTAGATGCTGACTACATTTTTGTTTTGGTCAGGATTGAAGACAGGAAATTTATAATCTTGTTATTCCTCGTTATTTCGAATCCGTGTCGATTTTACGATTTGCCCACGCCTAACAAAACGATTGTCCTCATCTTGGCCTATAACACTAATATTGGCATGAAGCCCGAATATCAAGGTTGCGAGGCAGCAGATTGATGTTTAACTAAAATACTTTAACATTCATCGCGTAATTCTCCACAAAATTGTCTGATGTGCTTGTTCGATCTTTTCGACCGACACAAACCCCAATTAAAAAAGAACCCCGTAGGGAGACGACAATTCACCCAACCTATCCCGCCACTCTCATTGCGCAGAGGGCCGCGGGATGGGATCTAGCCCCCTACGAATGTCCCGGAACGCCTCCTTATAATTACCCCAAACCTCCCAAATAAAAAATATGCGACGATAGAAGAGACGAAAGAAGACGAATTCAGTTCAAAATCCAGTGACGGCGAAAAACACAAATTATAGAGATGGTAATTTAACAATGGGTATCGAGTGTGAAATGGAAATGGGAAACTCAATGAGACATTCAATCCGCCTTGTCTTAAGCATTGTAATCTGGTTCCTACGCATGAGTCGATCTACAGCTCAAGTACACTGTCTGCCCGTAATGTGTCATGAAAATTATCTAATTATCTATCTATGGGTATCCGGATTAGTGACATCTAACGGGCAAACCGTAAGATCTCAAATGTTTCATGAGACTTATTTGGGGGGGGGGGGGGGTTGTAACTGGCATTGTATCGAGTTCTTCCTGAGGAACTAATGGAGTTCTGGTGTCAATTCAGTATATTGGACGAAAATACTCACGTTTTCTAGTGAGTGATTTCCAGAAATGTGACGATTCGGCGTCATGTTGCGCCTGTACACTAGTATCTTGCCTATCTTGCGTTTTTTATTTTTTCGGGACATTTTTGCCTGCTGTTACAACACAGTACCTACTAACGAAGAACTCTTGTGTAGACTGAGATCACCAACATTAAACATACCAACTACCAACTGGAGAACTGTAGGTAGGTGAGTTGTAGACAGGTAAGTAATGGATGATGTGCAGTGTACTTCAGGCTCCTAGAAGATAGAAACTACAAACCTAGTTAATAGCTGCCAGCTTACATTAGGCAGATGTAAGCTGAGGAATGGGAATGCTGCATAATGATGCGTGTAGGCGTTCTACAGTAATGTGCTACACAGCTATATGGTGTCTCAATGGTGCATGTAATGACGATATATGCCGAGTTACCAATTACACCACACGTTCATTATTACGAACAAAAAGCTACAAAACTGTTACAAAGTCCCGAGGCCAATCGACCATTCTTTGTGGAAGTCTTCAACATGCAGACATTATTCTCGACATCGAAGAGACAATGCCCGTTTAGAGCTAACGAAACCAGCCAGCGTTTTACCTGATGTAACCAACCCGACCTGCAGAACTCCTCATGGGTACAAAGGTGATGACCGCGAGTGCATCCTTCTAGTACCAGGAGGCCGGGTAGAAGGTTTTCGTCACACATTGGTATACCGAGAAAAAATCACATGAAGAGGCTCGCTGGGTTGGCGTATAATCGATTGGTTCGTATTTCAATTGGAGAATAAAACTGATTACAAGCAAAATAATACTATGATTGAAGATAAGGAAGATTAGGAATGTACGTGTGTGCGCTAAGAACAACCTTTCCCGCACAACAACGTGTCTTATCAAATGTCAGTTTTACTTTACAGGCAGTGTTCTTGAACAGGTCAAAGGCGCATTCAGCATATCGTCTATGAAGTAGGACCTATGAAAAGTAGGTACTTTGAATCACATACAATCATTCTCATGCACAATACAAGCTTGCACGTCTTTAGTTCCTGATGTAATTATTTCCTTTGAATACTCCAGCACTCGGCATGCATCGATTGACTAAAGTGACATGCTACCAGAACCTGAGAATGACCGCCCCCCAGAAAACTGACGAGCTGAAGAAAACGGCTTCCTCCATTAACAACCTGACAAACTAAACGACTACCAAATTCAGCAGTTACTCTCGTTACTAAAACATCTATATCTATAGTATATTCATAGTTTAGCAGCTCCTATCGGAATACCACCTACTTACATCGACGATATGCATGTACGATTTCCGTCCATTCAACGGGAACGCATTTCACCACTCGGCAAAACCGGAAATTGTTTTTTTTCCAGGGATCTCGATTGAGTTATGTGTAATTCCTATCGATGTTAACGTACTGCTAATCATACCATGAACCTTCGTGGGCTCCTTCGAGGCCATGTACACATGATAGTCATTCAATGACTGGATCAGAGACAGGATTGGATATATTCATTTGGCCCCATTAACAATGTCATACTGTTATTGTTTCAAATCAACTTAGGAATAGTAATGAGATTAGCAATTTAATAATTACATTTTATTAGGCCTACACGGTTGAATTATGAGATTGTGAGAAGAATATGCAATATGAACAAATCATGATTGGGTTAACGACATCATGATAAATTAAATGTTAAAAGTTTATATTTACAATAAGCAAACGGATGATTCGGGCTTCAAGAGACTTCATCACCAACCTAAACAAAAGCACATTCACAGTGCAGCATTACGAGCCCTGGGGTGTGTCCGAGAAAGTCTACCCCCCCCCCCCCCACTAACTAGAGTGGCTGCCGTTGTTGCCACTCTTCCGTATAGGAGGCGTCCTGGATTATCATGTAGTAGGACCGTATCAGGCAGTTAGGTTACAATAGTTAGCCTACAAATGAGGTGAGAGCTGGACAGGATAAGTTTTTTTTTTTTTTTCTTTTCTACAAGCTGTCCTACTTTCGGAGAACATAAAACAAGAACATGACAGAAAAGGCTGGATCCAGGGTTCTTGTTTAATAATGCAACAATGTAGACCAAAATATCCAGTAATTTAGCCGGAGAGCCAAGCAGTAACAGTAATAGTTACATGCTGTCAGTATTACTGTGCATGTACAGTATCCGGGCAGGTATGGGGATCGGCGTCGAGTAGTTGGGTTAGAGTGATCAGTATGGTATACGCAATCAATATTCATTGGCGAAGGGGCTCGGGTGATAGGTAGGACGAGATTAGTAATGGTCACGGTTGAGGGTGTTTGTGCATGTTTCTGCAGATTCATGAACATAATGCAGACTCCGCGAAAGTATGTATATACCTTTTACCTAACGTTCCCGTCATATTATTACCTATCGTATCCTTGTGGATGATACTGCAAAGTCTCAAAGTTGTATACAAAATACATCACATTGCGAAAGTCCTCCATATGTACCATTATGCAACGTCAATTGTGAAACTGAGCACTGTGACCTTAGCATGCTATACGGCCAAGCTAATCAGGTACCTGATTACAAGGCGTCAATATGTTCGCTGTGCGAGCACTGTTCGTTAATTTATCATTAGCCTACGCAATATCCCTAGCTTAACATCGAAACTTTTCAACTGTAATTTCCAACAAACTACTAATGTTTCTAATAAGTTCATATGCTACTTTGATACACTTCGTCACATATTGGTATTTTTCAAGACTTTATTCAGATAGTACATGAGTATACACTCCCAATTTACTAATCTCAATATCGTCTATATATTGTTTTAAATTTTTAGTACGTTGCATTCTTCTACGTTATTTGCTTTGCATAACCTATACTGTTGAAATTGAAATGAAGTAAATTGAAATGAAATGAATCTACGTTTCCATATACAGCAATCACCTCTGTCCTGTACACTGGCTATGCACATCAATAACTGTGCACTAGCAGTCGACCTCATCCCACAAGGTGTCGTCAATTTGATGTGTTTACTTTGAATCAGCATTCACCATTTACCTGCTGTTGGCCTCGGATGAACATTTACCTCTGGTCAGAGGACCTGGGGCAGGCTCCGGGCCGGTTACACTGACTTTTTTTTTTTTGCCAATGCTGCCGTTGTCCGTGTGATACTCTGCTTGAAAGTAGAAGTAGAGTAAAGATAACACTCCAATGCGGAAAAAAACTTGAAAATACCGAGGCATGTTCAGCGCTGCTAAAAAGGAGTCTCAAAACGGCGTTAATTCGGAGAGTACATCGGGGGATGTGTGGGGGTCATAACCCCATATGAAAAGTCGGTCTGTGAGCGCCAAACAGTCGGTCTATGTGAGCGAAAAGCCGGCTCTCAACATAATAAGGCATATCGCCCGATGATAATCACGATCGCAATCGTAACAGTTTGACTGGATGACCATCCTCGTTCTGTTGAAAGTAAAAGAATATAGAGTGAAATCGTTTTCGAAAGGATTGCGGGGTAATGTTCGCCATCATAGCTTCAAATGGGAGTGGGGGTGGTTGGGTCAAATATTCACAGAAGTTAGCTGGGGTAATGAAAAGACAAAACAATCCCACTACAATCCCACTAAAGTCCCACCAGTGGGCGAATGTGGCTGAGAGAAATTGTAGGCTTACATGGAGCGAATAGACCACAAGAATCTATGAAAACACGCGGCATGCAATGAACGAGTCACAATCCAGGTAAACTTCCCAAACTGTAGTCTGGTAAGAGTTATATTAGCAGTCGTCTCTGTAATGGGACTCACTGAAGAGTAGACACGTCATCAGCAAAACGGTCACTGCTCCAGGCACGATAAACAATACTGACCAAGTCACGTCAATGGGAAATTATGAGGAACCTTGAATAGGTGTACTGCCTCTTACACGTACACTGACGTGG
The DNA here is from genome assembly GCA_026419785.1 of Sclerodactyla briareus. NCBI lineage: Eukaryota > Metazoa > Echinodermata > Holothuroidea > Dendrochirotida > Sclerodactylidae > Sclerodactyla > Sclerodactyla briareus. The sequence goes on along the minus strand of JAODTK010001366.1, from coordinate 189,001 downwards.
GCCTCCATCAATAAATACTTGAGTAATGTGTTCTATATTTCCAATCACCTTCTGAAACATTTGCATATTTTACACCAACCGTGATTGGCTGCTATCATCACGTTGAATATATTCATCGTTAGAATCAGAATAGGTTTTTTTTTTTCTCTCGAAAATGTCGTGTTGTCCACCAAAAAAAAAGGGGCACTATATAGAATGTTTTAAGAATCAATCACACAATACGAGGAGTAGGTACGTTCTATAATACGCTAGAATATCGTGGAAAAAAGGAACCACACATACATAATATTCTGATACGAATACAATCTAGTACAGGGTCATTTCATTCAGCGGAAAATGTGGTTTACGGATACAAGAACCGCTTAGTATGTCGTTGTAGGGTCAGGGTCCACTCGGATTCCTCACAGGTTTCCAAGTATTGCCTGGGTGTCAACAATAATAATAGAACCACTACCCTGTAACCTTGATCACAGTCACAACCTAAGCGAATTGAAAATAATTATACATTCCGAAAACAACCGATTATAAGGTCATGAATGTCTGTTAGATGTTAGGGGATTACTACAATTGAATCAGCGGGACATTTGATCCAAACAAACATACTAAACAATACAAATCATGCAACATACAAAACTGTAGGACTAATCAACATTATCTGTAATCGACAGAGGTGACATCGATGACAGCGGAAAAAGAGGACGAGAGGTCATGTACACAACAGATGTATATTGGACAGTGTTGTAGTACTCAAGTCAGGATTCAAAGACTCATAACTCCGGAATCGTTACTTTTGGGGACTATCTCACCTGTCAGAACTCGGACGTTTTTTATTAAGAGTTCGCCAAGAACATTATTAATTTCCCTAATACATGGATAGTAGAACGAAGGCAATTGCCTTTTTTCATTGCAACCGCAACGTATTCGATCAGACACAGGACAACTTTGACACTAATTATGTAGATCCTTCTTTGTGTCCAGTAAGCATACCGGCACAGTTCAAGCATCTACCTATCAAGTTTTATTATCACGAAAGTAGTATTGTTACCTCACTATATTATTATGAACCGTATAATTACTACATTGTTTATGTTTAGAAGTTCCCCCAGGTTCGGAGGTTCGCATACATTATAAACAATGTTGTGTCGCTACCAATGATGTCACAGTCACATTCCCTTCTATTTGAGTACAGTGACTTTCGATTGCCAACCTTTCGAATGTAACAACATAGTATATAGTAGCCTACAGTTTCCTCCAGTAGAATTACTGTAGATGAATAATCCTTTAAAGTCGTAATTGCAGTGCTATTAGCATGGAAGGTGTCAAAAGTACACATATACCGATGGACTCCGACTCATGCCTTGAAACTCGGCCTCATACTTGGACACTGGACTCTGGACACTGGACTGGAACTCAGATTCACACCAAGGGGACTTACTACAGCGCTTGTATTAAACCACGAAAATTATCGGAACAAGGAAACCAATGGTGCTATAGCTAGCTAGCTAGCTAGCTAGACAGACATACAGACATACAGATAGACAGACAGACAAATAGACAGATAGACAGATAGATAGATAGATAGATATATAGATAGATAGATAGATAGATAGATAGATGATAGATAGATAGATATATAGATAGATAGATAGATAGATACGGCCACAACCAAGCCGTCAGTATTCTGGTAGAGATATCCGTTCAGATTAGTACTTACCCACCGCTATGTATCGATGGAAGATACAAAACAATCATAGCGCCAGCTCTATTTGAGAGAATAAACAGTCCATGGTGAAGTTGTCACGAAAGCACACGTTACACTGGTGTTCATCGATGATTCCTACCGGAAAAAAAATCATTACTGAACAAAGTAACTCTATAGTCGATACATTCGTCGATTTGAGTCTTCACATGAAGGAAAATGTTAAGTCAGCAGGAGATTTTAATTAACAGAGAAGCCCAGTGCCGCAAGCTTTTTAGCTCGCTCTCACTTATACCGAAACATACATAACATTGCAACGCTGTAATAAACAAAAGTTCAGTACACAGTTAGAGAAGGACCAGAAAGGACAGGCTTCTTATATATATATATATATATCTATATATATATATATATATATATATAATATATATATATATATAATATATATAATATATATATATATATATATATCTATATATATATATATCTATATATATATATATATATATATTATATATATATATATAATATATATATATATTAAAGGTAGATACTCATATCACCCCTCGTTTCCATTGATAGTGTCCCACGGAAGCTAACGAAAATTGAGACAGCCCTTCATGAATGAACACACTTAAACACAAGCAAAAACACATACATTTGATCATGGAAATCACGGCAGGCAAACCATCTAAGGTCAGTGACAGAAGGACGAGGCACACATTATGACAGTCACAGTAGACAATAGGTCAAGCGCACAGCTTGCGTATGATCCTTACAACGAACAATACAACAACTGTCCACTATAAATGTCCACTATACACGAGTTCGCTGACAATCACTAGTATTGTTATTGCGATATGCAAACGCCTATTTTTTCTCACCGTGTTCCCCATGGGTAACGGTACTCTGTAGCCGCCTGGAAGCGTTTGTCATTGATTGACGTGACATAATGGCTAGATTAATTCTACTCAACGACCCAAAACACGCGTGTTTATCGAATTGTCCTTTAATCTGAGAGAGAGCGAGTGACAGCAAGTTTTCGGAGTAGTGCCATACCAAAACGTTCACCTCATCCTGTCCCCTGTGTCTTCACTGAGTTGTTCCCCGACATTTGCAGCATTTTCCCCCACCTAACACTGGGCCAACGTTCCCCGACGGTGTGGCCTAAACAATGTCAAGAATAGTTAAAACTATAAGTTGTTGGCCGGAATTCACCGAACAGTTTTAAAGAGGTTTGTGCAAAATATGAGTTTAAGTATAAGTTTCATGTAATGCTGATCGCATAAACTAAAACTATAAACATGTTGAATAACGACACAGATCAGCAGCTCATGAAAGAATTCGAGTAAAATAGTCACAGCAGGAAGAATGTTTCCCCATTCAAACCATCAGTTTCCATTGTACAATTCATTGCAAACGACTGTCCCCGAGAAAGAATCCATTCAATGATTGTGAAGCGCTTTGAGATGGGGTTGCCACATGTAAGGCGCTATAAAAAAAAAATCGAAATCATTATTATAATTATTCAAACCGATTGGAAGACCTGGGAATGCATTATATGCCAATATTTGCGAACATCTGCTGTTTCCAGGAGTTACCAGTGCTCGACTATGTGGTCTTTTGGAATGTGATACTGGTATGTGTGCTGGCTCCGAGTATTTTCAGTTTGACATGCGATACTCTGGCTTTTACTTTCACAGTCTCTTTTTGATATTCGGTTCTGACGAAACGACGACACTGACCATAGGTCATTGATATGTTACAGATAGCTTACACATTTTTTTTATCAATTATTTGTATTCACTTAGTATTCACAGCGATCGGAAGAATGCCAATTGAAAGTCACTGTACTCAATTGGAATTTAAAACAAGAGCCAAAAGGCTACGTGATTCCTTGCTATTTGGTGAACACACATACCTAGTGAGGATTCAACTGATATTGACTCTATTGGAGATTCTCTTTTGTGTTAATGTTCACATATTAGTCATATTGGTGATGTTTCATGGTGAGAGAATTCATATTTTTTCCAGGGGAGTTTCGGAAGATTGCTCTGCCCCCAATTGAAAGATACTTTATCTATATTGCTGTGTACACTACTTGTGCATTCCTATTCCATCTCTGTGCCGCTCCCAAGTGACTTTCGACATTGTTCATTAGCATACCACGTTTTATGCAACTGTTAATTTTTACAGACCATGGGTGATCTACCACCCAAGTATGAAATCAATCGGACCTTGCACACACAAATTACGATTTAGGCCCCGCCCTCATAAATATTAATGAGATGTATCTAATTGTACCCTACATATAATCCTGATCTCATGCCAATTACACTGAAGCACGTTTGAGCAAAATCGCACGTACGGTTGTTGAGATATTTACATTTTGGAAATTTTCCCTAATCCCACCCACTCATGAATATTAATGAGATCAGCACCAAAAGCAATATACATCATCTAAACATCATGGGTAATTCACCACCCCAGTATGAGATCAATTGAACCTCGCGTCGTTCACTTATCTGTTTTCGTGTTTACAAGAAAGTGTCACAGACACACACACACACACACACACACACACACACACACGCACACGCACATACACACAGGCTGGCTGCATAGATTCCTTTCGCCTTCGGCAGCAAGGAATCAAAATAACTTTCTTTTGGCCTTTCTTTGTTCATTGACTTCTGCAGCTTCCATCAATTGCTTGACAAAGGTAGTGGAGGTTGATTTCCACAGAATAAACAATGCGTTATTGTTGGATTCTATCAACTTCGTTGACGCTGACATACTTGTACGTGTTCTTTTAGATTATTGCTCTGATCGTTGTCTACATCTAAGCTCCACGTCGCGTGTGTGTGTGAGCTTCTCTAGAGAATGGCTCATTTTTTGGCACAACTTCAACTTAATTTCATCTGAACATCATCACTGAATGTTTCGGCTATTTAGGGGGATCATCTTGTTGGTGGCCCTTATTTTCGAAGGTCTTGAGGTCATCCATGTAGAGAAGTGCGTTACTTCATCCCCGCCGGTGCTGAAATCAAAAGGCTGTCGAACGGTGCTAGTGCTACCGAACATCAGTGGCGACAGCGAGTCTCTTTGAAATATACTGCTTCTTACGCCCATACTTCCATTTCATCGAGTTCGCGCTTAGGATCATACATGTTTATTCTGACGTGTCCTCTTTGCCCATCTCCGAAAGTAACTGTGTTAAACCATCATACGTCGATTGTCACAGGAATACCTGTACACGTCCTGATAGTGGTGTCTGCATCTAGTTCCAAAATTGTGCATGTGACTAATGTGATCATTGACCCTCGGGATGGCGGATCGGATATATGAGGTAGTCCTTCATTCAATCAATGTCGTTGTGTGGAAGGACGGAGGTTATTTCCGAGGCTAATGTAAATGTTCGACATCATTTGTATTCAGCGGTGATACACGCTGTCATTGCACATTTGTAGTCAAGGAGGTCATTTATCGATATTGCTCCCATGACTACAGTAAAAAAAAAAAAAAAAAATCATGTTCATGTCATAGGCCCATATGTGATGAATATGCACGTGTGTAAATGTTTCTTATCATTATCACATTCGAGAAACTCCTCAAAAACAGACTGACTCTGGAAATTATGTAGCTGGCTATACATGTGCGTCTGTGCTTTACGCTAAATTTGCCTGTGTGGAAACACGATAATTTGATCAGCCCTGGAGGGGCCGGGTGGAAGCTCACGTCATATTACGTGATGTGTACTTAGTCCGAATTGCGAAACCACAAATTGAAGGACACAGTATCAAACATGAAACGCGCTTACAATGCTGCCAGAGCGACTAGCCCTTCGTGTTTTAAATGCTGAGATCTTTTAGTATTATATTCAAAGTTCTGATTCCTATATTCATACTTCAAATCTTTCATATATTCGGTGTCTCCACCCTTGTATATTCACTGTTCGTTTTAGGTTTCAACTGCCAGGTATTTCTATGGATGCACGCTCACTATGACAGATCAGAGTATACGAAACGAGATCCTCCTCATATGGGAGAATTCTGTAAAGTTTTGTTGTGATAGGTATTTCAACTATTGTTATTATAACCATACTTGGTATGTATGCTCCTCTCAATGAGTGTATGAGAAAGGTCTTGTGTAAGACTATTGGTATTCAAGTCAACCTATGTCCCAGTTGACTAAGCGAAACTTATGGAAAATTTGGATCGTATTATTATCCAGTACCCATGAAAATTCGGAAACCTCAGAGCCATTTCGTAAACAAAGCATTTGCGATAGACCCAAACCGATCTCATCACCATGTGAAAACCTATTGGCTATCTTCACATGTGATGTGAGTTTCCCTATACACAGTATCAATCATTCAAGTTGTTCTGTCCGAATGATTACACCTATTGATAATGTAAAAGGTGATATAAACATGGCCACAAAAATCCACGTCACGATGACAAAAATGCTGGTAGATATCAATCATTATATTTTATTTGGGTACCTCATGTTGGGCAGGGGGAATCGTAAACAGGACGGAAACTTGAACTTTGCAACCTCGCATTGGTCCCAACTCTAATCCCTTGTGCTGAGCGCCAGGGAATACGCAACAGGTACCATTTATCATTCCTTGCCAAAGCAGAAGAATCCGGGGAACAGCAAGATGTTTCAAGTTCAAAACGCACGTGTGTGCCTATGTGTGAGCATGAAATCGTTTTTCAGTGCAAAAAACCTGTCAGCACGTCCTAATGGAATTCCTAGTACTATCAAGTTCCATATTTGTTATGTGGGTTTCACATATGGTGAGAATGAAACATTTGTTGCTTAGGGTCAGGCCAAGATCATTGAATATCTCCACAGGGCAGTCCTTCTCTCTATATCTTGCCAACGAAAAATTTCAGAGCGGAAGTTTTGTTCGTCTAGGTGAATTACATCTGGTGACTTACATTTGAACCATTTTTACCTCATTGTCAATGCACTGACGCATACTAAAACAACTGTATCACACACTCTCCATATGCCCTCTGAAAGTGTGAAACAGCTCCGAAACACTTCATAGATACCATTTCATATTCGAAATTGAATTATCGGCACTTAAATGATACATCTTGAGGCTAACGCAAAGGGGAGTGGTCATCGTTGGGGCTACCACTGTGGATCCAACTTTATGTACACACAATTAGAAGATCCCAGAAGTGTGCAATGCAATACTTGAAAGTTATTGAACAAAGTTCACATAAAGTCTTCACTGAGGGTGACCCCTGGCCTGGCTATGTGTGTGTTGTTTTTTTAAATAATTGATATAACATGTCCAGTCAAAGACAACAAATATACGTTGGAAGTCTGTTCCCAAGTTTACTTCTTCATTAAGCTCTCATTGGTATGTCCCACACTCACTTCTCCCAATGTATGGAAGATTTGTGGACAATACTATTAATTTGTTTACCCAGCTGTTTACACAGCAACTTAGATGGGTACAACTTCTTGTTGAAGTGGAGGGGTGGCATTGATTTGCCTTTGTGACCATGGGAAAGAAAGAAGCCTTGAAGCAGACCCCCCCCCCCCTACTCCAACAAAGTCCCCCTCACCTACCAGGTAGTGTAGTTGTCTGATGTGATTGGAGAGCGATCGGAGTAAGAGTATGTATATGCTTAATGTGGAATATTGCAAGAATGTTCAACAAAAAAACCTGGAAAGGTGAAAATGCGAAGAGAGAGATCTACGTGTCTGTGTGACCTTGTCACCTCTCTCACCCCAGGCAAGTCCTTGCCCCCACCGGTTAGGTGTGTGATCACTCTCACGCCTTCAATGATAAATTGTTGTCCCACGGTTGCAAAATGTTGCCAACATTGCGACAGTGGGGCACACGGCAGATGTTCCATTTTTTTAACGTCCTTAGTGGCCATTTTCATGTCAGTCAGTAAGTTCTAAAACCATCGATACTGTAACTATAATCATGATCCACTAGTGCCACCCAATTCCATAATTCTGTGGGTTGTGGAATTTGGCCATGGTATATTAACCAGCTGTCATTTAAGATGACTGATGGGGAGGACAGCAGGGGTGGACCAATCATGTTAATTGTGCGACAAAAATAATTTCATTTTGTTGCCTACAATACCTGGACCAAATGAGTTATCGCTGCGCTTCGGTCGATCAGTGCGCTTTTGCTTCTCGGACTGACGGACCGTGGTCCACTAGTCCTCAACATCAGCAATCAGCACAGTGTAGTACCCCCGGTGTGTAGCAACTCATATAATTGCAATCAAACTTCACCTTATAAGTTATGTTTCAATTATACCACACAAAGGTTGATTCTCCGTTAAATCTCCCCCTTTTAAAGAGTGGCATGGAAATCATACGACATAGTTGCATTCTTGTATTCAAACTCTGTATAACCCGACCGAGACTTGAACCCTGAACTCCCGGGTGGAAGGCCAACGATCCACCAAGTGTCAATTTATTCGTTCAATACCCATGTATGATAGATCAATCCTTTCATGTAGGACTTCGAAGCGCAGAGAGTGGATAATGAATTCCACACACAAGGCCTTACTAATCTAAATCGTTATCAATGATCATGTGGACACGAATGATCAATCGCACAGATGAACAGCCTGACTGAAAAAGAGAAGAATTCGTCAGAATAGTGGCTCAGGGGAGGTAGGGATTTGCACACGGACCTACCACACTGAAACCACTGATTACACGAGGGGTCAGATTCGTCACAATCCCCCCCCCCCCCACTAGCTTCATTAATATTACAATTTGTCACAGATAATTCGTTTGATTCTATTTCTTGGTTTAAGGAAGTCAAACATCAACTTCATTGAAGAACCCTGTCGTTGTAATTGACATGTACCCACCAGAAATATAGTCAGGCTGGAGCAGTTTGACTCATACCACTTGCCAATCGCGTGGAACCCTCTCATATTGCAGCAGGAAGTATCAAATGGGCGACATGAATGGACAATGCCAATTACCCTCCGCAGTCGAATACAATCTCCGAAAAGGGGACTCACTTGTAACATTAGAGACAGAGTGGTTATTTTCTAACCAGGTATCTTAACCAAACCACCACTATATTCCGGAATTACGAAAGTTCGACCATACTTAATAGAAATGGTTACCCTATAACTGGCCATTTCATTCACGACATCATCTTTCGCTTGATTCTCGATTTAGGATAGCTAAAAATAATTTTCAGTTCAGAAGCTGATCTGTGGTTCAAATCAGTGCGAATCATTCGAACAAGTTACAGTTGTTCGAATCACTTGAGTGTGCCCTTTTGTAGTAAGCTCACACGAAGACACACCAAGGCTACCCAGACAATCCGTCAAATGAATATATCAGCGTCTCATATAGCTGTATTTGTTCACCAATCGAGGCTTTGGCAGTGTAGTGACTCAAACCACTGAGTGTCTATGCATGTGGTTGCATGTCGCATTGAAACTGATGCCACTTACCGTTTACGTTGTTGCCAATAGCAGTAGAATGGTGAGTTAGAATTGTGATGTAATTATTATATTTATATGTTGGTACAATGGGGGCACTCCCCAGTGCACTACATTTGATGCCATAGGCTCACCCCCTGATGTGCTAACCACACGTAGACCGCTCGCTATATAAATGCAAACAATATCATGGATATAGGTGACGGGCAGGTAAAGCTTGTAGTCCAGCTGTGGTGATTCCAGTACTTACCCACAATTTTTGCCAGTGTCCTCCCCCGGTTAGCATACGGGATCACTCTCTGCTTGGTCCTTACAGTGTCCCCCACTGATAGAAGTGGCATGCCGAGTATCTCCACATTTGAGTCTTTAACGCAGTATGTTCTGCCTAGCTTCTGCCATTCAACTCAACATCCAGTTGGTCTCGGATCGCTGCCATTAAGCTATGAAGGAAAATAGAGCAAACCCGATGCCTAGACTTTCCTTTGTGTAACATAATACCAGGCAAACACTCATGGCATAACAGAAATATTTCCACTTGACATCCACGCTGGCCCTGACCAAGTCTGCGTTCCTTGCATTTTACTCAATTTAAATTGTTCGGACAGAAATTGTTAATTTCAGATGGCAGGAAGAATGACATGAAAACCATAGACTTCATGATTCCTTGTCTAAAGGATCGGATTAGGCCCCATCACTATGAATATTGATCAGTATCAGAAATACAAACATCATTGTAGTCGTTGCACTCTCCACTGATGTCGTCAAATTTGACGAAAGTCGGACCCAAAGTTGTTGAGATATCGACATTTTATGATCTAGCTTTTGAACCTCACCCACTCACGAATATTGGGTAGATCCTCACCAAAAACGATAGAAACCAATCTACTTACTAATGAGGCATTCACTATCCAGGTGTGAGAGAAGCATGATAGTCCCAACAGGTTGATGAAAATCTGACTTACAACTGTCAAAATATTGACCACGATTCCTGTCTAAAGGATCGGATTAGGCCCCATCACTATGAATATTGATCAGTATCAGAAATACAAACATCATTGTAGTCGTTGCACTCTCCACTGATGTCGTCCATTTTGACGAAAGTCGGACCCAAAGTTGTTGAGATATCGACATTTTATGATTTTGCTTTTGAACTCACCCCACTCACATATTGGGGGTAATCCTCAACCAAAAACATAGAAACCAATCTACTTATCTGTGAGGCATTCACTATTATCCAGGTATTAAGCAATACCATCTTTTTCCTGAGAAATTCTGGGGTTTTGCTTCAATAGGCTACTCCCACTCATGAATACCGCAACAAACTTATAGATGCACCCAAACAATAGCCACCTATATGCCATATCTACAACCTCAGCATGAGATCAATCGGACCTTGCGTCTCCAACTATGGTGTTCCCAAGAAAGCGTCACAACGGGCACACACACACAACCCACACCTACACACGAATTCGTAAAACACCATTGATTCCTGTCGCCCCTTCGTGAAGCATACATCATGCATCATTTCGACAAGCCTGAGAAATTTTTGTGTACAAAAATATTCTAAATAGACTATTTAAATCCTCAATCATGATGTGAGATTAACATAAGCCAGTGAACTCACCGTACTTTTCATCCTGGAAGGGGGGGGGGCACGTAAATTTTTCGGTGGGAGCAAAAGGATAATATCTCAGCGGAGCATCCACCATGGGCTGTGGCGCGGATTGTCCGAATGGTTTCTGGTTGTACAAGCCCACAGATGGCCGGAACGGTTTTGTTTTAGGCTGCATGTACCAAGCATCCAAACAATGATCCACAAATTATTTACAATTTTGTTATCGGTGAAAATTTTGACATTTTAATTAGACCTCTCGGTCCTATCGCATCCACGACTTTATCTCTTTGCTCAGAATGTTCGACAATAGCTGCCCACACTACTAATCCACCAGGGCGCGCGAAGCGTGCATTTTTTTCCACACCAAGATTCCAGAGCAAACTGGGAAAAATCAGGATCCCAGAAAAAATCGAGCATTTACCAAGCTCCCTGTCCCCTCTATTGTCCCAACCACGTAACCAACGTCATGATGCCAATAGAGAGCAGGGAGCTTCCGAGTAGTAATCCCTGGAGAAAACAACGCGTTGGAAATCCACGCAGTCTGATAGCCTGGCTCGCAGTTCAAAATTGCGCTTGGTTGAGAAAGGAAGACAGGGACAAGAGGCTAAAGGGTTTAGTACAAAAAAAGAGGTTGATTGAGCTTTCAAGGTCAATGCGAACGTTGTTGTTTAATTTCACCTCACAGATTGTATAAGCTAGGGGCCAATGTGGCAGACATTTCTCATAGAGCTTGCGCGGAGCTGTCGGGAGAAGGGAGGGCAACGGGACGAATTCCACGCGCGAAGCACGATCTTTGTGCACTTTGCATTGCATTCGGACGGATTTGGCACAGTCCACTGTCTTTATAGTAATGATAATAAACAACAAAATTAGCCATTTCTACATCAATGTTAAGTTCGAATACGACACAGATTATTTTTCGAGAATCGGAAATCTCTTTTTTTTGCGGGGGGGGACAAGGGGGAACACCTTGGTTCTCGAGGGCTCACGTATAAGACATCACCCGGTTTGTGAGCTGAGCAGAGATTCTCCTGACTAAATCCCCCCACAGTATTATCATCTATCTTCGGTCATAAGATAATAAGAGTCACTAATATGGTATAATTTGGACATAAAGAATTACCCGAGAAGCGCTTAACATTGTTTTTCAGCGATTGTTATTGCCACTAGCCAACTAGCCACCTGGTGTGTGAGTGAGGATCACTGACAGTAATCACCATGGCTGATTAGGCATACATTGGTTTCTTTGTTGAATAAACAGCTAGATAATTTCTAATTTTGACGAAGCCCATCGAAAAATTCCAGAAACAGTTTTCAAGCAGATTACTAATAAGTGACTTTATTACCGTGCTACAATCCATATACACCCTCAGCAGGTTCCTAGCACTTACACCTGGCTCATACCAAAGTGTCACTTTACATGTTTTGTACTCCCTAGCTTTTAATTGTTGAGAGTGCCTGTGATGAGAAAGTCTTTATCGGAATCGTTCATCATACGGGTTTGAATTAATTATCACTGTTCTGATATCCGATATTTCAGTGACGGCATGACACAGGTGACTAGTTTAAACTCCGCGCGTGGGTCCACAAGGGATTGTAGAAGGTGCGTCATTGCCTATCCATATTGAACCTTATGTCACTGTGGATTTTTCACCACCGTATAAGTCTCTGTAGGTTGCCCATTGGGCCGATTGACAACGAGCCTATGTAAAACAGTGAGTAACAATTTGTTCGGCCACTGTCCCTCATCCACAGCTGTAAACATGGGCCAGTTGGCTGATTGCACCTAGTATAAAACAGGAGGCACACGACCTACCATTTGTATTCCTTTGCAAAGTTAGAAGGAATCTATGCGGTCACACATTGTGTATGGTGTGTGTGTATTTGACCCTTCTTGTAAGCACCATAATCCAGAGAAGGCAATCATCCATCAGGTTCAAATTAAACCTGTAGGTTACAGTTATAATGAAGAGAAACTCTATTGTTCCTAAGATTACCTAAGGTCACGAGAGTCAAATTCTGGAAAGGTTGTTATTATAGCATGATAACTACGCAACGAAATAATGCAGAGAGATCATACTTGGCACGAGTGGTTGCAATTTGGAGTAGCGGATCCCGACTCAGTTTTTGGGGTAAAGTTCGATGTCACGTATTCACGTTGCGTCAACAAAGGTCAAGTCCAAACCATTTCCCTCCCCCCCCACCACTCCTCACTCCTTTGAGAAGCACATGCTGAAAAGCACCTAGTGCAATCCACTCAGCACGCCTTCAGACCCGGCCCGCCCCGGAAAGGACCGGACCGGGGCAGTCCCATCTCGCCTCTCCTCTCATATCCCTGAAGTACCCGCGAAGCTGCGCTAATCATGACCTACGAACGCCCCACCCACCGGATCCTGTTCATGCACACAGGACAGGGTGGCAAGATTGCCCGCATAGAAGCGCGCCTTATACTCAAGGGAGGGCAGTTGACGTTCGCGAATCATGACAGCTAACGAGTGCTGATGTTACCTAACTAGCGCGCGAACACTCACACACCGTACAAACACTGTGATGACTACCCTCAGGAATTTCCTTCCAGAATCTCCGATCGGGCTTCAACTGATAACTTAGTATTACTCTGTTTATATTGCCAATGTCCTCATCATCATTATATGCAGGTTTGAACATTCGCTGATTAGGCGCTCGACTCGGGAATACATTCTCATGTTCCAATATGTGAAAAAAATGTGCGCAGCGGGTGAGGCAAAAAGTGAGGACCTTCCAGGCTTCCCATCGCACTGTCATTCACCGAAAACAAATGAACCAGGATTTCTTAATATTTTTTCTTCGTTTTTTGTGTGAATTTATCGTCTATCGGATGTAAAAGGATGCTTGTAATATCAATAATGGTTACCTATAATTGACTATTAATGATCATGTTATTCTCTTCTTTATTATTAATAGCTTTAGCATGAAATATAATGGCTGACAAGTCCAGATACAAGTAATTACCCGTGTGACCATTCCAGTATCGCCCACATTAACGCTCTCGAATTTCTTGAAGCATCTGACAGCCATTCCAACACAGATGGTATCCTTGACATATCCCGCGTAGTTTCTGTCATCTTGGAAGGCACTCCTTCTCTGTAAATAATAGAAAGGGACACGCCAACTCACGCTGCCATAATCATCTAGGCCACAAACCATGAATCAGCATACCACAGCCTTCCTCTGTGTTTTGATGAGTTCCCCATTTCGATTGGTCGATCCCTGTCACCGATGAAGATTGTGGAATAGGAATCAACTACATGCCGACTGTTACTATCCCGAGAATATTGGGCATATGTTATTGTCAGCTACTTTCCGAGTCATGAGTTGCTGTTCATTCTAAATCGCATACATCACTTATGAAAACCACTACGCACGGTACTTAACGTTTGTAGTTAAGCAATAGAGCGGGGATAGGTACATTGTTCCGATGAGAATATCGAACAAGCTAATTTGATAACAATGTATAGGTAACAAGAGATTTCCCGGTTAAACAATTCATTGCAAACAGTCGGAAGGTAATCGGAATGCCACACTGCACTGGATACATCTGATCATCACAGTAACAACTGAGACATACACGAAGCAGTTCATAGTAGTATGGAATGGTTGGGATACATCTGGTCAACACAGCAACAGCAGAGTAATACATACACAGATATACTGCAGTTAATGTTATAATTAGAAATACTGTTGGCTGGTCTGTAACACATGTAGGCAATCACTGTCGAATTTGCTCGAATGTCCACTCCGTTAATATAGGCTGTGACTGTTGTTGTCGAATGTACACATCTATATATAATGTAGGTAATCATTGTTGGTATGTAACGGATATATTACGGGTCACAGTCGCTTGAGTTACAGGCTCGAACATTGCAAATGCCTGCTACAAGGGACTGGATTGTTTGTGTTCTGAATATTCATACTTTTTTTTTTTTTGCCCCATGCTGCTTGTGGCAAGAGTGAGTTTTTGCCTTACAGGAGGGGGGCAGCCGTAGTTATAGCTCGGTCGAGTGGTGACTACCTTAGCGATGCAAGGTTGTGCTAGTGATTTTGTTTCCCGTTTTTGTTATTTGTTTTTGTGTAAGTTATTATTTACTATATCCATCATCTCGTTATATTGGCAACACATGTCTTTCATTCATAGAAGTATTACATTCCCCGGATATAATTTGTGCTACAACGAAACATACAGACATATGAAGACAGTGCTATATACCGGTACTTCATAATGGCAAGACTTAAACTCAGCTCTTATAACGTTGGGGGTCTAGAGACAACAAAAGAGAAGACAACTTTTCACTTTCCTTCACAACCAACGTAAAGATATATATTCATACAAGAAACGCATCGTACTCATACAACGATAAACTTTGGGGTCTAGTGAATGGGGTGGGCATATTAATATTCAATCGCGGTAGCTTTAACAGTAGAGGGGTGTGCATTATCTTTGATCCGAAGCTAAGCTTTATAATCCATAAAGCTGGTCATGCCACAGGTAGGGCAATTATTCTTTAATCAGAGTATAATTAAGGAAAGAATGACAGTGGTGTGTGTATATTGTCCTATATAGGATGGATCCTCTTTTTACGATTAATGCCATCAACTGGTAGATTTCGCATGGGAATCCATCATTATCGAGAGACTTTAACTTGTTTCAATTTGAACTAGATAAATCATGTGGAATCTAACACTAATCTGCAATGCCAGGATAACTGCTTAGAACTCTTGCAACTATGATTTAGTTATGTATGGCGGAGAGAATCCCATGGAGAAGAATTCACCTGGTCTTCGGGATATCCTACCCCAGAATATTCACTGCAGGCTTTGACTTCTTCCTCCTCTCACTAAATCTTTCAGACATGTTTACGGATACAAATATAGCATCGGACTTTGTTCAGATCATTGATGGTGAATATTACGTACTATATCCATTGAAAAGCGCGACCCGGTACTAGCGGTTAAATATCTCCTTACTGTAAAACTCCAATTATGTTAAACTGATAGAACAAGTTTGTTGGAGACGACTTGTCAACTGCGTGGGTAGAACCATGCCTTCCTGGGAATATATAAATCCCAAATTCCGTAAAGATCAATTAAATTTAGCAACAGAATAGAAGGAAAGAAGAAGTGAAGATCAAACCTTATCACCATAATTACTTATTATAGCCAGGTACTGAATACAATTCCACAACATTATTTTAACAGATTGAAGGAAGCTAGGATTAACTACAACAATATAATTACAAAATTCAAGGGATAATAATTCGTTCTCGAGCAAACGGTAGAGAACGGAGAAAAAAGTAACCAAATATTTCATTACAAACAGGGAAGAAAATCCAAGCGCCAAGCTAAATACAGCATTTAATTCTAGATGATGGGACAGAGCTCGCGGACAGTATGAAATCCTTCAAGAACTTTTTATCGTATACGAAGTGTTATATAGCTGCGGGATTTGTAATCTCTCCCTAATGTTTAATGGCCTTACTGAAACACCGAAACTAACAAAAATACTGCAAGAAATTGTGATGAAGCACTTACTACTGATGACTGTAAGCAGCTGTTTTTATTCTTAATAATGGAAAAGTCCCGGAATAGAGGGATTACCTGTAGAATTTTACAAGTATTTCTGCCACTCTAGAACATATTAACAAATTCCCTAATTACGCATACGAGACGGAAAAAATGTTCAGTAAATCAGGTCGGGGGATCATCATCTCTTATCCCAACAGCAGGAAAAGATCCTAATATACTAAACACTATCGCCCGATATCCTTCTAATGTCGACTACCAAATTGTTCACAAGCCTTGCTCCGAGAGTTAAAAACCTAATCCAACCAGTATCAGTGCCTCTCAAAATTGATTTATAAAAGAGAGAGTTTATTTGAGAAAATGTTGCGTTTTATATAGATTCAATTGAACACTGCAAAGAGGAACACAACCAGGATTTCTGATGCTAGTGGACTTTGAAAAAGTTTTTGATATTTGGAGTGGAACTTTATCTTTAAGTCCTGCATTTTTCAATTTTAACCAGAGTTTCATTCATTGGATCTATACATTGTATCCAAATTCATCGGCATTCGTTACAAACAATGGGTATACAAGTAAATATTTGAGGATATCAATGGGTGTGAGACAGGGTGTCCTCTAAGCCCATACTTATTTATTATTTGTGCGGATGTCTTCCGCAATTACATCAAAAGTTTTACTGCTATCGAGGGTATCTCAGTTTTGAAACCTGAAACCAAAATTTTGCAATATGCGACGAACCACATCTTTTTGGATGGTCATATGCAGTCGTTAAGAGCTACGTTTGAGATTTTACAACTTTTAGAGAAAGCGTTTGGTTGAAAGTACACTATGATAAACATACTTTTTCCCCTTGGACCACTCTCGGATCGCAAACCGAATTTTCTTAACAACTTCCCCTTTGATGGACCCTGGGTCCTGTTACAGTTTTGGGGTATCACCTTTGTCCAGTACGCGAGAACTTATTCCGGTTGAACTTCATGCCAACACTTTCCCGACTTAAAAGTCTCGTTAAACCTTTAGAGTAGTAGGAATCTCACACCAATTGGAAAACGACGATCGTGAAACCCTCGCTTATCTCGCTGTTGTATCTCTTTCAGGCGTTGCCTAATCCACCTCCCTTCTTTGTTTTCTCAAGTAGAGGGCTGCATTTTCAAATTTATTTGGTCCGGTAAGCCAGACAAAATAAAACGTGCCATATGATGCCCCCATAATGGACGGAGGTTTAGGTGTGACCCATATCACCAGTTTTAGACGAAGTTTTTAAATGTTGTTGGGTGAAAGATGATTTCGACTCTACGACTGCACCATGGGGAAATTAATTTTCGATTTCCCACTTGCAAACATTTTGAGATGGAACATTCTGTTCAAGTGTAATTTCAATCATCATACATCAATACTAAGAATACATTCATTAATGATGGTTATGTTGGGGTGGGCTATGTTTAATTCAGGCAACCGACTTGTGACTATGGGTGTGAGAAAGTTTGGAATAAATTACATTAAAAGTGAAAACGTCGTAGTATTGTACAGACACATGTATAATAAGAACATCGTATATGTGAAAGATTTCCTAAACGACAACGGTCTCCCGCCCTTTATACCTTCAAACGGGCGTTTTGGTGCATAACTTTTCCTTCCCTTACTCTTTTTGGTATTATAAAAGCTATTCCATCTTGTTGGAAGCAGAATCTTAAACAAGTTGAAGAGGAGCAACGGGTGGACACAGAAGAGCTATTCAAAAAAAAAAAATATGTCCAGAATTGTTTATAGACGGTTGAGGCGGAACTTTATTACCATTCCAATTTCAATTGCCAAGTTGAATTTAGAATTTCCAGATGTGGCAAATAAGTGGAATATCATTTTCAAAATCCCAGCAATAACGATAAGAGGAAGCAAACTTAGGTATTTTCAATTCAAATTTCTCCATAGAATCATTGGTACGAATTCCGTTCTTGTTCGCATGAACAAAGTGGCAAATGCATCTTGTACTTTTGTAAAGAGCATGATGAAACCATTGAACATTGTTTTGGCAGTGTGCAGTAACCTCCTCCTTTATACTGAATGTTGAACAGCTATTGCTTGGTGTCCATTTTGTTTTCTCTAAACAAGACATGTTTTTCGGCAATAAATTGCTCTTAAAACAACCTTACAATCTTCTAATTTTTTATATCAAAATATTATATATACAGAGTGAAAATTGAATCGAGAACACCCTCAGCTGTAGAGTTTTATCATAATTCAAGCTCTCCTTAGAGTGTAAGAAGTAGTCGTCCTGTTTTACGAGACAAACACCCCAGCGCCTTTTGGGTCATACAAAACTGTATTTAGCCATAACCGTTCACTCTTCAACTAACTTGTGCATGAATGGCATGCACAGTCGTGAAGCATAAAATACCTATCACTTCGTAGATAAAATTTCCTCTCGGCATTGCAGTGGTTTTGGTACCGTACAGATGCATCTATTGTCAAGAAAACATACGTTTCTTACTGTACTGCTGCAAATAAAGATTATTATTGTGAGTGTTTGCCCACTAATTGTCTTTCCCAATTACATAATATGGAATATATATATATATATATATATGACTACTGTTATTCTTTACAGGGTTTGATTCAATGTATAAAGAGTCAATCAATATGATGGAAAAAAAATGTAACGGATATATTACGGGTCACAGTCGCTGGAGTTACAGGCTGGATTCATGTCAAACCAGACTAAATTTTGTGACGAATATTGGGAGGTCCGATACTCTTTCTCTAACAATTTACATGTATCTGGATGGTTTGTATCCATATTTGAATAATTCCGCCGCCATGAATCCTTGATCACAATAGTGACTTCAGATTAAGCTGGGCCAATTAGACAGTCGCCCAGGGACGAACTGTATTATCACCAGATCACTATGCCAGTTCCTGTGGCAGTTCATGAAGTCTATACATCAGAACACGCGACATGATTCACCAAATTCAGCATGTAATTATAATTCAGAATTCCTTGCAAACTCCCGCCATCCCTTATCTTCGGTGCTTCTTCATTTCGGGTCTTCGTTTAGCCGAGAGAATGTCTGCTATTTCAATGGTGTCAACATAGCCAAGTGTGAAAGATTGTAGTCAATGGCCCTGATGCTATGACACGGAAATGTGGGACAGGTCTTCTCAATAAGTGGAAGCTGGGCCGGAAGAGTTCACATCCTCATGGAAAATATGAGTAATCTAAAATCAAACGGTCGTTACATATCTGTTACAGTTTAGCTATGTCAGTATAGCCGGCGTTGCGTTAGTTGGTGAATTTCGTGTTCGAGTCCAGGGTTTGGGGTCTACGAGTAAAATGCTAGTCTGTTAGTTAACAGCAGAGCCACGGACCTATCGTTGTGGGATTTGAGGCGATTTCCCCAAGCCTTGTGGAGCACCATCACAACGAAGGTCGAGGTATATCTAGAATTGTTGGTATAGCAAGATTTAGTTACTGACTGGCAACTGAGTCTTCTAGTTACGCTGCACTGACTAATAACACAGTGTTGGGGCGTACTGCATCGAATCGAGGGTCATTCCAAAATCCAAGTTACCACCATGAATAATCAAGAGCGCGATTTGTGTTGGCGGATGTGGGGGGGGGACGGGCAGGTAATTTCTATCTGAGCGGATCGCCACTATTGATTGGTACGCGTTAGCGCCCAAGAAAAATTTCGTTTGACAGATCCCCTGAATTGCAGGAAACGGCCACTTCCCGTGCCTTGTGAGACAGTAAGCAGCATTCCTAAAATTGGATAACAAATGTTATTGTAGGAGGAAGGTTCTCAAAAGCTTTAAATATGATGCAAGTGCGGTTTACCGGTCATGAAAGGAGTAGTCGTAATGAAATGAGCGATGGGCAAACGGGTGACAAAAACCACTACGTTCGCGCGAAGCGCGAATTTACCTGGATCCAATTTGCCGAGACATTGCACTGGCCCCTTTCTGACCTATCACTTAGATAGGCTGCGCTTTTTACTCGAAGATTACAGCCCCCATTTCTATCTTCTTTGCGGACCACGGGCGCATAAGAGGGACACTTCAATGGGGCAGACAGGTGGCCAAATGAGTATAACACAGAAGTGAACCGAAAACTGCGCGCGGAGCGCTCGCGAAAGTTTACTTTTTTGGACACTCATCGACAATGCGAGTCAGGCTCTTCGGATATAAACTTATCTTCACCTAATTTTTTAATCATGGTCTGCACGAATTGTGGCGTTCCCTGGCCATGATCTTGGATGGCTATTCAAGTGGTCCCCCCCCCCCCGCACTTCGAGCCCTTATCGTAGAGCACGGTGCAGCACCAACTTTCAACAAGGGTCACGCCATACCCATAAATTGATTTGCTGAATAAAATTTGGCAAATAGAGTATATGCCAAAAAATCACAGGCCGCCCGGTGGTAGACTTACCCCGTCGCCTCAACCTCCTTCTCTTCAGAAAGAACGAAGTTTAAACTTGTGGGCATTCCATTGAACTTAAGAAATATTGAACTCACCTTATCTGCACCTAAATTTTGAATCTTTTGACAAACGCAGTATGACGTTCTCTGGCTGTTTTTGATGCCGCGCCGTGTGCCCAAATAGTGATAGTATGTGAACCGTACACCAACTTTCAACAAAGTGGTCGCACCAATAAATAAAATATAAAATATCACAGATCCCGCTGGGTGGTAGACCTACCTCCGTCGCCCGGGCCGTCGCTTCAAACCCTTCACCTCAAGATAGCGATAGTGTGTTTGTTTATTTATATTTCAAACTAAAACTGGTCTCCTACCAGGAAATAACAATTCCAATGAAGGAACAATGAACACATCATAAGCGGTAAAGCCAAGCTAAATGCAAACGATATGACGAGAATCGTTTTAATTAACAAACCAACCCAAGTAAAATTCAGGCCATTTCGTCAAGGAACCTTCATAGTTGAACAAAGCACATCATAGTCCGAACACTGCCGGTACATTAAATCCCCGAAAAAAAATTGTCGAAATGGGGCAGCAGGATTCTCTTCAACTTGATCACTTAGGTCAATATGAATTTCGTTTAAACAAGGTTGCCTCTAGATACGTCGGCGAAATAGCAATCGGGCTCAAAACTTGAAGGGGGGGGGGGCAAAATGCTTGCGTACCCCTCATCCAACATACTTGGGGGGACGCAGCCTCCCCCCCCCTCCCCATGATCGCCGCCCTGAGTTCTGTTTCCACATCGATTGACAATACGCGAGTTTTTTGTCTTCCTCGTTTGCTCAGAGGTTGAACCTTTTCAACCAGAGTTAACGACTGACAGAAGAGTCGACGTACCTCTCTGGCGAGTTCACTCAGTCAGCCGAAATGGATCTACGTTCTTTGAGAGAGAGGCCGGCTGGTATTCAGCAGGGAGCTCAACGTCAATGTGAAGATCACAGACTGAGTTGTGTGTATGCACAACGCGAATAAACCAGGACACGTTTTTTGAAGTGAAGTAAGACCAGGACTTCGAACGCCGCTACCTCTCCGCGAACAGCCAGGTTGCTTTCACTAGACTGCCTTTACAGTCCGTGAATGCCAAATCGTCAATATTTTGTACAAAAACTGTGTCCGGTGTCAATAATATGTTTACTTATTGAAATGCAGGGAAAAAACTTACCAACAGGGTAACGAGCTCTATCTCCGATTGGTAACCCCGTCCACTGTTTTCTTCGGGAATTCGACCTGTTGCATTCTTCCCATAATTGCTGGAGGAAACACCTGATATACGGAGTTGATATTGTCAGGAGTGAACGAATAAAGTTATAAAATTAGAATAACTATGGCATATACTAGTTCATTATATAATATATATGTTTCATATTTCATGTTCATTTTACACATAAGTACACACGAAGTGGCTGCTCAAGCGATTCTGAGCACATCCATGGAAGCCGAAATCACAGCATGACACCACTCAAGCACTTACTGACTGAAATGGAGATATGAGTAAACACCAAAGCACAAGATTTGTTTTATACGCTGCCAATTATTCATGTAAGGTAGTACAAGGAATGGGTATGTACAACGTACGTTGTGAAAGCAAAGTTCTAAATATGGATGGTGCTCTAGCACATCAATTACTTGGAGCTATGCATCAGAAAACAGATAACGTTGTTCCAGAGTGTATGAGGACTATCACTAGTTTAATCCCTCTGCGGTTAAATTGGCAATGTCTTATAAGAGTTAATTCCAATGTTCCAAACGCCGTTTACAGAAAGCTTCAGCTCAATTCGTTCATCTCTTGCCAGGTCACCCTACTTTGGTTCATTTTATTATTTGATGTTTTTTTTTTTCAGAAGCGCATACTTTCATATTGCTAACCTATTTAAAGAAAAAAATATTGTCTGTATGCATTCTACCAGCTTCGTTTCTTCATTGTCTTCTGTATTATGTTTACATAGGCGTTTCGTTTATCTTTTTGAACACTTGTAATCTATCTCCCTGGTATATATGATGGTATTGGTGAATAAAATTTAGGCTATTTAACTGGTTCTGTCATTTGAAATCATGAATCACGGGACAGTGGTGTGTACGATCACGATATCTGAAAAGCAGAGCAGAGAACCAAAATATGCTATATACAAAAATACTTAATGAGAAGTGGACACTCAATGATGGACTGGGCGGAAGATTGATTCTTTTTCGACTACCCAACATTCCTGCTAACGGTAGCTGCATTCTGGGCTATCGCTGGCGGGACTGTGAGTTTAATGGCATAGTGCCGGGAATGGGAGGCGGGAAAAGGATGGTTGGTGGCTGATTTGCAATCGTCTACTTCGCTATGTTGGCATATGGCGCGCTTCCAAAACAGGCGATCCTCCCCACCCAGACTGTCGGCCACGGGATCCGGTGGGGAAATGGAACCGCCTGCAGAATGCCCCGTAGCCTTGGATTGTGGCAACTTCAAGGGTACCTCGCGAGAATGGAGGTGGTTCAGGCCCAGGATTGCTTGCCTGGAGAAGCCGGGCAGATTGAATCGAGCGTGGTGGGGGTATGCGCTAGGTGGCCTTCAGGCAATTATATTCTTTGAGTAAAAGAGTATGCAAAGTGAGTGCTGATGTATAATGACTCTGACTCTATCACATTCGGCCCGGCACTAGCCATCGAGCTGTAATGTTAAGGTTTCGCTCATTCATGTTAGTATATTCAATAATTATCCTCAATGATTAACTGATCTGTTGAGACATCATCGAATTAGAAACGATACCAGCATTCAAAGTTCGGTATGTTAACTGATACTGACAAAAATGTATTAACTCACAGTGACTGCGATAGCACCTGTATTCACACCTTTTCTATCGAATTTCTAGTAACAGCAGTCTTCGGGTCGACCGTGCTCCCACTCGGGAATTCTGTCAAACGATTCCACATCAATGAACCGATTCATGGCATTATTTGCCCAGTCCCTGCCATCGACAGATAAACTGATGCGGACCATTGCAAACACCTGTAGTGATAAAATAATCGGCACATACCCTAATTTGTTCATGTGTAGCGGAAGTTAGTACTTGAATGGTACTATGGGAGTACCGTTGACTCTCTTGCAACAACCACGGAAGGTTGTGCGGAGAATATACCAAACCTTATAATTCCGCAACCAGATGAATTCACTAGCTGGAAAATGTACAGGGGAACTCGCATGACGCACCACGCAACGGAGGCAGGTATTGTCTATAAAGTGTATAGCTAATAACATCAAGCGTTAAAGGTGACTGATTGTGAGAACTTCCTGTCCCACTGTCAGTGCAACGCTCATCGGTAATAGGAATCAAATACATCCGCGGCTTTCATACTTGTCAACAGAACGACTCAGGGGGGAACGCTGGTACTGTCGAATGAAAGAAAGACTCACAGTAATCACCCCATGTATGTTATGATAGTAAACATTAGTCGTTGATCAGGACGATTATATTAGGAGGGATGGTGGGGAGGAATGGATAATGGGACAAGAGAGAGGCAAGGGACAGAGGACTATGATCGCGAGGTTATAAACGATGACGGTCAGATTACGGGGATCAAATTACCATGGAGGCGCGTGCTTTCACAAAGTAAAAGATTAATAATAAAATCGGAATTATCGTTTAAAATACGGAAAAAACACAAAATATTTCAATAATCAATACAGAAAAAATATAACTTCTCCGACCACTACCATTTTTTCATCGCGTTAATTTGTAGACTCACCAATTGTAGAAAAATAAATTGATGACTATATCAGAGCCTTAAAGTTATCACTTAATGTCTGCGCGTTGATATTTAACTCTTACAATGAGATTTGCGAAATTTAGGTCTAAGTTTTCTTTTGTTTCTCATCTCCCGCTGGCCTACCCTCCTAAAAATTATGGACAGTGATTTCTTCGAGAGTTTATTATGTCTACTTCCCAGTATATTGGTCGTATATAGTAACTACTGATGTTCAATTGAACTGTGCGTTACAATCGTACTACGTCCACCCGCAAGATTTTTTTTGCTGTGTGTGTTGCTGTGCTTGCTTTGGACTGTTCCTTCGCCTATTGTGTGTTGCTGTGGCTTGTGATGTGTGGTTGTGTGTGCTTTGTGTTTTTGGGTTTCTTTTTTTTTTTTTTTTGTGTGTGTTTGCTATTCCGCTAAACATACAACAGGTAAAACATTACCACTTATTACACTTTAGAGAATAATGCCTTCGCTATCGGCAAACGAGTTCACTGGTACATGCGTTAGGATCTAGGGAAAGTCATATATATGAATAATCTTGTCTTGTTTATGAACAGCAAGTAATCATCCACCATTTGAAACATCATGTTGTTCTTATCCGTAAATAAATCAGTTCACGACGCTGCTATACTCTGTGAATCTGCTCTGCAAATAGATGAATAGAAAGTTGAAATTTTTTGTTAGTTCTGTATTTTTTGTGCTGTAAGAAAAAATATCCATCGTCGCATTTTCATCTGAAGAATTATGACCTCGAAATATAGCAGCGTGGATCACTAACAGCAATAGTCGCTGCCTTTTATTTATTCAAATATGGACCACCTGGCATCAATACCGCTGTGACATATCCGGTTTGTCTCCGTTCTTGAACCTTCTGATAGGTCTGACGGCATCTGACAGTCCTGCCAATCCTGATGTGATCCACCCACATAAGTTGACATAGTCGTCATCACTTTTTAAAAATCGCCTCTCTTTACTAATCATTTCAAATAAAAAAGAGAGCACACTTTAGTATACATCGAAAGGTATATTTCAGGGTTGGACGATATGACAAATCATCGCGGAAACATAGTCGTCTGTTGGACAATGACAAACAAGGCAACGGCGGCCTTCGGATGGCGTGACAACTGAAAATCCGCCTAATACAATGAAAATAACGATTCGGGATATAGGCTCATGATAATATCAATGCAAAAATTCTGAGTTATACCGTCTGTGCGATATTTTTGCCGTAACTTCATGCCAAACGGAACCTTCAAAATTCGCTCGAGGGCTTGCGACACGATGATAATACGTGTTCGATGTAATCACAGACACGAAAAGATTTCGAAAATTGTATAGGATATGGGAAAGTCTCAAAGCAATTGCTTGCAATGTCGAGCGTGAGTTCAAACATCGCATGCAAACTATTCAGCAGGTGTTGGAGACGATATTCCCCCTTAATTGATGAAAAAACGAGAAAGAAAGAAAAATCCAGAAATGTTCAATCCCTTCTGGCCAATTACAAAAACAATAAGCATTGAAGGAATCTTGCCAGCGGCGCGGTTTTCCAGGCCCGAACATTAGACGTATATTTTCAATTTTTGTGTGATAACTCCCTTGATTACAAATTATATAGAACAATGGTTTATTCTGCTAGTATTCGGCGCTTCTTCAGCTAAGATGATGACTTGCCACCAGACCCCCCGCGACCATGACAAGCTAACAATACGTTACTATACTAGTACCGTAATATTTACCCTTTGCCAATTACTGTTCGGTTAGGACAATGCGATCACTTCGTGACACCTGCGTGTCGTTAAGTATTGACAAGGCTGTAAATTATTACACGAAAATATAAGGAATATATATCGATTATATGTGACGAATTTTCGGAAGAATACATTGAAAGAAAATCATTTTCATGAACCTACCGAGTTATACACAGTAGTCACTTATTACCAGCTAGAGTTAAGAAGTTGTGTGAAGGACGCTATGGCGCATTGAACTTCTATGAAAATGCGATAGATAAGAAAGTGACATTATATTGATAGGGAGTAAGTACTGATAAAAGTCTTAATACTAGAGCACCAATGGTGCTTGTAGCTCAACGGAACAAAGACGAATGCACACCGAGACGAATGTACAATAAGGTGATAATGTTTAGAATTTCATGTAGGGCCAAGAGGCTGAGTCAAAGGCCTATTGTGCCACTTTACGACTTTTGACCATGATCTTATATGCCCAAGGAGGTCTTAGCAGTCAATAAACCTTCCACCACAATGCCCACCGCGGCCCACCGTGACACGTGGGCATTGGTACTAAATCTTTGGCAACCCGGAAGGTAGGCTAGTAGGGACCATCATAGACTGAACATCAGCACTGTGCCCAAAAAAAAAGAATTTGTAGGAGGACAAAGATCTTGCAGTATTTCATTATAGTGGAGCCGTCGCCCAAACTGAGCCCTACACACTTACATGTAATTTTGAGACCAGAACGCCATATTGAAAGGCTTGTGATTATTGACACAACGGTCTGGCTGTGTCACGTCCTTAATTCCCTAACACCAGTCCATGATTAAACTGAGGATCCAATAGCAATAATGCACTAGGCTTTTCATGGACCCAGCGACAGGTGGACATAAATTGTGCGACAAAAATACCAGAATTTTGCAAGACGGATATGATGGGTCGCTTGAACTGTTGAACTGTTGTACAACAATAAATAATAGCTTTCATGTACTCATCATGGAACGAACCACCACCAAGTTTGAACTTGATCCCACAAGCATTGTTGTTGGACTTTGCCTGAATCCGAGGTGAAAGTGCCCCCCAAAATACCAGAATTTTAACAATATTTCCAATTTTTGCCCAAAAAAATTGACCCTCTACCCATTCAACAATAAATAGGCGTTATTGTACTCATCATGGGAAGCACACCCACCAAGTTTGCAACAAGTTTTTTAATTATTTATACCGAATGGCAGCACTGCTGCATTTAAATTCGAAGAGGATCGAAGCATTACTAATTCCACATGATGGGCCCCAAGGACCACACGTTCCCTGGGATTAGATCCTTGGCACCTGAAGGTATGGCATTAGACCACCATTTTGACTGAACTTCAGCATGGGCAATAAAATTGTTAGGAGGAAGAAGGATTTGTGGATTTCATATATTAGGCCCATGCAAACTGGGACCTGAGACAATTCCCAAACACCCCTATGGCCATCTACCCAGGGTTATACATGACTGGAACTTCGAAGAAAATCAATTGAAGCTTGGGGAAGGAGATGCATTTCCAGTACCATGTGTGAAAATTTCATAAAATGGGCCCACGGATCCAAGTGTGACCTTGGACCAAAATTCCTGAACCACTCCAAAGGTAGACTGTAAGCCTTATGAGCCGAAGTCAGCACTATGACGAAATTCGTGAGAGAAGCAAGAAGCATTTTGCGTTAATTCCATGTGGTGGGCAATGGCCCACACTGGGCAGGGGGACCTAAATCCCTACGCACCTTGAAGGTACAGCAATTAGACTACCATTATGACGAACATCAGCACTATGCATTAAAATTTGTAGGAGATACAGGATTTTGTGTTATTTCATATTACTGGGCCATGGGGCCCAAAAGTGGCCAGTGCCCAAAAATTCTGAACCAACCCCTAAAAGCCCTGTACCCAAGGACCATTATTAATGTAAATTTGAAGAAAAATCAATTGAAGCTGTGGGCGGAGGTCATTTCACAGTACCATGTGTGAAACTTTCAGAATGGGAACACGGGCCAAGTGGACCTTTGACCCAAAAATACTGAACACCCAAAAGGTAAAGCTATTAGACCACCATTATGGACCGGATGTCAGCACTGTGCCCCCCCCCCACCAAAACACTAAATTTGTAAGAGGAAAAGCATTTTGCATTAATTCCACATGACGGCCCCAGGGCCCACACTTGCTCGGGACCAAATCCCTGTGGGACACCCTGAAGGTACGGCTACAGACCACCATTATGAATGGAATATCGGCACTGTGCAACAAAATTTGTAGAGGTACAAGATTTTGTGGTTTATGTCGTATAATGGGCCCTAGGGCCCAGTTTGGGCCCTCAGCCCCAAATTCCCGAACGCCCAATGGACATCTACCCAAGGACCATAACATGTAACTTTGAAGAACATCAATGAAATCTTGGGGGAGGAGTTGCATTTAAGTACCATTGTGTTGAAATGCCATAAAATGGGGCCCTCTGGCCCAAGTGGGACTTTAGACAAAATTCCTTGAACACCCCGAAGGCACGGCTGTTAGACCAAATCATTATGACCAAACATCAACATTGTGCCACCAAAAATTTTGTAGGAGGAGGATGGAAGATATATTTGAAATTTTACACATAATGGCCTATACTGCCCCTTTAATGAACTTGACTTTGACATCACAAAGTCAGACAGTCCCATGGGTAATAAAAATTGTGCCCACTTTGCGTCAAATCCATCAAGAATGACGGTTTGGGGCCAGAAGGCATTTGTTGGACACACGGAAGAGATGAGATAGAGGGATCTAGTAGAGTGACATGCAGATCCATAGTAGCTCAACCAGCATAGCTAGTTTGAGATAACACTGAATCTGAACTGAATCTGAAAAAATCTATTCGTTATAGCCGACCCATAACTATCCGACCCAGTAGAATGGAAATCTTCCACATGATTTAAATTTGGAGCACTAAAACGCATTGGTTCTGAGCAACATTTGCGAACCCAAACCATTTCCAACTGTCGGGTATGGCACTGTGGTGCTGTTACGCGTGAGGACATTTTTCCATAGTGACGTGTAGTAATACGGTGTGAGGCAACAGAATATGCATCTATGCTTGCAAAGTTCAACAAGAAATCATGTAATAACTAGGTTTGAATTTGGTTAATTCAATCATTTATGCGTCGTGGGGGGGGTATTTCATTGACCTCGATGGATGACGTAACTGGAGGATGGGTGGGAAGGGGGATGAGGGATGAGTCGTTGTCTATTGAAGGTCACCCGAGCATTATTGTTTTGCATCGACCAGTGACATAGTTTGGACACAGGCCCAAGGTACCTCTCCACGACTGGTGGAGAAAATAATGTTTATTCCATCTGCTCTCCTTCCACCACGCGTTGTTCCTCACAATGTATTAGTATTTATTCGGCACCCTCGGTTTGGTTGGACCTCGATAGAGGAAAACTTGATTCTTGAACCTATGATAATATCAACACATCCTCGCGAAAATTACTTGGATGTATGCAGAAACGTGACCGATGGATGGTTGAAAGTCTATTTGGTTGTATGTAGTTAGTGAATGAAACCGTAACGGTGTTGGAAGTAGCAGTTAATTGCGAAAGAATACCGATAACCTAAACGTTAGAAGACTTCAAAGTTAAAGAATTATCAAGGATGCTCAAAGTGAAGATAGGTAAATCAACCTTCTTCCGGATCGGCTTAGTTCACTCTTTTCAGCTGCTTGTTGCTGTTGAACATTTACATACCTGCTGACATCTTCGGTTCGAGAAAACACCAACTGGTTGTTAATTTCTTCGACAGTAACTTCTGATAGAATTGTGGTTTCTGCTAAAAGTCCATTCTTACGTCTTCTATCAGAGGCTTGCTCGACTCGTTCATGCTGGAGGAGACAGCGAACATCCGTCCAAACATAAGTGATGAAGGAATACTGGGATACGACTGACATGAATTGTCATAACGTTCAATTCGCTGGGTAGACTGGCTGGACAGGTCATCAAAGGTCTTTATCTTGTCCTCCCTTTCAAGGTCGACCGACGTGATCAATTGCGCTAATTCCACATCCAACGTGTTGCGCATGTCGGCCAGCATAGCCTTGGTTATGGTTTCCTCTTCCATTTTTTCTTCCCTATCTCGAGCAGCCTTGGCCTTCAATTCGTTGACAAGTTCGTCATATTTTATTGATTTTTCGTAGTTCGGTGTTTCTTCGTTCGTTCAAGTCAGCAATTCCAGTCTTTTCTTGCATATCGACTTCCGCGTTGTGCTGGGAAAGTGCGACATCCGATTCTCTTTCTTCCTTCTTAATTTTTTCCATTTCATCGTTAATACTGTGAGCGGATGCTGTCTTTCGTCGAAGCAATATTCTTCTCCAGTGACTTCTGCGCTTCAGAGCCAATTTTCGGGGCAAGTCATGCACTTTTAGGTCATGTTCCTTCAGGGTTTCGATCGCATTTTCAATCTTCTCCCGCTCCTCTGCGGCCAATTCTCTTGCACCTCGAATGGTATGACTTCTGTGTTTTCGTATTGACCACATACTACACAGATTGGAATGATGCCGCAGTCCACGCAGCAACTCGCTGCCAGTTCGTCTGGATGTTCACTGCATGATGGAGCTTCCTTAAGAGATCCTAGGTTCTCCAAAGTCAAATTCTTGGATTTGATGTCCTTCAAAGCTAAGAAATTATTTTTGTGATCCCTCAACATTCCACTATTTCCATGGAATTCATAGCATTTGTGGCAAATGAACCCTCTACATTTGAAGCAGAACGCTGCGACCTTAAGTTCATTG
Source organism: Sclerodactyla briareus (assembly GCA_026419785.1). Classification (NCBI taxonomy): domain Eukaryota; kingdom Metazoa; phylum Echinodermata; class Holothuroidea; order Dendrochirotida; family Sclerodactylidae; genus Sclerodactyla; species Sclerodactyla briareus. The sequence continues at coordinate 157,936 of JAODTK010001366.1, read as the reverse complement.
GAACAACCGACGCACTTCCGCACTTCTTCATCTGCCACAGATTTCTGGAGCTGGATGTACTCCACGACGTTTCTTGTATGAAAGTCCGTCTTGAACCCATCGACCCCGTCAGCTGGTTTGTCGCAGGTTTGCTTACAGAGGGGGCACTCTACTTTACTGTCGGCCTTATCGACTACCGGTTTCACGCTGCTCTGCAGAATCTATGTAGGCAAGGTAGCAGCTTTGGTTCCTTAAAGCTATCCAGACAAATTGAACAGTTGAAGAAATTTTCTTCCATGTCCTCTATTTGGGAGGCCATTTCCAAGAACTGAGAAAAGAGAAGAGATCACATGATATTGTCACCAACAGGTACAAACCATTTATAAGGTCGCCATACTCGGTTCTAAGACTCCTGTCAAACACCCAATACATTATTCATTCATTCATAAATGCTGTTTTTGGTTTCCTGCATTCTGATTGGTAAAAGGTTCATTCGAAACCATGTTCGAATCGCCATTCGAGCCCTCTCTATTTTGCATAAAGAAAATTGGGAGAATTTATGATTATCTGGAATCTGATTGTTTAGCTGGTGAGCGGTCATAGTCACCATGTGCAAGCCAGCACACAATGTGAACTTGAAAAACAAATTAGCCTTTGTTTTGGAAGTTGCTATGGTGATACATTGTAAGGTCACAGCAACATCCATTCCTATGATACATCATACAGTCTAGTTAGTGCGCGAACGCTCTACGTGTAAACAAACTGATACCCGCTACAACTACGTTGTGTATATATTTGTACGGTGCCCGCATATACACGTACACAACCCACCTAGCCTGGCTCACGAAATACGAGGCTGTGCAACGCTCATTTCTTGAAAATTTAGGCCTAACACACGCATACTACGCAACTAACTCATTGCGATGGTCAATATTTTTCCGGATAGTCAAACGATAGGTTGTGGCACGACAAATCACTCAAATTGTATCAAATCACTGACCTGCGTAGGTGATACAGTCGCTCTCAACGTTACAAACAGTTAGGTTACACAGCTCGTCGGTTTCGAAGTGAGTAAACTTTAAAAAAAAAAAGTCATGAAAAATAAGGTTGCCGGACAATTCCAACTCGGACAATTACCACCCGGACAACCCCCACCCGGATAACTTTCCCCCAGAGGACTTCCACCCGGACAATTCCCACCCGGACAATTTCCACTCGGACAATTACCACCCGGACAACTCCACCCCAGACAACTGCAACTGAGGACAATTGCCACCCGGACAATTGCCACCCGGACAATTCGCACTCCAGACAACTGCCACTCCGGACAATTCCCACCCGGACAATTCCCACCCGGACAATTTCCACTCGACAACTGCCACTCCGGACAATTCCCACCCGGACAATTTCCACCCAGACAATTTCCACATGGACAACTGCCACTCTGGACAATTCCCACCCGGATAATTCCCACCCGGACAATTCCCACCCGGACAATTTCCACTCGACAACACACTCAACGGGGACGATAACGAGGAATGTTCCCACATCAGAGTTGCGTGACAACCCCCCTCACACACTAACAATTGTGAGTGTGAAAAATCGTCATCATACATTTTCACATTTCATAATATTTTTTCACAGTTCTCGGGAAGGGCCGTTTTTATCCAAGGTTCAGCCTCTTATAAGCTGTTCGAGGTTTGCTATTTCCTGACCTTGACCTACGCTACCGCCAAAGACAATAGCGGTTCTGCCGTTCATTCTCTCCATATGGGCTTATAGGCCGAATTTGAACTTGATACCTGTTTTGCGTTTGTTATATATCGTGCTGACAAGCTTTCTGAGATCGCCCTATCACAGCAATAACGTAACGGGTGGGGTCCAACGCAATAAAGAACATTTTTTGTGTGGGCGGAAAACGTTATGTATGAAGGCCTTCATATCAATTGTTGGCCACGCCCCAGATATCCCCCCCCCCCCACAGTGACTGCCCTCTTTGACTATGGGTGATGCGGGCGTAGCCTATAAGCTAAATTTGGTTTCTGATGCCCCCGAACCACTGAAAATGTCACTGTCCTAGTAAGCTCCCATGCAAACCACCGAAAATGACACTTTCTGGGCCTCTGTCTACTGAGTCCCCTGAGTCTGGGGGGAACAATTTAGAAGAAGCCTCTCAATTTGGGGGTTGCCAGTATATTTTCGGCGGTGATCTAGTTACAAAGATGACAGGGTGAGTCATGAATAATAGGTCAAACCATATCGGGAATATTTAGAGTACATTTAAGATAACATCTCTTTGCCGTCGATTCGGGATGATTCCATGTTTTCTTAATACAGCAAACTGAAATTATTTCATACCCATAAAGAATAATTCCTGAATTTAACTCTAAAATGCAATAATCACACGTTTGTGTGGTACCCTTAAATTTTTCATGGGGGTACTCAGGGGCATCTCCACATATCCTCCACTACTCATCCCATAGTATACTTCAAAAACCATAAATCAGATGAAATAGTTTTCTGTTTTCATCATTTCCTCCATTGATTTACCACGGCGGAAAACTTATTCGCAATGCAAAGCCCACGACTTGCCAGCTTGATCCCTTGCCATCATCTCTGTCAAAGAACTCATGAATACTCGCCCCGCAACTTGGTAAAATAATTTAATACGTCTCTCTCCACTGTGAATTTCCCATACGGACTGGGAACGAGCTTTTTGTCAAGCCTCTTTTAAAGAAAGCTAACCTCGACCATTCAAGAAGAACTATCGTCCAGTTAGTAATTTTTCTCATTCTTTTAACTGGTAGAAAAAAGCCTCCCCGAGGAGTTTCAATCACGGAACACAGTTGATAATCATGTCTAACTCCCTGCATCAGAGTGCCACAGAGCTAATATAGTACGAAAACACTTTTATTAAAGTTATATAATGACATCCGTGAATATGGAGCGTAATTTATTGACTCCATTTGTAGCCATTGACTTGAGTGCGCGTTCGATTACGGTCAACCATCAGCTTTTTTGGACATTCTCGAGAAGTGTTTCGGAGTTATGGGGTAGCTATCAAATGGGTGTCGTCATATTTGTCTGAGAGACACTTCGCTGTTTTGTATAAACATCTCTTTCTACGCCAATTAATGTAAACTTTTTCGGTCCGCCGGGTAGAATAAATGGACCTGTTTTATGTTAACATGTTGAAAACTAGCACAATGACCCCATGTGTAGTGACGACCAGTCTCTCATCGGCTAGCTGATGACGCATAGCATTCACAACACTGTTTTAAAACCGGCAGATGTTTCGTCGGAGCTTGGAAGCATTTCGAGGTCTTCCATCAACTCTGGAAGAGGTACAACGCTGAGGATGCAATTGAACAGTCTCAAAATGAATGACATGATCGGATTTTATAATTTTCGTTCGGACAGCCATCGTATAAAAAAAGTGCAATAACAGAATGTGCAATACAGTGTTTATCCATTGGAGACATTCCTGTTCGTGGCGTTCTAACATTGTGAAGTTACTTGGCGTTTACACAGGATGAATCCCCTAAATTTTAAAACTCACATTTCAATGAAAGCTCGAGCCTCTGCCCTTTCCTGTTTAAAACTTGAAGAAAGCCGGAATATTTGGATGCATCGCGGCTTGCCTCAAAATCGCAAATTCTATGATATTTCTCCCATATGGATTATTGTAACTGACTTGTTTCTTAACCTCCCTTCTTCTAACACGTCCGCCTCTACAATTGATTTTTTCGCAAAACTATACAGCCAAAATCATTCTCGGCAGATCAAAATATGCAGTTGCTGTTCGAGCATTAAAAAGCTGCAACAATCCGCCCAGTCAAATGTCCCGTGCCGATTACAAGATCCTGCCTCCTCGTTTATAAATGTTTACACACCATCTAGCAACAGCCTATCTAATCCGAGTTACTACTGGAGGTCAAGACACCTGGTCGCTACACAACACGCTCATCATGGGCCTCCTCACAGTCCTTTACAAGCCGCAAATGCTTCGCAGAACCGCTCCTTCAGTGTCGCCGGTCCCAAACTATGGAATGCTCCTCCCGAATCGATGGTGAGACAATCGAAGACCCATACGAACTTTTGAAGTTGCTTTGAAGACTCATCTATTCAATAAGTTGTTTCGCCCCGTTGAGTGTTTTAACAGTAATGTGCGCTAACTAAGTGTTTGCAACCTTAACCTTAATAGCATGCAGTTCCCAGAAAGAGCGAAGGTGGCAACATACATATGAAACACCCTGATCAATGTTTTGGTGGTTGACTGTGTCCAGAAGCAGGAACACTGGACAGCAAGCCTATCCTTCTCCTCAGCCTTCCTTATTTGAGTGACGACTCCTTTTTGTTCTTTTTCCTCATGTACATGAAGTTGCTGTGATACACATTCTTTTCATGTAATTATACCTTCTAAGTTCAAAAGTTGGAGCTGGAATCAGAGTGATTTTTTAGAGTGGAATATAGCCTTCTTGAAGATGTATGTTCGTCTGAGAAGTGTGGAATGCATTCAAGACCAAGTCTTGATTTATTTTTCAAGAATGGTGGGCGAATTCTTTGAACATCCGGGGTGTTCTCTCTTCTCTTTGGGGGTTTGTTTGTTTGTTGATTCGTGGGTCCCTCATGAGGATTTAATACTTCCTGACCCTTTTTCAACTACCACTCACTAAACTAACACACCCCAGACCCCCTCCAGCAAGTACAATGATGTAGTAAAGCCTGTGATTGAGAAGGGCGACCTTCAATCAAACCCGTCCAGTTAAGAGACGACAACACCGCGGATAGTACCTTTTGCGACTGACTGTTTATTAATATCGACAACCAGAAAAAACAGCCCCGGAACACTATTGTTCCACAGATCCCGTCTCAAGAGCAGCGACATCAGACCCTCAGTGACTCGACAGGATAGCAACCGGTACCCTCTCTCCAACAAAACAGGGGAAATGTCTCCGCAAGTCTGTTGCCGCAAACACAAGGAATGTGACTTTCCTCCTCACAGGTGTTTGTTGAGAGTAAACAGACAAAGGAATTGGCAGCGTGTGTCTACCCTGGCCTATCACTGGCATCCGTGCTACAATACTAGAGAACCCAACTGCCAACAATGTGTCATATTACAATATTACATGCACAAGTCACAGCAACTTGAAGCAAAATACCCTACACTAATCAATTCCTTCATTCACAAACAACTTCCAAATATAGAATACATTTACAGGGCCCTAAATTGCCATGGTACTACATTAACACTGGCCCCACTAGAGTGAGTAAACATCACTTTGGAATGTATGACCTCATAGATCTCAATAATAAACTGTTCTTAGCCTTGCACACAACAGAGTTTAGGCAGAGCGCCCTCACTCTGGACCCATGGAATCCAAGTTGCCAAACAACTCTGTGGTCATCAACAAAGTGGCACATTACACAATAGGTACACCATGTCAAGAGTGCAATATTCGGGGCGGGAAGGGGGGGAACATGTCCCCTCAACACATTTCGTGGGCGGCATAATAATCAAATGTCACGCCAATATGTTGAGACAAATACGAGCAAATATCTAGTGTCCGAGCAGCGAGCACTTTTTGTGTGCGCTTCGCACAGCAGTGGTTTTAATGCACAAATAACTGATAAGATCGCCCGCTATCTTTATGACATACGCATGTGGTCCTAAAGGTAATCACGGACATTCATAACAAACACTGCCTGTGCACGGACTGGCGTGCTTGCTGTTGTGCCGTTTCGCTTGCCTCTTGCAGACTTGCAAATGTGTCGTGCTTCGCGTCCATTCGTAGCTGGATTAGCGACCAACCCTAATCCTTCTCTGTGAGACCCTGGATGGGGTCGGTAGTGTTTTGTTTTAATTTTGGCATGTTTCGCCATTTTTGTCATTTATAGCTCTAAGGATTTCAGAGATTTGTTCAGATGATACAACCAGGCCTAATTTATCATGCAAAATACGCTCTGAGCTCTAAAAGCACTGAAATAACTTCAACACCACAGGTATATTCGCCTCTGGACCACAACAGGGGCCTTGGCGGTCCCCTTGTACGCCTGGCCCAGAGCCGAAGCATTTTGAGAGAGAAAATGAATTCTGCGAAGTCATCCCCTCCTCGAAGACTTCCCCTCCTTTTTCATGAAAGTCGCTGATTTTCTGGTAGTTTCCCAAGGACATAGTAGCAGCGGTTCGGCTGAGCGCCCCAAGTTGAGAAATTTGGAATATTGGTGAATCGAAAATCCTTTTTTCTCAATAAATGCTACGTTACTCGTCCTATGTTATCCCACTTTCCCTCATGTAGGTGCGTTGGCTAACCTGGTACTCTCACATAGTACCGTCTACGTCGGGGGACTTTTGGAGCCGGGTAGCCGTAGGCCTTCTTTCGCAGTGGTTCAGTGTCAAAAATAGTGCTTACATCCGATTCTTTTTTCAGCCTTAGTTTTACATTCCTAATTGTTTTGAAATTGCAGGTCAACCGTCACAACGCTCGGTGTTGACCTCACCGTATTACCACACACAGACCTGAACAACCAGTTCCATCTTTTAGCCTTATATGCAAGTACAAAGTATTAGCTATTAGTTTTTACATTTTCAATATTTTTCATCTATATAGATAATATAATATATATATATATATATCATATTATATTATATATATATATAATATATTATATATTATATATATATATATATATATATAATATATATATATATTATAATATTATATATATATATAATATAATCTATATATATATATATATAGAGACAAGAGGCAAAACTGTTAAAACAACATTGCTACCGTAAATGTAGGCTGGATATCGAATGAGATGCGAATAGCGATTGAGATAGGAACATGTTGAGTAAAACAGCGATATTATATAATTCTATATTATGATCTATATATCATATATTATATATATATATATATATATATTATATATATATAGTTATATATATTATATATATATATATATATATATATATATATATAATATATATATATATTATATATATATATATATATAATCTATATATATATATATAGACAAGAGGCAAAAACTGTAAAACAACAACTCTACGTAAATGATAGGCTGGATCTCGAATTAGATGCGAAATAGCGATTGAGCTAGAAAATGGTTGAGTAAACGCCGATAATTATATATAAATCTATTATATATATTATATATAATATATATATATATATATATATTATATTTATTATAGATTATATATATATTAATATATATATATATATATATCTATATATATATATTATATATTAGCTATCTATATTTTATAGATATATATATATATATAGACAAGAGGCAAAAACTGTAAAACAACAATGCTACGTAAATGAATAGGCTGGATCTCGAATGAGATGCGAAATAGCGATTGAGCTAGGAAAAATTGAGTAAAACAGCCGATATATATTATATATTATATATATAATATATATCTATATATATATATATAGATATATATATATATATATATATATATATTCTATATTATATATATCTATATCTATATATATATATATATATTAATATATATTATTTTCAATTACATATCAACCGTTCACACGTTAGTAGGAGCCCTGTCGCATCTCCCGAATGAACAATCTAAGTAGCGCGCCACCCGAGCGGCCAGGAACATGTTGGTTCTGATTTACCCCATATCACCACAAATAACATGTTTCTGGGGACAAAAAATGAACGACCCGGCATCTTTCTATCCTTAGAACTACGTAGTGTTTACACTCATTATTTGTGGTTGAATGGAATGTAAAACGTTCCAAACGTTAGGCTCGACCTCATCGGTCCCCGTAAAATTGCTTTCACAGGCGACTCAAAGTTTTTTTGGCTCAATTATATGAACAAGTCGATCGCCAAACAAGTGTCTCGCCTGGTTGCGTGATCAGTGGTTCTATTATCGCTACACTACACACTATACACAACCAACTCGTTCATGCAGACTCGTCATGTCACAACCGAACATATTTTTCAATATAACAAAGTAAAAAATAAACTGACCAATAATGTTTGACTCTTATTACAAAAGTCAATTGCTTTTTTCTTCTCAGGGCCCCCCCCCCATCCGCCTCCCAGCCCAGTTTTTCCCATAAATACCCAAATTTGAATAAAGTGTCATCGTCATGTCAAACTCATTCTTTGACCCAAAAATACAACTGAAATGTTCGAATTCCCCTGAGCAGCCGGGATTATTTGCCTTTTAAATCATTCCTTCAATGCCACGCTCCTCCCCTGCCTCCCCCACACACACAAAACATCCCCAAGCCAGCAGTCAAAAATGTTCCAAAATATATCTCTGGCCACCTCAACTTGTCCCCGGCGACCAGTCAAGAGGGAGGAAAGAAAAATGTTACAGTATTTTGACGTCTAATAAAACTAACCCAAATGGTTGGGGTGGAAGAGAGGGTTCGGTGGTGGCAGCCTATAACGCCAACAATTGTCACTACAGGAACTATGGTTAACTCGTTCCTCCGTGCTTATTCTAACAGAAGCTATTATTGATGGAATTCAAATTCATGAACATCAACACACATCAAGATCCAGGAAAATGGTTGACGTACCATACTACGGAGTTTGGCGAAATTCAAGTTAGAATTGGAATATAAAAATTATATTAAATTAGGCACATACAAGACCTCTACTGACCCAGCCGTGCTACCTTAAAAATGATTGGATTTAAAGGTGGATCACATCTACCAAGTTTTGTGGGAAATTCAACACGACTTTCAAAAATTCATAAAATATGCAAATTGGACACATTAAATGGACCTCCAGTGACCCCGGCTTCACTCCATTTCTCGGGAACCCATGTAGAGTGACCCCTTTGTCCACCAAGTTTCGTGAATTTCCGACAGACTTGGGAAAAATTGCATGATTATGCAAATAAGACCACTTATCAGCATTATTTTCAAGCTGGAAATCTATTCAGTTTATCTACCTGTCATCCATGTCCTACCTGCCACAAACTACATCACGTAGCACAGAACGGTTCGTGCGTAATGTTATCTAACGAGCTTTTAACAATAAAGTACCATCAACTAGAACCAATTACCCAAATTAATTAATGACTTGCTGCCAAAATTTAATCAACCAACCCCGGATTTGCAACACACAAAATTTCGTCATATCGGCATCACGGTTCGTGAGAACTCTGCTAACGAGGGAACGTTGACAAACACACACACGCCCATAGTGACCACTAAGGTCCACGGAGTTCATTTATGAAGCGGAGGGCGGCTCGGAATAATCCAATTTGACGATTGTTTGCGGGTCGCTTTTGAATTCTTTAGTTTTACTTTTTTGTTTAATTAGTGGAAATGAAAAATGGGCTGGCAGGAAGGGGGTTGTGCATGTATACGCCGTATTTTGTCCGCCACCCAGCCCGTTCCCTCTGAAACAATATCTAAATCGTTAGAGCACATAGTTGCCCAAATAAACTGAGGTACGAAAATGTCATAAAACATATCACAGACTAGGGTTTTATGTTGTTGAACGGCTCTCTCATTAAGTGCCCATAGCTGGGCCAGGGGGCCAGGTTGTTAAGCATGTGTGCACTTAGAACCCATACGGAAATATACTTAATTATGTAATGTCGCCAACAACGGAACAAATTCATTCCCTCTTACCGGACTGTTAATAAGTATGGGGGGAGTCGTAAAGTTGTGTTGGTTGTGATGTGTACTTTTTCCGTCAGGGACTTCGAAGATATTTCTGCACAGTTTTCGTGCAACGTTTAATGCCAGTATACTTAGACCTGTTGACACTATTCATATCATCTCATAAAATGTAACTCCGAACTGGCTTATTAAACCAGAATGGACACTGTCAGGTCATTCATATCTTTTATGATTTGATGTGTCTCCGATATTTTCTAAAATATGCGTAGATTTATTTTGGAGGGGTGGTTGCCCGCTAGCAGAAAAACCTATGATTAGAGAATATACCGCTTGAAATAGGTAATCATTATTTCAACTATGGTTATGGCGCAAACCCAGAAAAGTTTGCTAAGTAGGTTGAAAAAAAATGTATAAATGAACTTCAGTGTCATAGGCGCGTACTGGATACTTGAAGGAGAGCAAAGATAGTTTTTCGAATCTTCAGGGGCGGCGATACTGTAATAATTATCGGGGGGGGGGTGGGGGTATACTACATCGAAACGCGGCCAAGTTTGCCACCTTCGGCCGCCATCTCCAAAGACTAGGATAATTGGGCCCGCGGAACTCGAAAAAAACGATGTTTAAATGCTTGTCAGGACCCGAATCGAGGCTCAGAAAGCATAAAACGAAACGAAACACGTATAAAAGGCGAGCCGAATCGAATGAGCTATGTCCCGAGTTTGTGGAACATTGCATTCTTGAGGATGGGCACCCAATAAGTTTTTGATCGTAATTCCGAAGAACGAAATAAGATACCCTCAAATAATGCCAGAATGGAATCAGCGTAATTCTGACGGCGAAGTGCCGTTTGACCGGATGTGTGTATTTTTTATGAGATTAACCCAGGGGCAACACAGCCCAGAGTGAGAACACTTTTTTTTAATACCAAGGAGTTAGCCTATGGGAAATGGCTAATCGATTCAGCTCGCAGAGGTTTACATCACTTATGTCCCACTGGCCCGATCATAAGAGAAATCACCCCCCCCCCCAAAAAAAAAAAAACAACAACAACGTTTTATGCCTTTCTGAAGACCGACTCGACATGAAAGTAGCATTTTTGAATGGCAAGATCATGGCCATCGTCAAGACCGAATCGGGGCACATAAAATCAAAGATGTCGGTTTTCAGGATTTTAGACACGTTTCGGGGTTCTGAGGCTCCCGAATTGTCCTATTTCGGAAGGAGCAAATTTGGCCGCCATTTTGGATTGTTTCAGTCATTTTTAACATGAAATGAACGCCCCACGACCTAAACCGACCACGCTGAATCGCGGTGTCACATTTTCGGACCAAGACGTTTCGCTTAGGGAGCTAGGGGTGCAACCCAATGTGTGAGCAATGGAAAAGGGGGCATAGGATACAAGAGAGTGGAACAGGGTTAAACTAATCGGCTACGCTGAATTGCGTAGTTAATTTTCGGACCACTGAAGTTGAGTAGCTCACCCAGTGGAGTGCTAGATTGAGGGATTTGGGGCGCCAAGATAACTCGCTAATGGATGGAGAGTTATCGTAATAATCGATACCAACAAATTACAAAATAACCTACTCCGCGAAGGAATCGCGATGGCTTTCCTATAACGCTGCTCGCGATTTTATCGAAATGCTGACTCTCGGCGCAAAATGCGGGCAATTTGATTTGGAAAAAACTTGTCAGGGCTTCACAGATTCTTTGAATGTTCGATTTTTTCAACAATCTCCGTAACTATAGGGGGCTCCCCATTTCGATGCCCCACCCCCGTATGAAGTGCAGTCTCTCTATCCGCGACGATTTATTTATATAAATTTGAAACTTTATGGAACTCTTAAGTCATAAATAGGACAACTTTATATGTAAACATTTTAACACGAAACGCAACTCTGCTTAGTGAGTCCTTGCCTTTTTTCCCCGACATGTTCCCTTAAAGGCGTGGCATCACCCATGATGATCAGCTATATCAAAACCCTGAAGATGTGTGCTGCCGACTCAAAAAATGACCAATCAAACCTGCCAATATTACTAACCGCAAGCGATGGCTGGTGCTTTCGACCACGGTCAAAAAGTCATCTGAGGAGAATTGAAGTAAAATACTGAAAAAATCCATCCGTGCCATTCAGTGTGGGAGTACCAGCGACCGTAACAATGAGTCGGCGAGACTGCAGGCAAGGCTTATTGATGAGGATCACTTTAGCGAAACTTATCACTCATAAGTACTGGTGTGGTCAAAGAATATATTGAATGAAGGGTCAGTTCTTTGAATCGGACGAACAACTCATCAACATGTAAAAAAAGAATCTCTTTCTGGGGGTATATTGGGGGGGAAAGAGAAGTGCATTCTGATACAGGCCGATATAGTTGGTCAATTGCTCCCTTCACTACCCTGGACACGGTGAGTCATTTGTAGGTACATTCTGTCTAATAGCATGTGTCCCTCACATGTTGTTCATTGTACCATATGTCGTTAATCACTATGTGACTGAGGGTTAGTCATTGCCATTCTCGTTTCATTCATACAGCAGAGTCAGTCCTGGTGGTCCTTTTAGTGACTGTGGGTGTATCAATTTTCATATTTTTTCCAGGCACAAAAGTGGACTGAGGGTGTTCCATGTTGTTGACGCCAACCTAATGCAATGCGCACCTTGTTGGGGTACCAGGAGTGGGTCATGCAATTGACAAGTGCATAAACTTGTTCAAATCTTGTATCAATAGCCATTTTCCTAGTCCATCAAATGTCTTATTGCCATTTTTAGTGCAAACTTTTTCACAAGGCTTTCATATCACAGATTCCGCTCCTACAGTGTGGGTAATTTGGCCCACCCCATGCAGCACCCCCCTACAAATGTATCTGGCTGCATGATAATAATACAAATAGATAATAGAACCGACAATATCTTTGCATTTTCCTAGTGTTTAAGTGCGATAGATAGGCACTGGGGACGAAGAGGGATATTTTATATACTCCAATGGGCGTCACAGTGGGGAACGGGGACATGTCCCCCACTTTCAAAAGATGGGGGGATATCATATCGTTTGCCACCCCCCCCCACCCTTCCGGACCGTAATAACAAATAAAGGCCATGCCCGAATTCGATCACTCAAAACTACTGATTCCATTTTTTGTCTAACCAAACAATATCTCGGTGGAAATTGTCCCCTTAAGTCTACCTAATTCCAGGTGCGGAACCCCAGTAAAGATCTGACCCGACTCAGGTCCGAGTGGAAGTATTACCGCATGCTTCATGCCGATTTCTCGAATTTAAATTGGGAATAGCCCAAATTGCATAATTTTTCAAGTGTTTCGCGCGCAATGGTCGTTTTCTTTCCTTCCAAGGCGTTGTAGGCTAATATGCGATGTATGCTTCGAATCACATTTCGTTCACTCGATTAATTCAGAAAGCTTGGGGCAGCTGCCATCCCCACACTCCCCCTCCGCCAATTCGTCTGAGATGAAAATTCGGGAAATTCTGAAACATTAGGGAAGCAGAGCCAGTGAAAAATGCCTGATTTTGTGCATCTTTTCCAATAAAATGCCCGGAAAACATGCATTTTTTTTTCGCGAGCTTCGCGCCGCCCGTAGTTACCAATAACCAGCTTGTCAATTCGGGTACAATTTTCTGCTCCCAAAGTTGAGTGGTCTCAGTACGCCTATGGCTTTTCCTCGATCCACCAGAGACCGTTCGGATAGACCCCTGCATCCCACGCAAACAAAGCCCAGAGTAGTAAAGGTAATAAAAAAAATCCATGTGTGGACACTCGGTGATCATCCTTAGTATGTACAAGGACAACTTTTTTGCCTGTCTTTTTACATCAAAAATCACACATTAATGGGTGCTATTGGCCTGGCGAGTGCCTTTTCCGTCGATTTGGAGGTTATGAGAATCTGAAATTTTCTTTGTCCGCTCCGCGCCAACCCATGGGGGCGTTCCGCTTAGTTGGTCATTTACATTCGATGTGTCCCCCCCAATTTTTCGAAACGCTCTGACGCCCTGATATACTCAAACCCGCTACCCTTTCTGTCTGGGGTACAGGTTAATCCCCCTCCATTTTTGCCTCTAGCGAAAAATGCCACAAATTTGTTCCCTTCCCCAATTTCAGAAGCTCTTGACTCTTCTTTCTTCTGTCTTCACTCCAACGCACTACCCTCTCACTGCTTCTACCACCACCTCATTATGGCTTTGTCCTATGATAGGTAATAAACCGGTAATACCCCTAGTCATTCCTATTTTACATGCTGGAAGTGTGCTTAGAGAAAGTTTTAACTTTAAGTAACACTCAGATATCAGTAGACTGAGGGCACACGGAGAATAATTGGATAACACACTCTCAGTCCTCTGAGCACTAATGTTCTGACAGAGGCAGGTCAACAACTTTCTTGTTTGTTTACCGAGCTCACAGTTTTCACACGAACAACTTAAGAGATTAATCCTTTTTGGTATATTGGGCCAAACCATGTTGACCAGGTAACTAAGGGCTTATTAAGTATATACACGCAAACACAATGCAGGCAGTGGTTGTAGAGGATTGTGGCCCAGCAGAGGTGTTACTAATTGAATTCAGCTGGACTTTTCCTGGTGTGCATTTCTCTTGTAAACCTAGTCAAATGGGAATTTGGAAGATCATATCACCGTTTTCAATTATGTCAAGCAACAAACTTGGATTCCTCCCTGGATTAAATATAGTATCGGCCTATGGCAAATTGCCCAGTTTCGTCTCCCCCCCCCCTCCCCCGCCCCCAGCACCCTCCCATTGATATCCCGTTACTAAAAATCCCAATTTTTGTACCTTCCTTGGGAAAATGCCACTGGATTAAATGTAAAATATTAACACTAAATGAGTATGTATACACCAAAGAACGTTTCTCTTTTCTCCATTGCAATTAGGAATTTGTCAATAAATGCAGTGATGCAGGAGTCAAATCGGCTACTTTTTCAATTCTCATACGCCTTGAACCTGAGTGGGGGGGGGTGCGTGCACGACCAAAATTGCCAACCCAACCAGCATCACCACTATTACTGATCAGGAGTACATAGAGGCCTGGTCACTGGTGCTAGTCCTACCTCAAACATATCAGGACTAATTAATAAATGAAAATCAAGATTTGTAACTGTCTAACGGGGAAATCTTGGTGCTAGTCCAATTACTCAAACCTATCAGGAAAAACAATAAAATGATCATTCCAAGAATCTGTACTGTCTTCACTGGGGGAATCTTTTGTTTTGGTTTCTTATGCTTGTTCTCACTCTGACAATGAAATCGGTGCAGAGATATAAAGATTGTCCTATGTTGACCCTGAATGACCTTGACCTGCTAACAAAAACAATAGGTTATCTTCATCAGGTTACAATCCACACACTTAATTTGACTTAATAGATATATTGCATCATTAGATATCATCTGACCAGCAAGGCAATGCCAATTAACCACATTCAGTGTTTTTTAATAGCTGTCGTGACCTTCGACATTCTTGCGATAGCTTTGATAAGATAAATCGTATGTTATGGTAGTGTCATTGACTTTTTTGTTTGTCTTAACAAGACGCATTGGCCAAACACGAAAACATTCACAATCACCAGGGCAAAGGTCCAAATGAGGTCAAAAGTAAAAGGTCAAATGAGGTCAAAGTCGTTCACCAGATGTATTTCACCCAGACGAACGACACTTTCCATTACGACAGTCTCCAAAATGTTTCGTTACAGAGATATATGACGATTCCCTGTCGTGACCTGATTGGCCTTGACCCTACCACAAAAACAATGGGTCCTCACCATACATGCTAACCCCACATAACTCATTTGAACTTGATAGATACTCGCGTTCGTTAGAATATCGTGCCGCGTGACAGGCTTTTTGAACTTTGCCTCTCGTGACCTTGATGAACTTGAACGAGCACCCAAAACAATAGGGTCATTCCTCACCCATCGTTGCCCACCCCCACATACCTAATTTGACCTTGATACCAGTTTTCGTATGTTAGATTCGTGCTGACAAGGGTGTCACAACACACACCACACACACACACAACACACAAAACGCACAACGACACAACACCACACACCCGATACGCACGGTGCATGACTGCATACATTCCCTTGCCTTCGGCAAGGATAAAAATTACAAATACTTCTCACGAACTGTAACAAGTCCGAATTATGAGTGAGAACATTGCCGGCGCCAGCGCATATATTAATATACCGTTGAAACATCCACTTAAAAAACTCAATATTTCACATTAACTGCTGTCATTGGTCCGATATCCTAAGTAAAACAGATACCGATAAAGTGCACACATTAGTTGACCCTCCAGTTAGAGGCTCTTCCTTCCTATACTATAACTCGACGATAGGCCATCACACTGATATTCTATGTTTTCATTTTATACCACGAAGGTTATGATTTCCCTGTTGATTACAGGAAGCCAACACGGTACCTCCCATCATCCTCGTCTTTTTTTCTCTTAATTACGGGCAAACGAAAAAAAAATTATTTACGCCTACCAGAACAACCATGTTACCAATAATATCTAGCGATGTTTTAAATGGCAAATATTGGCCCAATTTTAATTTCACTACATCAGGTGGTCGACCGCTTCAGACTCATGACCCCGCCAATTTGAGTGCCGGACAGCGCTGGCCGGAACGCACCTTTTTTTAGACATTGGATGCTTAAGCCACACCCAAATTTATCGATTGTTTCGAATTTACCTGAATTTTCTCGTCAAAAATAACATAGGCTATTTGTTCTTTTGAAGAGTCAGGATTAGGGATACCTTTTCTGTCTGGTAAACTAGACCAGTAGCTATTAATCCAGGCGATCGCCCCCAGGTCTCGTCCTGTTTTGCGCGAATCCTTGGTCTCCTCCATAAGTCACCATGCGAATAATTATAAGTCATTATATCTGTTGCTCCTAAGGGTTTGGTATTATAGCATTACACAGAACGGCTCTAATTCAGTGACCATTTCAAATTCATCAGGACTGATTATTGCCATGTCTACCAAGATAATAACGTTTGTTTGGAATGTGCTAAAATGTCCTAATTCTGCAATTGAGACACAATACTCTACTTCATGAGACCTATTTTCTCCGGACCAATAGTGGACCACACTTAATAGGTTTCCAGGGGATTTCCAACAAACTTGAAATTTTTGCATGACTGATTTCATTATATACATTGACTAACCCAGTGACTGGTGTTGATGTTAAAATTTAGGGGACTACATGCGGACCCTAACCCATAGAAGCTTCTCATGAACATCGACAAACTTCGAATTTTTAATAAACTATGCCAAATAGTAACCCACTGAATGCCCTCCTATGACTGCCATCTACGTTCAGAATGTCGGAGAGTAAAGGAATCCATACGGCCAATACCCCCAGAGTATTTTCTCAGTAAATTGTAGTACAGGTTCCACCATAACCTTGCATTAACACATTACTGGTTACTGTTGTGCCTGAGCCTACATCATTGCTTTGAGGGGGGGGGGGGGAGGGGGGGTGGGAGGTGGGGGGGGGGGTGATTGCAGGCTGTTTGATTTTTGATCTTATAGTCACTTCATTGGGATAGTTTTGATATATCCATATCAATATTTCCTAACAACTGATAACTACTACAGTTTTCTCAACGATCAGAATACAGCCAACAATAAAGCAACGTCATTCGTACAGACTGTGGTATCCTTTGAAGTTTGAGGTACCTGACTCTATGTACACACGCCCATATGGCTCCCATATCACTACACACTTCATTTTCAGCCCCCTATCCCCCCCCTCCCCCCTCATCCCTTGCTGAGAATCCAAATAATGTAGCCTAATCTTAACCATGCTGCTCAGGTCTCACGCCACTATTAGCAAATGTTCGGACCGGCCGGGTGATTACCCTGTCAAAAAAGATTCCCTAAAATCACATTGAAACCCAATTCTCAGCGACTTCTGGACCCCTGTCGGCTCTAATGTTACCTGTGTTAGACAGACCTGTCAGGAAGCACCTGGAGGCTGGTTTTGGGATGTCTTGGAGCGAATTTTGGGCCCCCCATTTTTTCTAGATTAGTGAATTGATTTGGTAAAAGTTGATTTTCCACCGGCTTAGCGCCCCCGGTCAGGAAAAAAAGCAAAGCACCCTGTCACCCTAGCGGAAAATCTAAACGGTCAAGGTACAGTGAATTTGGAAGTGGGACTCAGGACGGTGGAATTTTCAGCTTCACAAATGGTGGGTGGACATCCCTGGCGACAACTTCTACTGCAACTGCAGCCCCTCAAGGGAGTCAATTAGTTTGTATGAGTCAATGGGCAGGCTATTAGCGGTGTGTGACCTTTAGGCTTGGTCTCAAGTTATAATGAACCCAGCACCAATATTTTCTGGTCAGCACTCATTCATTTTTTACAGATTCACTTTGCAGGCAAGGAGTTTTGGTGACAGGTCATAAACGATCTGCTTTTGGGATGTCCCAATGAAGTGGTAGTGACCAAGCGAATTGGACCTCAATGTAAAAAGGGAGGTTTTGACAATATAAAATCTCTGTCTGTTTACAGAAAGGAATACTGGTTAAGAATGAATGGATAAACATACCTGGGGGGTTGAAATGCGTAAAACTCCAAATAGAGATTTCTGCAACATTTTTGTTATTGATAGCTTGCAATAATAATAGTGATGTCGCATCATTCTGGTCGGTTAGGGTACCCCAAGACTATCAACCATTCTTAATAGGTAGCCTACGTCTCTAGATGCTGATTGCGAAATGTTTATTATATTTGACCGTTTTAGAACCCATAAAGTGACCGGTGAATGACCTCGATGACATAACGGTTTTTATGAAAAATGTTACCACTTGATACTATGCAGCATGGCCCAAAATCTCCAGCCCTAGCCCAACACGAGCACTAGAAGTTATTGTCCGAAATGTTAGTATTCGGCAGTTTTGTTGACCCTTGAATGACCTTTGATGTTGAACGTTTGATGAAAAATGCATTGCCTCAATTGGATCACCAAGCCCCACAAGCATTATGTAATCAGGGTTACACACACCCCAGCTATCGCCCAAAGGTATTAAAATCCCTTTGGCCCCTTGTAACTTGAAGACCAGTGTCAGTCGAAGCAAGATGTTGGTTTCGTCTAATAGCAGACAAAAAAGATCTATCACATATCCAAAATTGACGGTTTTAATTTCTTTGCCCTGTCACTCTAAAAATAAGCACATTTCCTTTAAGACTGGGACCTTTCGACCTCTCTTTATGATTTTTTTTGTCCACTGAACCCCAAAATTACTATGACAAATCTTTACGAGCACCCTAACTGCCACTCATTCCATTGTTACCTAGCCCATTTAACAAACCTTCGGAAATATTGCGGAATTTGTGCACATTATTCACCATTAATGACCTTCGATGACCTTGACACTGTTGTTAATTTTATCAGATCGAAATTAGCAATAGACTAGGTAAATGCTAATTAGTAAAATCATATCGAGTTTCGTCCAAATCCCACTAACTTGAAAATTCCGCAAAAATTATGCAATTAGACTACTTCATTAGCATATAATCATGCCAGATTATTCAGTTCGTGTACTCTACATATTTGTTATGTCTCCGAACGCATCACCAATGTCACTAGCTACACCGATCAAGAGATATCTTGACACAGCTTCCAAGCCAATTTTCATTAAATTTCAAATTTATGCAAATGAGTATGGTCTTTCGGGACGAAAGTGGATGCACATCGCAACTCTTCGCCGCGCACACTCCACAAAACGGTCCCAGCCTGAGGCTTTCCCAACGTTCAGGATATAACGAACGCTGCACATACGGACAGAACAGACGGACGACAGACAGACAGCAGACGGACAGACGGACGGACCGACAGACAGACACGCACACTAAAAAGTGACCACTATGTCCTCTCCTATAACAAAGTTCAGGCGAGACAAAATCAGATTGTTCGCTAAACTTTACAATGTGCCAAAAATTTGACAAATATTGTGCCATGTCGTACCGCACAACAATAGAATCAATGCTAGTCTAGGGGAATTGTAATAATTCACAGTGGGATTCCGCGTCCATTGTCAGTCAATTCATATGTTTCTGCCACATCTTGTCTGATGGATCGCATCATAAACCCACTAACTACAACAATACTTCGAGAATACTGACGGATATCCAGACACGTATACTCAGAATGATTTCGTTCGCCCGACCCATAACTGATAATGCCCCACGTGGAGCTACTGGCACCTAATGGTCAGTGTGAGCCTTGAAGAGTGGGGAATTGTCCGGGTGGAAATTGTCCAGTGGAACTTTGTTCCGGAGTGATAAGTTGTCGGGTTGACAATTTGTCCGGGTGGGAATTGTCCGGTTTGAAATTGTCCGGGTGGAACTTGTCCCAGTTGGTTACATCGTCCGAGTGGAATTGTCCGGAGGTGGCAATTGTCATGAGTGGGAGTTGTCCGGGGCGCAGGTTGTCCCGTGGAATCCTCCAGGGTAAGTTGTCCGCGTTCCAATTATCATAAACCATACTCATTTTCATACAGCAGAAGTTACCTGTTAGTATCGATATCTAACTAGAGGGTTTCGCATAACGGTAAAATATGTTTAAACATTGATCGGTAAAGATAAACTTCTAATTTGTTGATCTAGCTCAGCGTTCGGTTCAAAGTTTCGACTACTAGTTTCAGTTCTTCAAGCAAAACTTGAGCATGAACATTGTAGAAACAGCTGCATGGATTTCGCTGTATTGTGTGAAAA
The DNA here is from genome assembly GCA_026419785.1 of Sclerodactyla briareus. Taxonomy (NCBI): domain Eukaryota; kingdom Metazoa; phylum Echinodermata; class Holothuroidea; order Dendrochirotida; family Sclerodactylidae; genus Sclerodactyla; species Sclerodactyla briareus. The sequence continues at coordinate 137,561 of JAODTK010001366.1, read as the reverse complement.
GCCTAGACCTCCAGCCTCTGTCTCGAACTACATCGTGATATGGTTACTCTGTCTATATGAATAAAGGATTCGCTTCTTATGATGTCCCTGACCTGATTTAGGAGAATGCTTATTGAACAACAAACTAGAGCCCAATGGTGCTGTAAGCTCAAACTGCACGAATGTACAAGACGAATGTTCACTTATGTGATAATGTTCACGAATCATTAGGCAGATTCACATGGCCATTGTGCCCCTTCAATCCTTTTGACCATTATCTTCCTATGGCCAAAGTGTCTTAGCAGTCAATAGATATTCCACATAATGGTCGTAGGGCCAACAGTCACACTGTGTCATGGGTCCTAAATCCCTGAACACCCTGAATGTACAGCTATTAAACCATCATTATACCTTAACATCATCACTGTTGCAACAAATAATGGGAAGGAGAATACAAGATTTTTGCAGATTCCATATATTGACTCTTGGGCTAAAATTCCCACACGCTCCCACGGCCCATCTACCAAGGACTATTACATGTAACTCGTAAATGTACGAGAATATATTGAAGCTTGTGGAAGAGATGCTTTCAATTACCATTGTGTGAATTTTTCAATAAAATTGGGGGCCCTTGCCCAAGTAGGACCATATGGCCAAAATTCCAAGGGTAAGGCTGTTAGACCCTCATATCTGACCGAATGCCAGGCACTAGCGCAACAGAAATCGTAGAGGAAAACATTTTGTTGTAATATCCACAATGATGGGCTCTAGGTCTCACACTGGCCTTTTTTTTTTGGGGGGGGGGACTATCCTGGCACCATGAAGGCATAGCAAATGGACCACCATTATTACTACAGGAGCACGGTGCACAAATTTGTAGAGTATAAAAGATTATGCAGTGATTTCAAGTGATGGGCCCTAGGGCCCAACTGGGCCTTGAGCCCAAAATCCCTGAACAACGCCATATGGCCCTCTTCCCCAGACCTGACTTGTAACTTTTGAAATCATCAATTGAATCTTGAGAGAGGAGGTGCATTTCAAGTACATTGTGTAAATTTCATACAAACTGTGAGCCCACGGCCAAGTGGGACCTTAGAACAAAGATTCCTGAACACCCGCAGAGGTAAGGGCTGTTTTAGACCATCACAATGACTGAATGTCAGCACTGAGCACTGAAATTCGTAAGATTTATAAGCAGTTTGCATAATTCCACATAACGGTACCAGGGCCCAACACTGGGCCTTGGGCTTAAATCCCTGAGACACCTGAAGGTACAGCTATTAAACCCTATTATGACTGACATCAGCACTGTGCACCCAAAGTTTGCTAGGAGATACAAGATTTGGCGGTATTTCAAATAATGCGCCTTTTGGCCCACACTGGGCCTAACTTCCTGGGCACCCCCTATGGCCCTCCACCCAAGGACCATTACCATGTCCCTTTGAAGACATCATTGATCTTGTTTGGGAGAAATTGCATTTCAGTACTATTGTGTGACTTTCATAAAATGGGGCCCTCGGGCCCAAGTGGGACCTTGGACCGAACATTCCTGAACACAACAAAAACACTCCGAAGTACGGCTGTTAGACCATCATTATGCTCGACACATCAGCACTGATGCACCAAAATATGTAGGGGAGAATACTTTTGAAATTTTTCACTAGTGCCTATCCTGCCCCTTACTGACTTTTGACCTGACCTTCACAAATCAACAGTCTCATGGGTCTAAACATTGTGTCCAAGTTTGGTTCCCAAATCCATCACAGATATGACTGTTTGGGGGCCAAAGGGCAATTGTGTAACACCTGGATGATAGATAGATAGATAGATGATAGATAGATAGATAATAGATAGATAATAGTACAATCGATAGAATATATAATGAGATAAGATAGATAGATACCCCTCAAACACGAAACGTTTTTCCGAAACATGTTTCCTATATGTTTTTTTTTTATTTAACGTTTTATTTATTTGAGTAACAGGATGGTACGAAATTCCCCCACACCCACAATAAAGCCCTCTACCCCAGGACAACCTACCACCGACAGACAGACAGACAGACAACAGACAGACCGATAGAATAGATAGATAGATAGATGGAATATAGATAATAGATAATAATAGATAGATAGATAGAAGATATAAGATACCCAGCAAACACGAAACGTTTTTCGACACATGTTCCCCATATGTTTTTTTTTTAAAACGTTTATATATGTTGATTAACAGGAATGTTACGGAAATTCCCAACACCCACAATGGGACCTCTACAAAGGACCACTGACAGACCGACAGAAGACAGATAGATAGTGATAGATAATAGATATATGATGGTAGATAGATAGATAGATAGATAGATAGATCGATCCCAATAGCCTCCAACCAGCATAGCTGGTTTGAGCTAAAAATCGGAGGTCTTTTAAAAAAAAATCGAGTTGATGCATGATTTATGAATGGGGATCAAACGAGGGTGCCTCCATCTTTTTGTTGCATTATGAGACCTCTGAAGAAACCTCTTAAGACCTAGAAACCCCTCGCCTTCGCTAGGGTTTTCAACTTCACGATGACGTCCATCATCGTTTTAAATACACAAAAGACCTCGGCACCCTCGGATTTATCCCCTAATGCCATTTGTAAGCTAACTGCACTATGCATATTATTCCATACGATTTCAAAATTCACCACCCCTAGGGCTGTTCTAATTACTGGTTCGTTTTGAACCAATGTCACTTGCCATGAGTAGGCCTACACGCAAAAATACACTTGTTACAACGGTTGAATGAGGATGCACTGCCCCATCTGGTTTTTAGGGGTGGCCGTATTGAAGATAGAACGACAGTGCGTATTAACGACAGAACGACAGTGCCGTATTTTAACTCAGAACGAACAGTGCCGTATGAACGAACAGAACGACCGTTCCGTATTAACGCCAGAACCACAGTGCCGTATACCGACAGAACGACAGTGCCGTATTAAACGACAGAACGACCAGTGCCATATTAACGACAAGACGATAGGGGGGAGGACAGTGCCGATTAACGCCAGAACCACAAGTGCCTTAATTAACGACAGAGCGTGACAGATGCCGTATTAAACGACAGAACGGACAGTGCCGTAATTAACGACAGAACGACAGTGTCGTATCACGACGAACCACAGTGCCGTATTAACGACGAGCGACAGTGCCGTAGTAACGACAGAACGACAGTGCCGTAATTAACGCCAGTAACGACCAGTGCCGTATTAACGACAGAACGATCTAGTGCCCGTATCAACGACGCAGACGACAGTCCGTATTAAGACAGACGACAGTGCCGTAATTAACGACGCACCACAGTGCCTGTATAAACGACAGAATGTGGTTATGAGAAGGTGTAGAGCATTACGTCCTCCTGCAAATCTACAACGGTGGCACAGTGCAACTTGAACGGAAGATTCTCCACGACTAGACCGATAAGTCCTGCAAAAGATATGCAAGAGTGGTGGGTCACCACTCAAGTTTCTACATGTCCATATGGCGCGTAGGTTATGCCGCGTGCCAACCTAACCACCTCCTTGTACGAGACGCTTTAACTTATCACCACACAAAAGGTCAACAGAGAGACCTCACAAGGACCATGTTTGATATATTGGAAAGGTATTCGAGAGTACTAAAGACGCGGACGATCCCTCTGAGAGACACCCCCCCCCCCCCCCCCCTGAAGTCAATACAACTGGAGAATCAATGGTCCAGTTCAATATGCGGTTAACGTATGTTTTTATTACAGTTTGATGACAATGCGCGAGTAGCCAGAAGATACAACTTCATTTGTAATGTGAGAGAGATTTTACATAATGATGGCCATCAGGCTCTCTCTGACCTTTGATCTTGACCTTTGGGTGGTCAAAAAATGTCACTCAGTATCAATGAATATTATGTCCAACTCTGGTCCAGTCCCAATGAACAAAGAATGAGCATTTAAGGGCAAAACAATTAAATTGCCTATTGTTCTACAAATTTGAACAAAATTGCCTATACCCCCTTTATTGACCTTGTACCCCAAATTCCTGTGAGACCCATTAGTACTACTAGACAATGATTACACTGTTCACATATCATGTCAATCTGACCTAATCTGCCGGATACGAAGCGGTTTTTTTTAGTTCCCACCATGGCCCATTTTGCCCCTTTATCCTTTTGACCTTGACAATAGGTCGTCATGATAGCCCAAGATCAATACATGGTGACCGAGTGTGGGTCAAGATCCAATCGAATCCTGAGTATCAAGGCCGAAACGTACGCCATTTATCATATCAATTTCACGATTTGAACATAATTGCCTACTTGCCCCTTACTAACCTTGTACCTCTAATTCCTATACAAGCATCAAGGACCACGAATCAACTGATTGTCATGGCAACCCGACCTAACCTGCAGAAGTAGCGCTTTGCAGTTTCCCCACATCATGACACAATTGTGCCCTTCAAATGTCCCTTTGTGCCGATGACTCATGTGGTTCCATAACATTGTGACAAGTTTGGTGAAGAAGCACGAACAGTTGTTGCCAAACCCAGCAAAGTAAACACAGACTGGATAAAGTAGGTAGGAGGTTGACGCTGTTAGAACATCATTACGACCGAATGTCAGCACTTGTGTTAAAAATTCGTAGGTGAACCTTGGCGTAATTCACTGTGGGCCCCAGGGCCAACCACTGGGCCACAGGTCCTCGGATGGTGGCCATCAGGCAGCATTGGGGCATGAACCAGCAGCACTGCGCAACAGATCGTTGGAAATGCAAGATTTTGTTGTATTTCATTATGTGCCCAAGAGCGCCCATAGTGAGAGCCCTAGCCCAATTCCCCAACACCCACAATGGGCCCTCTACCCAAGGACAATTGACAAGACAGACAGACAGACAGACAGACAGACAGATGATAGATAGATAGATATATAGATTGATATAGATAGATAGATAGATCGATAGATAGATAGATACCCACAAACACGAAACGGTTTTTCGAACATGTTTCCTATGTGTGGTGTTTTTTTTTTTGTAACGTTTTAATTTGATTAACAGGAATGTTACGGGAACGTTCCCATACTTCCAAAAAATGTTCTGGGAAAATATTCTAGAAACTTTCACTTTGCACTTCAAATTTAACAGTTACAACGCAAATCTAGGAAAACAAAGATAATATAATATACTAAGACAACACTAACATAACTGTACTCCGTTTCGGCGTACGCAAATCTTTGCCACCAAAACTTTTTAAAACACTTTCAGCAATTGTTGGAAATGTTTTCAACACGTTTTTTGCAAAACGTTTTGTTAAACCTCTGGAGACATTCTCCTAACCTTCTTGTTTACTCAACAAAAAACGTTTTCGAAAAAATCAGCGATACATTTACAAATGTTTTTAAAATGGTTACAAACGTTTTATGTGTTGTAGGGTAGATTAGATAGATCGATAGATATATAGATAGATAGATAGTTAAAAAGATAGAAAGATAGATAGATTTACATGCACGATCCAATATTTCAACCAGCATAGCTGGTTTGACTAAAAAGGGCCCTCGGGCCCAAGTCGGAAACCTTGAAGAAAAAATCCTGAACACCCCAACCGTACCTCTATTAGCCACATCATTATGACGGAACATCACACTGTGCAACTAAATTTGTAGGCGACTACAATATTTGCGTATTTCAAATAATGGGCCCTTTTGCCCCAATCTGGCCTGGCCCCAATTCCTGGAACACCTCAATGGCCCTCACCCGAGGACCATTACATTAACTTGACCTTGACGTCGGGTGTCACCTGACCCATCGGTCATAAACATTTGACCCAAGTCTGGTCGAGATTCATCAAGCATGAACATTTTGTGGCCCAGAAACTAAAAGTTTACAGGCTGGATAGATAGATCGATGATAGATAGATAGTAATTAAGATAGATAGATAGATCGATAGATAGATAGATAGATCGATAGTAATAGGGGAAAATATGATACAACGTTACACAGCAAATGTGCCTTTATAAGTCGTCCCCATGCAATAAATAACATCACTATCGACACAGGCCACTCTGACGAACTGGCACGGTAGCGCCTCAATCATGTCTGCGCGCGTCCACTACCAGTTTGGAAAGTCGAAAGCTACTCGTATAATATACTCAATTATGCTTATAGCGCCTATGAGTCTAGTATTATAGATACACGTACACAGTGCGTATGTTGGGCATCATGTAATACTATAAACGGCTGCACGTGCATTTAACCTAACGGTCCTACGGCTTGGGCTACGAACAGGATCCTGGAATTCCTGAAAATGTTGGCACGCCAAGTTGCCCCTCGTCGTGGAATCCTCACTATTTGTAGTGACATTCAACTTTTGTTAGTGTGTACTGTTTCGAAAGATCTACTTTTTTTTTTTGGAATATTAGAATTAACAGACTTCTTCAAACAGATCAGCGCTGGTGGTTGTTCTAATTCCTGAGTAGCCAAGTGTTGGAAATTAAGGCTGTCTATTTTAAAATGTGTATTTTCTATGTCGGCTTGTGACAGGTATTTAACAGCTATTTGGAAGGGGCGTGAATGTGGGGGGGGGGGGTGCACCCACCTGAGCAGGGGCGTAGCCAGGTTTTTTGTGTGGTGGGCAAAGTTTACTGATGGTCCCTATTTATCAACCAGCATAGCTGGTTTGAGCTAAAATGAGAAAATCATGAAAATCAATTAATAGGCAAATCACATGTGTTTTTTCATAGCTTATGTGTAACAACAAACCCAACACATGTTACTATCATTTAGAGTCACAATTATGATAAGTACAAAGAATATCAGTTAATTTAGTGTAATTTTCTTATGTGTTTTATGTTCCCTGCTTTTTAACCACATGCACTTGACAGAGATATGAGGACATATTGAGGTGCATTGAAACATTGTTAAAAATAGTAGCTGTAACAAATAACTCTAAACTAGATAAATAAAACAATAAAAAACCATGTGACTGCTTTCTAGACGTCCACATAAATATAAAAGATATCAGTTATTTACGGTCCAATTGTGAGCAGTTTGTTCGATGCTTCTTACTCATGTACTTGCAGATATAAGGACATAGTGGGTGCATTTGAATTTAAAAAATTTGTTAAACTGAAGTATCAATGTAACAATTTTCTCAAAACTATCACAGATACAAGAAAGAGCATTTACTACTAACCCGGGCCTATTTCGTTCTTTCGTCGAGTTGTTTTAATTTTAACCGGTAATTGAATATTTTCAATTCTTGAGTCATATCATCCTGGGGTAATGGGCACATGTGGATGACTATATATCACTCACACTAATACTGTCACGCACTTTCACCTCGCACGTAAAAGCGCGGGCAATAGTCCCCATTTCCAAACGAAAGAAGTTCTATTTTTGGGATTCCTTGACGAGTCCGAGGACCTAGCAGTCAACGTTGTGTGTGTTGTGTGTGTTGTGTGTGACCGCCCAGCTTGTAACAAACGAAACTCTTTGATCAGTCCTGAGTAGTCAGGCTCATACTTGGGTATGTCTGTTCCCCATGATGATTACATGCACTCTATTGGTTTTGGGTCAGCTCAGAGTCCATCTGAGGTCACTAGAGGTCAAGTCTGAAAACCTTTGTAAACCACGATAAGTCCAGACGGTGTCTGCTCATGTTGAAATTATGTGTGTAGCTTTCTTATGGGAGAACGGGAACCCTATTGTTTTTGGTATAGGTCCGGGGTGAATTTGCCCCCAAAACGAAAATTTATGAAGAGTCATATTTTGGTTTTGGCCAATTTTGGCTTGTAAACAGATAACTCGACCCTCCTGGATGAATGAAGCTCATACTGGTTTGTTTTCCCCATGATAGGTCCATGAACCCTATTGTTTTGGGTCAAGGGCAAGTCATCTGAGGTTTACCAGAGTTTCTAAGACCTGAAAAACCTTGAATTTCGTGTGTAGCTTTCTACCAAGGTTACAGGACCCCTATTATTTGGTTGGGAAAGATAGGACCTTTGTTGTCAGACTTATTTGCCCTGATTAGCTGTGTAGCAATCCCCATTTTGTCCGTGTGTCTGGCGTAGGTTGAAGAAACAGTCAAGGATCCACTAAAAAGAAGCCTTTTGGCTTCTGGTTCTTATTTCCAGTTTAGTTTTTTGTATGTTACAGGGTCTTCAAAAGTGTGCATATATATATTGCTTAGTGTGATTATGATATATTGCCCTCCGACCCCCTCCCACCCTCACCAAAAAAAAAACAAAAAAACTCCTCTGTGTTTTTTCCTTCCGACTTCCACTGCGTCCCCAAAATTTCTTTGCTAGAACCCCCGCATATGGATTTTCGTAACAGAATTCCCTAAACCCTGTACAAATGGACAATTGTACGGAAGCCACCTACGAAAGGTTGGCACCACCTCCCCCCCCCGCCCCCCCCCCCCCCCCACCACTCCTCGTTGTGAACGTCCCACGGTCGCCGACGAAAAAAACCTGCGAAAATTTACAAAATAGTCAATCTTTTGTCGGTCCAAGTCCACCCCCCCCCCCTCCTTGGAAATTGTGTAATTTCCGCCCCTGTATGTTGGAAAAATAATATGTATTAAACACCTAAAAAGTGTCTCAGAGAGAGAAGCTGGAATTTTACAATCTGCGTATTGAAATGTGAGGTTGCAACCTGGTTGCAATCAGGTCACTGGTTCAAAGGACTAAAAAACCCATCTGCTGAAAACATAACACAAGGCAGAATTGACATAATTAAAACCACGTACCGTCTGAATATACATAGATCCCGCATTAACATGTCATTTGGTTGCAGTACTGTCAAAAAGCCCGGGAAGTTGTGCAGGTCTCTTATAATGTGGCAGGAGGGACTGCATCGCACATTAATATTGTAATTGATAACAAGGAGATTAGGTGGGGGGGGGGGGGGGGTTTCAATTTCAACTGAATAGAAATTTCTGATTGACTGTGTAATTAGTTTTCCGAACAACATGATTGTAGCTCACGTGTAGCCAGAATCCAGAAATATCGGGGAGGTGTGGAAATCGATGGACAAAACACACTATTTGGCAGGGTAATCTTATGAAGCTAGTTGATAAATATTCGAATATCGACGGAACGCCACGAACGGTTGACCAGCTATAGTCACACGCGAAAATTTGAAAATATAGTTCCTATAAGTTCAGCCTTAGGCTTTCGGCCTATCCGGACCGAACGAAGGTCCTGTTCATTGTCTGTTCTCCGGTTTTGAGGACAAAGTTCTGGTGCACACGTTGACTTCCACCATTCCTTACATATCAATTGAAGTACCGTAGTAAGCTTCCGGACTTAGGACTTAGGCGTGAATCGCGTGGGGATGAGAGGGAACCACCCCCCCCCATATTTGATGTGGGGGACAGCCTATGTGACACCCCCCCAACCCCCCCCCCCCACCTCCCCAACGATCCAGCATGCACCTCCCAAAATAAATGAAAATGGGGCAGTAACGAAGGTAGGCTACATGCACTAACTACTGACATAACACAGAGACCTCACACCTAGTTCTAAAAGGATGCTTAAATTTCATGTTGGGAACCGAGATGAAATTAAAAAAAAACAACGCGCTGCACGCTGGCTGTGTCCTATTGTTCCGTTATACAATAAAATTGTCAGATTTTGACAAATAACTTTTCTCTATACCGTGCCATCAACAGTGCGGTGAAACAGATAGAATGCCACAAGAGAATTTTTGGTTTTTTGAGACAAAATTCACGTCACTAACTGTAGAGAGTAAACATGAATCAGTTTTTGGAAATTCAATGTCAATTCATGATGTTGCATGCTCACTGGCCCTAAGGCTGGCAATGCCAATTCCTTCAATCTGGGGAGGGTGGTGGGGTGGTTTCCGTAAATGAAACATTTTCTGAATGCTACGCGCCAACCGATGGAGGCGCTCACATCAGATAGTACTAACCACGTACGTCCCCCTCCCTATATTTAATTGAAGGAGAATTAAAGACTGAACTTTGGAAAGTTAACGAATAACTGTTGAATGAGAGAACCTTACTCATTAGCATCTCCCCAAAGTTCATTTGAAAATCATTTGCATACTTTTCGAGATGGTCCCACTTTGAATGAACGACAGGCGCTGCCATTGGAATAAGGACTGGATATCACCTAATCACTTGTACTCGAGATGCTTTTGTTCTTTATTATTATAATTTGGATCAAATAATTCTCAATATGTGCAAGATTCGAACCAATTTGTCTTAAATTTTTCTTTGCATTATACCCTCCATGATTCAATATAAAAAGGGTACATTTGTTGTGGCACAGTCATGTGAATTATAGGTGGAAAAAACAAAGACTACATTAAATGCCACCTGGTAGGGGTTGTGTGACATAATATTAGACTTTGTTCAGTCTCCTGCCGCAAGGCAGCGATCATTGGGGGGTGGAGTCGGGCTTGACTGGGACGGCGCCCCCCCCCCCGATATTTTGTTTGAGGGGGACGCATTGCATTTTGGCCCCCCGCCCCCCCCCCATTTGAGCCGGACTGCTATTTTCATGTGTCGGTAGTGTTCAGACACATGATTTGCCTTTGCAGACATATATGTTGTTCCTTAACAAAAAGCCTGAACTTTTCACTCTGGGAGTTTTTCTATAATTATCATAAAGAAGGGTTCTTCCTTCATCCCTATCGTTTCGCCTTAGACCGGCTTTATTAGCCTGTATGTTGCTCCTGGCGGAAGGAGGTGGGGGGGGAGAATGGAGGTGGTATCAGGGACACTTTACACCAAAATTTTTCCGGGTCGAATTCCACAATCGGTCACCGGACGATTTTTTCCTGGGTGACTGCAATTGTTCAGTTTGCGATGGCGAGGTCTTGGTGTTCACTTCATGGGTGCCGCTGTGATGCAGTTGACTTTCTGGGGTTACTGGGATTTTTTGGATATTTTGCAATAAGTCGCGTCTGTCGACTGTGACAGTCAACATTGAACTTGACTTCCGCTCCTCCAGGTTCCGATAAAGTGGTCGGGTCCTGGAGTTCACTGATAGTCATTTCGATGAGACGTAAAATGGCGTCCCGGGAGCAGTTTGGGATTTGTCCCACACACCCCTGCCTCGGTGGCATCTGATTACTAGTTGAGAAGAGATGGTGAGTTATCACCGGTGCTCATCCACGACCATACGGCCAGAGTACCTATATGAGCTTTAGTTGGGTTCCTGACCCGTAGAAATCAAATCAAATCAAATCCTTCATTGGACGTTGTCGATGTCCTGCAAGGGGACCAGTTAGTTAAATTAACAACTAACTAACATACTAATCGCTACTCTGGAAGGGGGTTGAGGTCGTACGGGGGTAAGTGTTCACCACTGGCGGTATCTTTGATTTTTTTTTCTATTCATTTTGGTGCGCGACCACTTGTTTGAAAGCGGGGTGCACGGTGCAAACTACTATCACTAATGACTGTATGAGAGCACACGGTGCGCATCGAAAATGCAGCCCAGGGAACACCACATTGCTTTGTCCAAAATGCCATGATTCAAGTGAAGAAGAGGCTTTTCCAAAAGTGAAGTCCAATATTGCCTAAATTCTTGATGAATGTCCAAAGTGCAAACTTGTTGTCTTTGAAGGGAGAGGTGAGGCCACGGGGGTAAGTCTACCATCTGGCGGGACCTGTTTTTTTTTTGTTTTCTGTTTGTTTGTTTGTTTGTTTTTTTTTTGTTTTTGTTTTTTTCGCGAATATGGTCTATTTGCAAATTGGAATATTCGGCAATCAGTTGAAGTTGGGTGCGTGCACGGCGCACATCACTAGGGGGCAGAAGACACACGGTGCGAGTGGAAATCCCATAAAATAATCATCGAAGATTCGCCAGGAACGCCACAATTTCGTGCAAAGACATTATTCCAAAATTCAGGTGAAGATAAGTTGATATCCAAAGAGTGGCCTGATTTTCGATTGATTTCCAAAAGTGTAACTTTTCAGCTCGCGCTTCGTCGCGCAGCTTTGCTTTTTGCTAATTTCCCTCTGTGTATACTCATTGGTCCATCCACATGTGGCTGGCTCCAATCAGAAAGTGGCCCCCCCCCCCCATGCGCCTGTGGTCCGTAAGGAGATGAAAAAGGAGGTCGTAACTTCTTTTCAGTAAAACTAAGGTCTACTCGTGATTAGGTTCGAGAAGGGGTCGTGCAATATCGATCGTTGGTCGAACTGGATCCTGCAGAACGCAGTATTTTTGCTATTGCCCCTTTGCCCATTTCCATTGCATCTTTCATTACCGTAACCGCACTTGCATCGTAGTTCAGAAGTCACATCCCCCCGCGCACAACATTGAAATGGATCCCTAAGGCGAATGAGTTTTTGGTGAATTAAAACGCATATAACTTGGGGAGGGAACAATATTTTGAATGAATGTTTTTGTTAGCATGTTCAGTACACAGTGCTGCTTGTCATAATATGTAAAGATATTGCGGGTTCCAGACTGAATTCTCCCCTATATAAGCGTCGTCCCAGATTGGACGACGATGTCATTTTTTTAGCAATCAGTGGAGTGGTAAACTATTTTTCAAATTACGGACAAGTTTGAGATATGTAGGCCCATTCATGGATGGGCTGATGACAAATTTAACTTACGAAGAAGGGCTAGTATATAACTTGGCCGATGGAATGAAATACAGAGGATGTATAGTAAATATTCTCGAGACTCCCGGCACGGACCTTTTCCAAAAAAAAATTCGGTACCTCTTCGCGCCGATGAATGGTGGCGCTCCGCTAGATGATATTCGTCCAGTCACCCCTCACCCCAAGCCAGGAAAACAAATCTACGCCACGATGGCGGAGGCGGGCGACATTCAATTTCTGACGCTCCGCGCCTCCTGCCAAGGGTACAGGGAACCGCTGATGGGTTGGTCCAGGGGGGAAGCCAGGCATCTGGTGCACGATGGAAGAAACAACAGATCTAATATTTCGTTTGTTAGAAATGCCCGTTCCTCTGGAACAATAAACATGGCCTTAGAGCGTAGCTAATGAATGGATCTGAGAAAGTGCTTGAAAACGTTTTCAGCCAGAGAATTCAGGAACTTAAGCGCTGTTACACTAGTGCGATACCGATACGATACGATCAATTATAGGATGGAAGGGTTCACCTGTCTATAAAATGTCGTTACGATAATTTTATTCGGACGTCTCGGACGCCCAACATAAAGGAGAAGAAAAAGGTGGGAAGTTATGGTGAGGAAAAGCATAAGTCAGTCCCCCTTTGTGGTCGCTTCAGGATGGAGAAGGCATGGGCGGCAGAAATTTTGAATACCAAAGAAATGTGTTTTCAAAGCAATGCGAAAGCAATTGGCCTTTCTCGGTTACTTGTAGGAGGCGGTGAAATCGTGTTCCTCGAACATTTTTGAAGCAAACAACAACAGTTACAGCCTTGTCTCTCAGTCGTGGAGACATCACGCGCAACTAGGGGTTACCTGATGAACATTTTTGGACATTATTGAACTTCATTCCCTACATAAAAGTTATACGATTCATTCTGACCGAAATACAATTAATAAAGCGAGAGCGCATATGCCGGGAAGGCCTTAGCTGCATCCACCCAAGCCGTCTTCGAATCACCCAGGGCCTGCCTCTGAGCAAGTGCCCAGGCTGAGTCTTGTCCCTTCCTCTAACCTCTCGAGGTACCCGCGCAGAGCTGCGCAAACCATGACGATATTGGCCGCCCCGGCAGACGGCCCTAACCCACAAGGGTCTCGTGGAGACGAACAGGGGCGACGGGATCGTCCACCGGGAGGCGCCACCCAATATGCCCCGAGATTGCGAAGAAATGAACTCAGGCAGAGGAACCTCACCATTCCCCGCCTTTACTTTCGTTTAAACACACAGTCTTATTAGCATCAGTATCCAAAAACGGCGAAGTGATTGTAGTCAAGAAAAGCATTCAGGTCGCCGCCCCAGGTTAACAGTGAGCGTTCCCGGCCTCACTAGAATATAGGAACGACTGGAAGCACCCATTGAGCTGAAAATTGGTGCTTGGTCTACTCTGCTCAGAAACAAGCAGGTAAAATATATCTACGGCTCCATCTTGTGTATCCTTCTACTTTCCCACTTGACGTACAAGACATCATTAACTTGGGCGTTAGATCGACATTATACCACCCTCCCCCCCCCCCCCCAGAGCCTAATTCTGTTGCTCTTAACATGAGGGTAGGGTGAAGTTCCCCGTCAAAGATGACAGGCTGTGGATCGACCCCCTTGGAAAAGGAATAGATACCCCCCAGTCACTAACTACCAACGAATATCTCCCGCATTTGCATGCCGCATGATACTTGGTATTCGCCGACGCAACATGACCCTCCACGTTACCTTCACTGGTCACGCTACCGCTACTCTATTATATATGGGGGAGGGAATCATTGATTAATTCGAAATGAAAAAATGGTTTCGTAGGTACCATTGCATTGCGGCAAATAGGCCGAGAAGCAGGATCAGTCAGAGGCCAATGTCTTTTCCGAATACGTCACTGATCCCAATTACATTCATCAAACCCCGATTTTATCATTAAACCCACTTTTCACACCAAAATCCCCCAATGCCTTTTTTGGCGTTCCATACTCTTTGCAAGAATTGCGCAAAGTTATCATTGCATGCGCAATTACTCGCATCCGATAATTTATCGTACGATAAAAAGTTGGAAATATTTTCAACTTGACGTCCGATAAATTTATCGTATAGTATCGCATCGTATTTGTATCGCACAGGTGTGAACACTGCCCAATGAAAATAACACTTTGTAACTCGACGTCCGATAATAAATTTATCGTATCGATGCCACAAGTGTGAAATTACAGGAAAGTAGGCGCATCGAATTCGTGAGGCGTCCTCTTGTTAGTGCTTTCAAGCTTAGCCATAGTTCACCTAGGTAAGTCTATTGCTAGGAGGTAGTGTGATCCATGACCAAGGGCTATTCTCCGCCTAATTGCAGTAAGATTGCTTGAATCCATTCTTAAATATCAATTATTATGTTCAATTATCCCGATAAAATACGCACAAATTCGCGCCGCAAGAGCAATAGCCACTTAATTCGTCGATAATACACGATTAAAACGAAAGCGTGATTGGCTGCCCGGTATGGTATAGGAATAACTGTGTTTAATATATATTAAGGGGAAGAAGGGAAGGGAAAAACAGGGGAAAACAGGGAAAGGAAAAGAGGAGAAGAAAGCTAGAATCTGAGGATATACTAAACAAATATGCGGGGGGTGGAAACCCCGGAAGGGCACAAACAAAGAAAGGGGGAAAGGAGAGGGGGGGGGGGGGGAAGGAAGAGGAAGGAAAGAAAGGAAAGGAAAGAAAGAGGAAGAGGGAAAGCCACATAGGGGAAAAAGGAGGGATGGAAAGGACGAAAAAAGGGAGAAAGAAAGTGGGATCGGAACGGGCGGGGGCGGGGTGGGGAGAAGAAGAAGGAAAGAGGGAACGAGGAGGATGAGATGAGAGCTAGAAATTTACCTAGGAATGAAAAGGAGAGAATTGGAAATTCAAAGTCAAAGAAGAGAAGAGAAAACGATGACTTTAGGAAAAAAGGGAACGAAAGAAAAGAAAAGAAAGAAAGAGGGAAGAAAGAGGAGGGGAAAAGAGAAAAAGAGAGAAAGCTAGGGTGTACGGACATGAAAAAGAGGAAAAGGGGACAAGAGATGGGAAAATGTCAAAGGATAGAAAAGGGAAGAGAGAAAGGGATGGAGGAAGAAAAAGAGAGAAACATGGGAAGACAGAGAGAGAAACAATGGCGTACCCACGGGGAGGGGGGGGGGGGGTTGGGGTCAGAACCCCCACCCTGACCCAGTGATCAACAAATTTTTAACACAAAAAACTGGATTTTTTTTTGCAGTTCAGAAGAGGTTTGCAGCTGTCATTAGCAAATATTGCCGCAGCATGTGTCTGGTGGCCCACCAATATTTTGGTTGGGGGTGGCCCAATGCATTACCCCCCCCCCTCCTCCTCCAAATCAGCCCGATGCTATTCGCTTACATTGAATCCGACATAGCCGCCAGCAACGTGTTCAAAACAAGCATCATGACCTAAATGATCAAGTGATGACTTCTATGCTGTCCATTTTCGGAAAGTTTACGCGCTACGCGCTCGGGTGTTTTGTGTACCTAGTGTTCGGACGTTATGAGTGCCTTGGGCCAGACTTGTAATGTGAGTACATTGACCCGAGTACGAGTACGAGTACATTCACTATGAGTGCTAGTACGAGAACAAAACATGAGTACGAGTATGAGTCCGAGTACACAGTTTTCTCAAAAGCTGAGTAGCAGTACAAAGCTCATGAGTACGATGTACGAGTAACACTACACACAATACGTGTAGGAGTACACAACACTACCGAATACAAGTTCTTCGGCCATCAGTATATATAATATAATAATATCATCTGAGACTATGGCCTTTAGGCGTCATAATTCTGCAATTCTCAACACACAAGAAACCTGCACCCCATGCTGATTGTGGATGAGCCACCAGCATACTCGCCTCCTCATTTCCAAGTGCTCAGACGATGCCGAGTCAAGGTTATAAGCAGCCATGTTCTGCTACGGGACTGCGATGTATATCACGTCCCCATCTGACCAGAGTTTGGTATCAACTGTCAGGGCCATTCAAAGCTACTTCCTGAAGGCTGGGCAAGGTGGTAGCAATTGTTGGCCATCACTGGCAAGCAGGCCGCGCTGAATTACGCACATATGGAACTAGAAGTACGTCCACAAAATTATTCGAGCATGCACCCGACTATTCACTATATTAGTACGCTAATACAGTGATTTGATGCTACACAGCTAATGATTTTTTTGATTGTGTGAACCCGAGTACGATTAACGGAGTCATCACTACTGAGTACGACGTACGAGTACAAAATTCATGAGTACGAGTATGAGTACGAGTACACATTTTCCAAAAGGCTGCAGTACGAGTACGAGTATGTGAAGACATCCAGAGGCCCAATGAGTACAGTACTAGGATAGTACAAGGAAATGTACTCGAGTACTGACTCGAGTACAGTAACGGACTCAGTACTACAGTCTGCCTGGGCAGACCTATGACGTTCCTTAACAAAACAAAATGCTGAATAATACCTTGGTTGTTCTTATTATCAATGAACGGAGGGTTCCCCTTTCAATCCTCGTTTACATATGACTTGGCTTAACCATCTTGGTTCACATTGCTCCTTCATTGGACGTAATTGTCGATTTCCTGCTAGGGGACCATTTATGAACTAACATACAAACTCATACATCTACATTTATATGTCTAGTCTATCTATCATCAGTGGCGTACCCACGAGTGAGAACCCCCCCCCCCCCCCATGACCCGACTGATCAATAAATTTTTTTCAATCACCAAACTTATTTTTTGCAGTTCAGTAAGAGGTTTTGCAGCTGTTATTTAGGTCCGATATTGCAGCAGCATGTGGTCTCAGGTGCCGCAAAAATTATAGTTATTTGACAACACCCCCCCCCCCACATACAATTTCCCTCTCGGTACCGCTCTGCTTCCTATCTATCTTATCCATCCATCTATCTAACTATCTATCTATCTATCTATCTATCTATCATCTATCCGTCGTTCCGTCCTCCATCCATCCATCCATCTATCTATCTATCATATTCTATCCCGCACACGCCACGATCCCGCCACGGTGCGGCATCGAAGATGCAACCAGGGAACGCCGCAAATTGCGTTGTCGACATATTCAAAATCCAAGTGAAGAACAGGCTAATTCGCAAATTTGCCTGAATTTTCGATGTAATGCCCAGAGGTGTAAACTTTGTTGGTTGTTTTAAGGGAAGAAGGTTAAGGCGACGGGGGTATTTCTACCACCGGCGGGACCTGTGGAATTTTTGGCATAATTATATGGATATGGTCTATTTGTAATTTAGATAAGCATCATTCAATCACTGTATAGGTGCGTTACTTATGAAATTTGGGTGCGTAACGTGCCTTACTACGGGGGCAGCACAACGGTGCGGTGTAAACCCCTTGAAAATGCCATTGAAGATTTAGTCAAGGAACGCCACCAAATTCCGTGCAAGACATGAATAAAAATTCAGGTGAAGGTAACTGGATAAGTTTACCCAAAGATTACCTGACGTTTAGTAAAAAACGTTTGCGTAGTTGTGGTTTTTGCTCACTGTGTTTTTATCTCATTTGACCACCTGTTTTGCCCCATTGAAGTGTTTCCCCATGCGCCCTGTGTTTTCGCAAGTCCATAGGTAAGAGATAGGTCAGTGCAACTGCCGTTGGTCAAAATTTGACCCTGCAAAATCTCGCGCTCTGCGCAAACGTAGTGGTTGTTTGCATTGTCCATTTCCATTGCTCATTTCATGACCGACCCTCACCTGCATCGTATTTTTAGAATGTCCACAGCACCCAAACGCAAACCCTGGACCCTGGGACTTGATGCCTGAAGCGATAAGTTTTTTGAGAACCTTTCCATAATAAAAATTTTTTATCAGTTTTGGAATGCTGCTTACTTTCCTATAAGGCACGGGAAATGCCATTTTTCACTCCTTCCTGCATCCAGATGGTCTGTCAAGCGAACCATGTTCTTGTACGATAGGCCACCAACCTGTGGGTGGCGCTCCGTCTAATAAGTATAACCACCCCCCCCCCCCCCCCCCCCCCCCTCCCTCCCCCCCCTCCCCCCCCCCCTCTCCCACCCCAATTCGCCAACACGAATGCCGCCCTTCCCTTGGTTTGTGGCTCATCGGGATTAATTCACCATAATGCATTGGTGTCATTTCTTCATAACTCAGTGAAAAAATGGTGACGTGTTCGGTAGATCGGGTGTTATGCCGGCCCTGTACTACTTGAGCTACGGCCGGCTTTTCTCGAAAAGTAATCACACAGTGACCAAAATAATGGTTTTGTTGGTTTGGATCATAACAAGAATGTCTCTTTCACCCGTTGTCAGTTTGTCCCCTCGCTCAAGATTTCTTCTCGTTTTTTTTTTTCCCAGTCATTGCGAAGATCTGTTATCTCCCTTCCTACGTAGCTTCGTCAGAAACTTAATTTCTTTTCTAAATTCGACCAAGCAATTCCCACCGGGCTGCAGCGACAAAGGTGAAAACCGTTTTCTCAACTCAACTCCGACCACTTTCTCTTCTTTTCTCCGCGCGGACAACGTCCGATAAAAATTATCGTAACGACATTTTTATCGCAAATGTTGAGAACACTCCATCCGATAACTTGAGATCTAAGGGTTCATTCAATCAAACCGAAAAATTTCAATATGTGGTAACTGTTATGATGTTTATTGGAGTTTGCATTGATTTTCATTATACTGACCTTGATGTCCTGATGCGAGCATCACGTACAACGTCATAACACATATTCTACAGTTTGGAAAACTTTGCCTACACCCCCCCCCCCCCCAGCACCCACCCCCCCCCGCCCCCCCCCCCCCCCCCCCCCCCTCTTTTTGATGACCTTCTTCCACTTACAATTCCTGTTGCACCCATAAGTACTAATAGTCAATATTATCCTGTTCACATAGCATGGCAATCTGACCTAATCTGGCAGAGAGTACTTTTTTGCAGTTTTCCCCTCATGGCCCCTTGTACCCCTTTTATGCCATTTGACCTTGACCTTCAGGTGGTCGATGATGACCCATTGGTCAATGAACATTGTGACAAGTGTGGTTAAGATCCTCGAAACATGAGATTTATGACCGAAAACATGCAAATTGCATTTAATTCTACAATTTGAACATTTGCCCTACACCCCCACTAAACCACCTTCATGGGCCTCTCCCCTCCAATTCCTGTACACTGCATAAGGTACCACTACTCACTGATTACAACTGGTCTGTCTCATGTATCAAAATTCCCGAACCCCCCATGCCCTCTACCCAAAGACCAATACATGTAACTTCGAGATAAATCAATTGAGGCTTGTGGAGGTGATGCATTTCATGTACTATTATGTGAAATTGAATAAAGTGCGGCCCTCGTGCTAAGTGGGACTTAAATGAAAAAAAATGAAACAAAAACTGACAGCACGAAAGGTAAACGGCTGTTAGACCCTCAATTAATGACGATGCAGGCACTGTGCACTAAAATTTGCAAGAGGAGAAGCATTTTCATATCCACTGATGGGCTTAGGCCCCCCTGGCCATTGGTCCTAAATCTCTGGACACCCTGAGGTACCGGCCATCAGGCAGCATTATGACCGAACGCAGCACAGTGCAACAGATTTTGTTGGAGATACTGATTTTCCACGGTATTTCATTAATGGGCCCATAGCCCAAAGTGGGCCCAGGCCAAAATTCCCCGACGGCCCCCGAATTGCCCTCATACTACCCCAGGAAGCATTACATGTAACTTTGAGAAAGTCAAATTGGAATCTTGTGGGAGAATATTTCGAGTACAGTGTTTAATTTCATAACATGGCCCTTAGGCCAAGTGGGACTTGGATAAAAAACTTCCTGAACAACCCGATGTCGACGGACGGATAGCTAGATAGAAGATAGATAGATAGATAGATAGATAGATAATAGATAAGATAATAAGATAGATAGATAGATAGATAGAATGCCAGGTGGGCATCACAAATCTCACCCAGCATAACTGGTTGAGCTAAAAAAGTTATCGTATCGTCTCGTAATCGCCTATAGGGTGAAGAGTGCTTGACTATTCATCTGGCCACCGAGGCATGCTTCCTCACCCTTAGCTTTGCTAAGACAAATTCTATCACGCGGATGCGGAGTACGGTGAAAACCATAAGCTCGTTTTCACGGAAAATAAATGGGGAAAGTGACCGAAAAAGCTGTATTCGGGTTGCAGAGATAGAACCAGTTGCAATAGCGGCAAAATTTATTCGAACGAAATGGAACAAGCACAGAGTAAGCAAAGTACCACACGTACGAACGCGGCATTAATGGCCGCACCTCGCAAACGGATTATATGGAATATTTTCCTCATAATGCCAATATATGTCAATTTTTTGTGAGTAACACATATTTTCTGTAATTCAAGATCATTTCGGACCTTTCTGCCTTCGAAAAAGTGTTCCGTATTCGCAAAAAAACTGCGGTTTTCAAAATGTTTTCCGCACCCCGCATCAGAGATATGGAAATCTGGCTTTCTAAGCAGACGACATGCTGGAGCCGTTTCCAAAAATAGAGGGGGCTATCCGATCTTTCGTATATAACATGGTCGAATATTACCAAACATCTGTTTAGGCAAATCATCTCCCCGATTGGTTACAGCGTCATCCTGCACATTATAAGTGAATGAGGCTGGTATGAGGTGAACAAGTCCAACACCTGTTTCAACCATTGAGCTATTATATTAACAGGCCATGCGCTCCCAGGGGCGGATCCAGGAATTTCAAAAGGGAGGGGTTCAACTTGGCTCCAGCGAAAAATTTCCAACCTTTTTCCCCTCACCACCCCACCCACGGCCACCACTTTCACCGGGACCAGTTTTCGTTCACTTCATTTTCAAATTTGCTCTCGAATGTCATTTATTATTTTTTAATTTTCAAAAAAAATCTAGATTAGCGCTGGGTGACCGATCGAAAATATCCGAACCTCGCCCACCCCTCTGTAAGAACAGATCAATATAACCATGACGGGAAGGGGGGATGCCTCCCGACGGGAGACATGCATGAGCGGCTAACATGGGGGGGGGAGGGGGAGGGGGCGGTTACCAACCCCCAATATTTGGTGAGAGGGACGCATGCATTTCGTCGCCCAATTTGACCCCCAAGGTGCTAGTTCGTTCGTTCGACATAATTCTGATGATGGTGACCTGTGTGATGGAATATATGAATTATCCAGTGTTGATCCTCGAAAACTACGCACTTAATTCGCACGCGACATCTTCACTCCCTTTCATTGTTGTCCATCGCCTCATTCTTCATAGGACGCAGGTGCAAATATATGAACTTCAATTGTATAAGCATCCATCAATGGCTATATGGCTTCACGACGGCGCAGCCTGAGCATGCTCCCTGGGGCTGATTCCGAGTTGGGAGGGGGATCCAAACCAGTGGCGTAGCAGGAATTTTTCAGTGGAGGGGGGGTGGGGGGGCTGGTGATTTCATGGAGGTGGAGATTGATGGTGGGCTGTGGGAGGGTTCTATTTTTATTCATTTCCAGGTGGCCTTAGATGCATTTTGGTGCAATATCGCACACTTTCACACTCATTCTATTTTGGAAATAATTTTGCATTTTTACTTGGCCTAAGATGCGATTTGGTGCATGGCCAGTTAGTTCCTTTTGGCGTTGGTTCGAATATCCCACTTCCGCCGAATTCGTTTAAAAGTTGGTGGCTACACTTTATCCCTGATAGTGTAACACCTCACCCCACCCCTACAAAATAACGTGGAACTTAGAACGTTATTGAAACAATTTTATTTTGGGGGATAGAATTCCGTGGGGCATTGGGGCAAATGCCTTCTCTGCCTACTCTGTGGGGCCGACCACCCATTACAAGTGACAACCACAAGCAATGTCACAGAGAGCAAACAATGGTAGGGTCATATATCTTGTAATGGGTATGTCTTATGTAGAGGGTAGCCTACATTCATAACAGATGATAGATATCACGTAGCGGGGAAAGTTTGTGTGGGGGGGGGGGGGGGGGGTCCGACTCCCCAGAAGCCATCTGGATCCACATTATTGGCAGAAGCATCAGTGTTTTTCGGAAAACTCTGAGCCAGAAAGGGGGCGGGGGGGGGGGGGGCGGGTCCGGACTCTGGACCCTGGCCCCTCTGTATCCGCTACTGCCAGTCTGCCACCCCTGCAGTAACTCAACTGTTGAAAACATTTATTGACAAATATGCATACTCCAGGAACTCTTTCTTCCATCTCTTCGCTCAATTTTCCAGGAATTCCAGTGTATCGTCGCCTGGTAACGATGTACACGGGAACACTGAATGGTCAATTCCATCCAGATCAACTTGTTCTGTGACGATTTCGACCAGATATATTCTGAAGTAGGTCACTTTTATTATCCGTTTAATCAGCTGAATCATTCCATATCCAAAACGACTACGACGTCCGTCAATTTTATCATTCACACTCTGCATTGTTTACATGCTCATGGTTCAACGCTTGTACCAGTTGCGCTACATGATGGGCTTCGGCTGACGCTGTTCAGCGACACGTCTCCATGCGCCATTACTGTGACGATCAGTCACTGTGTTGTGACAACTGGCACAGCTTGCCGCATTATTGCAGAAGGATCAGCTCTGCGCCACGTTCCATGAAGCTCCCAAACACTCAAAGCTTCTCTCTGACTTCAGTACAGCCGACTACCAATTCGTTCAACCTGGGACGTTTCGGACAACTAACAAGTCGGTTCAACAAATCGATGGACGTTTCAGCCAACCTTCCAAAATTCTGCCCATTTTCCCTGGATGATGATCCAGCTCAGACATTCAGAGTTGAATTTGGCGGGCACAAGCTTGCACATGTGGTTAGTGTGGTCCAGTTCGATTACGTACAGTACCTCAGTCAGGGAGCTGAGCACTAGGAGAAAGGCTTGTTAGGACAAACGCTCAGTGTTCGTGTGTTGGTTGAATTGGAGGTGTGATTAGCGTTTGGAATAGTTCCAGAAAATTGTGTACTAATTTGGATAGGCATTGTAGAAAAACCTGTATGCTGTCCTAGTCATCGATCATTCCCTAATATACAGTAAGTTGGCACAAACCTCCCTATTATATCATTGCCATTGCCCTACCTATACAAACATCAACCCGTAACAAGGTTCCGAATGCTAGCGTCCTGGGCCTCCTACGAACACAAAACAAGGAATATTCACATGAAACTTTGTAATCCACCTTTTAATGATGTGAAGCTTTGTATCGATCTGTTTGGGCCCATTCCACAGAAAGTGGTCCTGAACACCAACAAATAAAACTATTGAAACAGATTCATTTCTCAACTCTTATATTGGAAAACACTTCAAAATTCATGAAATAACAATTTTTCTCAAATGCTTAGATTTCAAAGCTTATTTCCAGCATATTGAATAGAATGCCCATTAACAAGACTTACAGTGCTTTATAGGCAGAAAAAGGGCACAATATGAAATCTAATTAATTCAGAGAAGAATGAGGGAACCTTTATTATTTTGTGTATTCTGTCATTGACAGTCTACTGTAGCACATTACTACCACAAATGTAACAAATATTCTTGTGACCTATGAGAAAACCGTTAGAAGGGTCGCCTACATTTCAACTGTACTGGATGTAACACACGTAACAAAAAATTAATAAAAGTTTTCTCCTGTGTTACTAATTGACAGGAACTTAAACACTATGCCATCTAAGATCACTACCCAAAGCAATGTGTTTATGATGTGGGATCAATCATAAATCTTGCATGTTCTTCTAATGGAACAAATATTTACTGTAACACGTAACGTTACGTGTGTTACATGTCACGTTACGTGTGTTACAGGCTACTCACAGCCTATAAAGTTGCCCTAGCATACTGTGCAAGAGAGGCAAACAAACAGTTACAGGTAGGCCACATGTCTAGGAAGCCATAAAACATTTAATATGCCATGTCTCATTTGAAAATTGTTCAAATATCCTCAAACACATATTGTCCCCTGGAGCCTTTTGGAACTGGCGGGAGTATTTCCCTGAGGATATCACTAGACTTGTAGAAGATGATATCCTCATGGTCAGGCCATTTCCAAGTACCTCCTGGAGTGGCATGCATCACAGATACTTCAAATGTGTTTTCTACCACCCTTCTCACCTCCCCAGGATATTGGTTCCCATCATACTGCACAACAACCCAATCTCCCACTGTGGGATGATAGAGTTGTGGCACAGACCCATACTTCACTGACAACTGCAGATTGGTATGATTCTTGGCATCCACATCGGTGTGATATAGTTCAATGTTTCCATCATCACTTATCATGCTATGAACTTTGCTTATCCCTGGTACATTCTGCACTTCCAACCATGGATCATCAGAAGCAATGGCTTCAGAAATTTGATCCTGTGAGACATGCACAACCATGACATCTGGCATCAAAGATTTGCTACGGTGGCAAAATCCACAGAATTTTTCACAACTACAGCATCTTCACCTTTGCTCATCACCTTCGTTCGTACCAAAGATTTTGCTGACCCTCCGATTCCATCGACGACTCCTTTGCCGTGGGAAGTGGCAAAGTATTTCTACCCAACTTTACAACCCACTTTGTCTGCCATGATTGACACAAGTTTGACCATGAACTTGTTCTTGAACTCGGACGATTGCCCATCGGTATATATCACACGTTGCTCCTTGTGGCCAAGAGGAGGAATAGGATCCAGTAATTTATGCATAAAGACATACACAGCATCTTTCCCTTTCTCCTGACTGTCAGTTACAATAAGATATGACTTACATGGCTCAATTCTTGTAATAAACAGCGGCAGTGTACAGATAAACCTGCCTGCCGTCTGGAAGTGGATCAATCCTTCTGGAATCCCATCTGAAAGATTGGCGGCTTAAGGGCATAGCCCTGCTCAATCATGATATCTGCTGATTATGCAGGGAGGCTATGCCATGTTATAGATCTCTATTATTGCTTTGTGACTAACAGCTAGACCCTAATTGCTTCTCAAACGTACAACAAACAAATCTGATTAAGATTGGCCAGCCAGAACAGGCGCTACTTATATCAGCCTCGCACAGTGTAACACACGTAACAAAATAATGTAACACACGTAACAGAGAATTACAGTATTATATAAGAAAATAGAGAACTGCATCATTTAGATTAATAGATTACTATAAACTGAACTCCGTTGCCAACATTCCTATATGAGTTTTTAATTGGGGCTTTCACCCAACTCAGAGGAATTTGGGAAAAAAAAAAATTATTTGGAAATTAGGACCTCTGTCTGATGTAAACACCACGAACGCTACTTCATTGACATGCCCTGTCTGTAAGGGACCACTAGCTTGATATTTTTAATATCCCCTGGATAGTATACATTTATAAGAAGAACTGTTATAAGAAACTAGAGATAGTACTGAAACAAAGGTAACATTTTCTGACAATCTAAGTCTTATGATGGCTCTGAAATGTAACACACGTAACGTGGAATAGGCCTTTGGAGTATTTTTCTCTGTCAAAAAGAGCACAAAATCGGACTCAAACATGATGTTTTGGTTGGTGTGCACAGTTGCACTGTAATGTATGTGCTATCTGTACTGTTTGCAATTTTCTTTGTACACACCGGGCAAGGGCTGTGATGTGGAGGTGAGTGTAGCGGCTGTAACACACAGCCCTGTTCAAGGACTGATGCTGTCCATAGTTCTGTCATTTCTGTGTACAAACTAACTCTCAAAGTGTGTGTGACATCCAAAAGTGTGTAGCAATCTTGCTCATTTGAGGAGCATTTCGCGATGGAACACCAGATATATCGAACGCTGGGTGTGATTTAGACCTAGTTCAAGATATGAGGAGCATTATCGTTCCATAGAGACGATTTTTTTTTTTTTTTAATAAGGTCTGAAGGGTATCGAAGATTGAAGGCACAACTGAATGAAAGAAGGGAGAGAGCGGTGGCAGAATTATATATAGGCCTATGAATCGTGACCTATTTTATACTGCATGAATCTTGTAGTGGCTCCATTCCTATACATTATGGACTCTCCCATATTCATCTGCCAATTAGTATCACCCAGGCAGGTGTGTTTATGTTAATTAGCCTAGTTGAACACATGGGCCATATGCTCGAACTTTCCAAGGAGTTGGTCTACACATGGGACTTCTTATACCGCCAGTGTTTCTCGATTTTCTTTGTTGCTAAATCACCAAGTTCAGTTACTACAGTAGGTTGAGTGTAAAGCAATAGAGGACATTTATCTATTTCACTTAGTTCGCATCTATTTACCGTGTTCCTGTAGGACATTTTACAGGATTATATATTTGTGACTTTCGTTTAGTTTACATTATCCGCGTCTAAGTGACAAGGGACTCAGAAGGAAGTGTACAGTCGGAAGCCACAATGCCCTGCCCAGCCAATGCCCTGTATAGTATTATAATATATAAACAGTACAGTGTTTCTATTAGCACAGTGTAGTTCCGCTCCGCTTCAGGACGAGCACCGAGAAGACGTGCAAAGAACTGAGGAGGGTGTATAAGTAGCAATCTTCAGTACCAATTCTACTGTAGAATTCCTACGTCACTCCAAAACAAACACGACCCCTCTGACACTATATATATTTATATATTCCCTCTGCATATCAATATCAAGCCTGCCGCACACTGTACAGACCGCGAGGCTTGCAAGAGCTTATACGGTCATACTTACGGTCTCTGTATTACCGTAATGTTTTGAGGCCGATGACCCGAATCGCCATAAGGCCTATGACGTGCCATTACTGGCCGCAATCATTGTGGCGAATTTTGAATGAGTTCAAAATTTGTCGAAGTTCCTCAAGGCCCACATGTTTTGTTATAGCAAATAAATCAAGATCATAGGCAACTGGGAAGCGCGGAATAGCTCGACTGAAAGTAGTATTTTCATTTTGCCGATTAGTAGTCCAACTTCCTTCAAAATTCTTGATGGACATACGAACAAAACCTTTAAGGTGAAAGATACCCCCATCTGTCTTCTGCTGTGAGTTCCTCTAGTGCGCATCCAAAACAATGCGGCCACTGTCTGGGAACTCGACCGCAGTGAAGTTGGTCAAGGGGTCCCCCCCCGCCAGGAGTTTACCAGTCGCCGCTCACGGCCACCGCGAGCAGCAACCGTAATCATTGTGGCGTTGAACTCTGTAAGCCTATAGAGTTAGGCTTTAAAATGCTTTTTGTCAGGTGAGTATTAGTGCATTGATCTATTTACACGATTTCTGATCAGCATGCACGAGGCAAAGTACTTCTTAGTCACTGTTTCATAGTCAACACCATGGTTTGATATGTATTATGGTCAGTCAGTGTTCTATTCACGTGTTTCGAGCAGGGACTTGGACAGTATTGATCCACCATTTGGAATTTGTTGAAACTCTCCTCAGCAGCCTGCTCAACCTGAAGGAGGCAGATTAGCTCAGACAGGAGTGGATTTGCTCAGTTGGTAGAGCTCAAACTGCAAACCATCGGTTTGCGAGTTTTGAGCTCCTTGGAAGCCTGAGGACTTTTCCGCAGTGCTGTGGACAAGCATGTCTCCTGAACTGTCCCACACATCCATGTGTAAAAAGTGGGTACCTCACCTTGTGAGGTGACTTGGTCAAGAGTAGTGAGCACTGTACATGTATGTGGCTGCCCTATTGGGAAGTCCCCAGAGAACATGATGAAGTGGCGTTCTGAAATGGTGCGTCGGGAGTCAGAACAAAGCCCGAATGCATGCTATCTAGTATGGGTGTGACAAGTCACTAATGATCAGAGGTAAAATGTGGAGCGCTATGAGCCTGTGGAAAAAGCCATATAAGCCAAAAACTGTATATAATCATGAATAGGGTCCCAGATGTTCTCCACTTCATATTTTTAAAAAGCCAAAGATAGCATTTGCCCTCTGTACAAAACCAATGTACTAACCTAAAAAGTCAAATAAGGCAGAATTTACATTTTAGAGAGCAGAATTTCTTGCTGTATATTATGAACTAACCTCCCCTGTGTTGTATGCATGACCCCCGTTGTTGGCCATCCAGCCCTATTGTCCCTAATTGGGTAAAGTCAATTCAAATCACGTATTTTTGCCATAACAGTGCCTGCATGGGGTACATGTAGTATCGATCAATGCTTCACTAATTTGGCTGGCATCTCTCCAAGAACCCCTTCATTTGTCCCATCTATTATCTTCATCTTTCCAGGTCAGTTGCTGAACCTATTTCTCCCACCCCTTGTCCACTGGTGCTGAAGAAGAATGTAACAGACAGAATGGAAGCTATCACGCGGTTGCGCTAATGTACCCCCTGGCGGTTCTCCTCTCCATGGTGGAGCATAGCCAATCAGCAGCCTTGAATGGTCATTTGTTACAGAAGGCTAAGGTATTTCATCATAGATCCCATTTGGGATATATGGATTTGTCTTGCCATCTCTGACGTGTTCTGCACCGAAGGTTCTTGTGGTATGCCTACAACACTCAACATTTGGCACACCAATGCTCGTGCCATAGCGAAATTCCGTAAGGTTTTGAAATTGGGTGGAGTCACATATAACTGGATAACGTTAATTTGCAAGATGTTTGCAATTTCCCAAAAGTTAGTTGGGGATCCAGTGGAAACTTGTTAGACGTTAGACGACATTTTGGTCCCAACAAGAATGAAGTCATTGTGGAGTCATCAGAGTTCAAAAAGGGGATACACGTGGGTTGTTGACCCGCTGCCGATTTGTCAAAGCTTGTCCAATGGATTTAATTATGATGTGTGATAAGGGTGTGATTCCCGATAAAATCTATTGTCAATGAATCAATTTTTTTAAAATGAATTAATCGATTAACAAATTTTTTTTGTTTTTGTGAGAAAAATTAATCATTTTGAAATAATATCGATTATTCTTGTTATGTTTTTTTGTGTATTGATTCTGGTAGGTTTGATTTTTGTATTACGGAGGATAATCGTAATTCTCATGCCAATTTCACATGTATCAATCACATCAAAATAAGCTGAATGACTAAAGCTTTCCCTGGTACAATATTAGGTGGGAGGTCTGAAGTCGGAACTCGGGTCAGAACAGGAAAAAAAGCGGCAAACATTAACTATTTGATAACTCCCAATAATCAGAACTTAATATTCTTAATCGATTAATCATGTGCAACTAATAATGATTTATCTTCAGCCGAGCAAAAAGCCCTTTATGTGATAATTATTAGGCTTTATTGTTACACCACATCATACAGATCAAGTGATTAAAATAGCATTTGATAATATATTCAAATATTTATAGAATATTAGATATAATATATATATATATAGTATATCGATATATATATGATATATATATATATATATATTATAATATATATATATATATACAGGGTCATAACCAAGAGTTCAACCCCCAAATGAAACTAGTATACTGATGTCAAGCAAGATAGGCAAACAGACAGACAGCCAGGCATGAATACCATGCATCAACATTGGTGTGTGTATTGTCTCGCCTAAAGGAATTCAAGAGGGACTTAGTGG
This sequence comes from Sclerodactyla briareus, assembly GCA_026419785.1. Lineage (NCBI taxonomy): Eukaryota > Metazoa > Echinodermata > Holothuroidea > Dendrochirotida > Sclerodactylidae > Sclerodactyla > Sclerodactyla briareus. Next base: position 107,472 of record JAODTK010001366.1, on the reverse strand, counting down.
TCACTAGGGCGGTGTGGTTGTGATGCCACACTTTCTCGGTAGACAGGATATTCTTACGAATGGTGAGTGCCATTGGAATAGGGGTTGGGGTGAACAGATGGATTAGATTTTGGGCAAAAAAGTCACTAATTAGTAAGGTAATTAGCCTATTATATATAATTCTTGTTTAGGCTCATTACCAAGATTACGGATGAACGTAAGGTGCTTTGGTGTGATTTGGTTTGGCCACATTACTATAAGCAGGATATTTCGTGGATTGAAATGATTAGATTTTCAGCGTTACAATGGTAATTAAGTGTTTAATGTGCATAATTTATGCAAAAATTCCAAAGGTTTGTTGGGTTTTCCCAAATCTTGGTGAATATGGTATACTCTCGTCCCAAACTTCTTTAACAAAGATTGGGCGGTCAATGGGCGATCATTCACATATATACCTAATCGCAGTTTATGATGTAAAATCTTCAAGTTGCTTGGGATTTTCATGAAAACCTGGGGGTTATGGTTTACTGAGTTCCAATTTCTTTATCATGGATTCCGGGTCACTGGATGTCATCCAACGTGTCTAATTGCATAATTTATGCATAATTTCAAATTTTCCGATTTTCGTGAACTTGGTAAATTGCCTCAAATCAGCATAATTTAATGCAATTTTCAGTCACATTTACCAAAACTTTTTACTCCTTTAGTAGACATTGTCAATAATCAGTCCTTTCGAATTTGAATTGGTCACTGATTATAGCTGTTTCTGTTAAATTCCAATACTGAAATCCTTAAGCGCACATGAGCCCTTGTAATTGTTCCAATTCATTTGCATGGTGACTAATAGAAGTTAACACACTGATTCGCAACCAGCGAGACCCTGGGGGGCCCATGCCTTGTATTAGGTACCCTCAGTCAATAGTTAACTCACTTTTACTCAATTCAAGCAAAGTTTGAGGTCTTTTTCCCACACACAGCATTTTACCTGCCTGGTCAGTAAAGAGTCTCAGAAGATGAATTTGATATCGATAATATAATCGCTCTTGTTTTCGGAGAGTTGTCGCAGAACTCAGCAGTTCCGTAGAGGTATCCATGCAGTATATGTATGCTTTCAAAGTAACAGTATGAGATCCATGTAAAGATTCTCCATATCCAGTATACACTAAGGGTATAGAGGACCTATAACTCTCCAATGAATTACGAGATTCTTGCATATTGCCTTGTTGAGTTTTTCCGATTTATTTACTCGAATTGATGCGGTCAAGCAGTTGGTGCCTTATTTTCACAATAAATAATTGTATTAAACTATTCAATAGTATTTTCCACGATTGTATCAGTTGATGTTTTGTTCAGACGTTTGGTTAACTTGAAGCTGTCTGGACCATTATCTCGAGTAACCAATCCGATTTTCATGTATGAACTTTAGTTGACCTAAGTTGTCAGCTACAGTTCATATTGCTCTCAACTCAATAGGGGATTACACTAGAGCCACCATGCTGAAATGATTTGTTTATTTGAATACTACAAAGGCATATAATTCCCTGACGAGCAGTATTCAAATGCTAGGAATCCTCTGAAATACAAAATTGTGACAACACTGCCCCTCCAATGTACTGAATCTATAGAAAGTATCGAGAGTCGATTTATAATTTCACTTTCGTCACAGGGACAAATGACCTCATATATACATATTTCATATCCTAAATTTATTTAGGTAGCTCCTGTGTGTGATTACTCCATTGATTGCCCCTGGTTCCCTGGGTTGAGGCATTTCAGTTACTTTTCTTGCAGACGACGCGGAGCATGAAACCATATAACATCCCGCCTCACAGCGGGCTCAGGCTGGTTTACATTCAGGGTGGTGATACCTCCCTGCCTCACAGTGAGGCTCAGGCTGTTTACATTCAGGGTGGTGATACTCCCTGCCTCACAGCGAGGCTCAGACTGGTTTACATTCAGGGTGGTGATAACCCCTGCCTCACAGTGAGGCTCAGGCTGGTTTACATTCAGGGTGTGATAACTCCCTGCCTCACAGCGAGGCTCGGGCTGGTTTACATTCAGGTGGTGATAACTCCCTGCCTCACAGTGAGGCTCAGGCTGGTTTACATTCAGGGTGGTGATAATCCCTGCCTCACAGCGAGGCTCAGGCTGGTTACATTCAGGGTGTGATAACTCCCTGCCTCACAGTGAGGCTCAGGCTGGTTTACATTCAGGGTGGTGATACCTCCCTGCCTCACAGCGAGGCTCAGGCTGGTTTACATTCAGGGTGGTGATAACCCCTGCCTCACAGTGAGGCTCAGGCTGGTTTACATTCAGGTGGTGATAACTCCCTGCCTCACAGCGAGGCTCAGGCTGGTTTACATTCAGGGTGGTGATACTCCCTGCCTCACAGTGAGGCTCAGGCTGTTTACATTCAGGGTGTTATAACTCCCTGCCTCACAGCGAGGCTCGGGCTGGTTTACATTCAGGGTGGTGATAACTCCCTGTCTCACAGCGAGGCTCGGGCTGGTTTACATTCAGGGTGTGATAACTCCCTGCCTCACAGTGAGGCTCAGGCTGGTTTACATTCAGGTGGTGATAACTCCCTGCCTCACAGTGAGGCTCAGGCTGGTTTACATTCAGGGTGGTGATAACTCCCTGCCTCACAGCGAGGCTCGGGCTGGTTTACATTCAGGGTGTGATAACTCCCTGCCTCACAGTGAGGCTCAGGCTGGTTTACATTCAGGTGGTGATAACTCCCTGCCTCACAGTGAGGCTCAGGCTGGTTTACATTCAGGTGGTGATAACTCCCTGCCTCACAGTGAGGCTCAGCTGGTTTACATTCAGGGTGGTGATAACTCCTTGCCTCACAGTGAGGCTCAGGCTGGTTTAACATTCAGGGTGGTGATAACTCCCTGCCTCACAGTGAGGCTCAGGCTGGTTTTCATTCAGGGTGGTGATAACTCCTGCCTCACAGTGAGGCTCAGGCTGGTTTACATTCAGGGTGGTGATAACTCCTTGCCTCACAGTGAGGCTCAGGCTGGTTTACATTCAGGGTGGTGATACTCCCTGCCTCACAGTGAGGCTCAGGCTGGTTTACATTCAGGGTGGTGATAACTCCCTGCCTCATAGTGAGGCTCCGGCTGGTTTACATTCAGGGTGGTGATTGGGAAAAGCTGTATCAAATGAGAGATCCATCAATTACTGAATCAGGCCTCAGATTCCGAGTAGGCTGAATTGAAGTTTTGAGAATAATTAGAAACAAGCCCAAGTCAAAACGTCTTGAAAAAATAGCTGTGGACGGCAAAAGTCCTGTGGCGAATACCTGCATGCATGTTCTTCACCAATCCACATTTATTGTTTGTTCACATTTATGACCTTTACTGGACGTCAAAAACCTTGGAACAAAAATGGGCCTTGAACATGTCTACCACATTAGCCGAATATTTGCTATCAGTGCCTAGCACAAAGTACCCAAACACTTCATTCCTAGGCCTGCATATTAGCTATATGTACCCAACAAAACTTTGTGTATCCAGCACAACTCCTAGTGGCCTGTAGCAGTTGAACAGTGGAACACACTTGGGATCCACATTGGAAGTCTAGCCATCAACTCCAGGTATGACATATCTTCCACAGAACTGCCTGTACCCCCCCCCCTCCCCCACGTTCCAGTTGCCTGTATCCCAGCCAACCTCAGTGGCTGACACAGACAAAGAAACATCCCTGCTATACAAGCAGGCCAGCCCTGCAATTCCAAGGAGTATGTAAACAAACCACTCTCACAGAGATATCAATGGGAAGCCGCTGCAGTGGATAGACAAATGGGGGTTTAATTTGGATTCAATTAAAATCTAATCACACTATGCAAAAAAAAATGTAACTCAAGCCTATAGCAGTGGCATGCTTCATCCACTCACCAAGTTTCAACCTGATCGCATGTATGGTTCAGAATTTACGAATGAACGTGACAACAGAACAAACAACTAAACGGCGAACAACAAACGAACGGACAGAGAAGAAATGTTACTTGTAGAGCTGCTTACAGCTAACTAAAAGAATCATGGTATTACCACTTGTCTGATGATTGGATTGGAAGTTCGAAACCAGTTGCCCGCCTTCACGCCTCATGAATTATCTCTAATTATATCCCCACAATACTTTAAGTGTTCAGGGATATTATGCTTTTAGGCCTGTAGCCGCTGTCTCCTCATCCCCCCGCCACTGGCCGGTAACCTTTAGAGGCCGTAGCGTCAATAACTCTGAAAACCTATCTGATTGACACTGAAACTTGTACCCTGTCTGCCCGAGTGAAATCTTGGCATGAGTAGAATTGGTATGTTGACTAAAGTGAGTAACATTGTTAATTGTACAGAGGCAAAATAGGCCATTGCTTGAAACTGCTTTCTTGGCCCCTTGATCTTGAACATTTAACACGTAATTGTACATTTGTTTTGGTACATTTGTGCGGTTTGAGCTACAGCACAATTGGTGCTCTTGTTTTGTTTTCCATTCATATTCAGACAACTCAACTGCCTGAGACAAGATACACGACCCTTCAAGTCTGCTGCCATAACAATAGCGCCTTCATCATCATCCGAGAGGATAACATATCTGTATCTAGGTGCTCCGTCCACAGTAACTCCAGCTGTCAACAAAACTATGACATTTCCAATGTCAAACAGTACTTCCGATGACAGGGACACTATTGCTGCTACAACACAAAAATATAGCAATAGCGATGTGCTCCTTCGGGTCACGAACAACTGGCCTCAAAGAATATCACCAATTACTATGCAGTGACATTGCCAGCTAGTGCAGAAAACTCGACTTCCGTAGCGTCCTCTTCGTTAGAATCTGGTCATACTCGGACTCCGCCAACTCAGAGGTATCATTTTAAGCAACGTTTATGGTAGGGGCGAATTGGACATCAGATTCCACCCACCAAAGGGCTAAGTAGATGGTGCAGCAGTGTCGACCTCACCGATCAGTGATGCGTGTGACATCCCTAGTTGGCAGCTCGTCAGACATGATGGACCCGGTGATAATCATTCCTACACTCCCTGTTACAGTGCACCCCACTCTGGACAAATCTTTCTCGACTAGAGAATTCTGGGTTGTCATGGGTATGTATGTATGTATACATGTATTCTACAGTGAACTCAAATCTATCTCACTCATTTCAATTCACCTCAAAGGGCGAGGGGGTGGCCACCCCGGATTTGTATTACTGCCTGATCCTATAGTGCTTTGGGGCAGGATGCGGGGTCTAATATGGAGTGAGTACTCATAACCATTGCTGTTTTGAGGGATTTTCTGCACGCTGTCCAACTTGGCCAAGAGTTGACCACCCATTATACAATTCTAGGTTTGAACATTGCAAAATTATTTAAACCCTTAATTTAATGAAAATTCAGAAGTAATAGGCAACTGCTCCATTTTGGACCATGACTGACATGTAGCCCCCCCCAACATTCCCCCCAGGACGACCATGCTTTGTCAAGAGCGAATAAGCTGAATCATGTACACAGGGCTATACAGAGCATACCATGGTTAATTGCGGTATACATTTTCACTATCTGCCAATCTTGTGGATGTCTTGCATTCCAGTTATGAGGAAAAGTTGAAGCATCTTGGTCTGACTTCGATGAAGCCTAAGCGCAAATTTCTGGTGATTTGATTAAGGTTTTAAAAAATTGCCCATAGCTTTGATAACCTTCTTTGGGTTTGCTTTGTTACCATAGTAGGAGCCATTGTCCCAAGCTCGGTGGTAAACGTTGCTGTAGGAGATATTTGGGAGTACTTCTTTCCATAAAGTGTGAATAACATAGAGTGGAATAACCTCCCTGGAGATGTTGTTTGGTCTAAGAGTGTTAATCCTTTCAAGAACAGTCTTGTTTTCCAGGAATTGTGGGAGAATTATTTGAGTTGTTGTTCTCCTTGGGTTGTTTTGTTGTGTTTTCAGGGTCGGTAATGAGGTTCCTTTCACGACCCTCTCCTACTAACTAGTAATACTTTTCTTCGGACCTTCGTAATTTGGTGAACCTCCACGGGATAGAGGGAATTGTGCAACAGGCAAGCCAGCTCCCTTCGATACCAGTCATGGAGAATATAAACAGTGCACCCATGCCCAGTGTTGTCACAAAGTTCCGTTCTAAATCCATGCCCCAGTAACCCCGAAAGTTCACTGCTTAACAGCCGATCCTGAGGTGAAGACCCAAGAAACAAGACTTCCATGAGGTAAACCCAGACATCGCCCATCGCAACTGAAAGTACAGCCAAACCTAGGGAAAAATGTTAGGTGACCGCGGGATTTCAAACCCGGATATATTTGCTTGCAAAGTGTAAAAAACTGAATATACCACCTACCAGTTCCTTCACACAGTTATTACTCTTTAATAGGAACCATTATAAAGGCTCTCTTACAGTTCCAGAGAGTACATTTGGCTGCCATTGGTATTCGTTCATATCGGTTATCTATCACTGCAGAGCTAGCTGTCCCTGCGACTTGCTGACATCATGATGCATCTTACCTCGTCCAATCTGGAGACCAGCTTAGCCAGAAGTTACAACACGCCGAAATCGCAAGGAGGCTACGAGAGCTGGATATCACCACTCAACTGCTCAACTGCTGGAGAACCTCAACTCTGAGGGCGACATAACCACTGCGCAAACGAAGGGCTAGCGTCATAGATGGGGACACTGCACAGGTATGTAAGATGGTGATATAAGGCGACCGGAGTTCACCTTCACCTTGCAACTAGGGCAAAAAATTAAAATCGATAACCATACCCATTTATTCTAAATTGAGCTCTTTTAGCAAGATAATATTCCCACCCAGGTGCTACTTGGGGATCTGTAATGATCTAACCTGTTCTTTCAGTTTGCAATGAATAGCATACATGTGTTAATCCAGCATGTAGCAAGTGGTACGTTTAGGTGGACCATGTCTATGGTTTGGAGGGACCTCCAACTAGAATTACATAAACTTTTGTAACCTTAGATGGAACCTGATATCTCAATGTTCAAGTTCATTCTCATACAGCATCTGAGGGCCCGGGCAATTCCATTTCCAGCGATCCGTGGGCCTGTTTGGGCAAACATTACTGTGTCTTGCGGTGTTTTCCGGGTCGTAGCGGCCTGTAAATTTTCCGCCGTTATTCTGTCCTGAACAGAGTGTAGCCCTTAGAACTTTACCTGTAGTACGAGTGGGGTAGTAGAGGGCGAATGGCGGGCGGGATTTGTCATTAAGGTGTAGATTCATTTGAAAATTCGGTACTTATTGGTAGTATATTCTATGGAGAATGATATCATTTGTTTTATGCTCAAGTTTGACACAACATTTTGAAATTGACGACGTTTCTGTGCTGACGCTGAGACCTGAAGAACTTACAAGGTCAACATGAACATGTGCAATTCATGCAAGAGAATGTTCGCAAAAAGACTGCTACTTGTTTCCCGCACTTCAGGACAATTGTCCAGGAGCCGGGGATGTCAACAATTACCCTTACGAAAAAATCTGACGAAAAACATGGGTGTCGCCAGGGGCTTCACATCAAAGACAGGGTTGTTCACCCTAGATCAGGGGTGAAACAGGGGTGATCACCCGTGAACACCCATGCCATGACACCCCGACATGGTTGTCAAGCAAGAGTGTCAACGGTTTGGTATCCCCTGTCTAGACGTGTCAAGGCAGTGTAAGCCGGCTCAGACTGGGGTTCCTCACTCAGTAGTTTTCACCCCTCAGTGCATGTCATGGCCCCTGTCACAGTACCTGCTACATTTCATAGATTCCAATGAGAAAACTGGTTGGCATGGTTGACACGTGACTGGTTTTTGCCCCAGTCGTAACTAATAGTGACATGGGTGTCCTGTCAGGCCCTGACCATGTCACAGACCATGCCTTGCCCTTGTTCATCACCCCCTGCCAAACCAGCCTGACATGTACAGGGTGCCGACCACCCCTATTGAGCCACCCATGAACACCTTGTTTTTTGCCAAGTTTTTTGTGTAGGGTAGAGAGTGTAGTGTTCCTGTTTTTGGTTGCGTGGTCGTTGCGTTTTAGTCGTAAGATTCTTCAGTACACCATCAGATGAACTGCAATGTATCCGTTGCTAGCAGACATGTCCTGATCGGGCACATGCGCACCAATCGGATGCCCGGACCCGGGTCCAAAAGGAAACATTATACTACTACAACAGACACTCACACCCGACTGCATTCCGGAGATGTCCCCTCATCGCACCACACCAGCATCCAAACTCGTTCTCCCCACGCCCATGCAACTCGTCAAATCCCAACCAAACCCACAACTCACATGAATATCATCCAAGTCCATTGTCACAATGCGTACGCAAACCTTCCATATGCCAGCGGATGACTCGCACGCCAAGCGATGAACGCGCGCACAAATAAATAATACATAATAACGATACCGCATGTTTCACTCTTTACATATCTCAGCCTCTGAGGGCCCGGGTATTCCCATTTCCAGCGATCCGTGGATCTGTTGGGGAAAAACATTACTGTATCTTTTACCCTATGCAGTTGAGATGGCATTCTGCTCAGATGGTCGACCATTGGTTTGGAGATCCCTAGCATTCTCAATGTTCTCCAAGGATTTCTATCACTGATAATACTGGTTTTTCTCACATCGTCTAAATTATATTCCGCAATTTCCTCTGTCACAGATAATTGACTTGTCCAGAGAGGCAGAGAACCCTGCTATTGGCGATCTCGTCTTCTACATCTCCCGTGGAGGAGTTGGCATCCCTGGGCGTGATCTGTGTTGCCACTCTGTCTGAATTGTCTCTCCAAGAACTGACTCTGATCATAGGTGTGGTGGTAGTCAACCCTGTTTCATGTGAGTATAGTTCGTTAACCCCTGGTTAAGAACATGGGTCAGAAAATAGGGCCCTGCTTCTCCCGCCATGCGCAAGCTGCTTCTGGTTATGAAATCTAAATTGGCCCACCTATCGCCCTTCTCATTGTGCCAGACTTGTTGTCAGCTGGGGCTTCTAGTGTTATTTTGTTATATCCAAAATTCACGATCACATGGTCTATCGATTGAAATACTGTTCTCACCCTGCTCTGAAGGATTTTAAAAAAATTCTGGGATTGTTTTTGCAAGGGTGTCTTTGTGCATTTGGGGTTTTTGAAGGATCTCTTGCCGCTCCTACATAGATTCTTGTAGGCGGGCAACAAGGTCACTAAAATACAATGTCTATTGTAAACGGCTTGTCTGCTCGACATGCTCAAAGTTTGTCAGCCAATCAATACTGAGTAGCAGTCTATATGCCATATAACTATTAGTATTATAACTATTATTATATGCAGGAGAGCCAGAGGGAATAACATTTCCGGTGTGCGCCGAAAGTAAGATGAACTGTATTTCCTGGTTTCTCTGCCTGAATTAGGGATAATGCAATTGCAGAAACTAATGGTCTCTCATGTGAGGCCAGGTTTGAGAAACTTCTCATTTCCGAACAGAGTAAGAGTGGCAAGTTCTACAGATCATCATAAAAGTCCAATCTGTGTCGAGGTTATCTAGCAGACCCAAACTTGGTCCTGAATACAGTGAGGGCCACAGCGACGCTGGACACAGCTCATTTTCTTTCTATCCAGCTTTCAATCCATTGTCCACCATGATTTCCCTCCCCCCCCCCCCTCAGCCAGTCCCAAGTTCCTAACCATACCCTTCTTTAGGTCCTAGCTGCCCCCCTTGCAGTGCTCCTGGCCTCCCCTGCTGCTGTTGGGATGGTCAACCCCCTCAAGGCAGGAAAAGACAGAGGGAAGTCCTCAGCAATGAGCTTCTCCATGGTCATAAGTGCACATGCTCACCACTTGAAGGACAAATGCAGGCTTGGATACAACAGGTTAAATCGTGGAGAATGAAAAACTGTTTGTCTTATAGGTCCAAACCCTATTTCAATATGATGATCCTATGTGGAGTTATTGGTAGTGTTTACACGGGGTACCCCGGAGTAAGTACCGGTTTACCCGCTCGACATCGTACTACCCAGTTTCAATTTTACTAAAAACCCCGGTTCCACGTGTTGAACATTTCCACCATTTCCACCTAAAATGTCAAATGGACTATTAGAATCAGAAATTAAACTTAAAACTTGGTCATTCCTTTTTGTATTCGGCTATTTCCAGCAATAATTCAGACATGTAAGGTCTCCGCGTTACATTTAGTCGTTACTCTGCGGGACTCTCAACGTTGCGACAAATCAAATCATTACCGTATGTTATATTGTCAGCGTGCGATATTCCATAGCTCGATAAAAATATTATTTGCTGCGAACGGCACGCTGTGTATTATTTGCCGTGGATGCGGCCCGTTTGCCCGAGTGTTTCATTGCACTCATGTTACGACTCACGAGCCAATCAGCTGTGACAAAATGGCACAGGTCATTTGATTGAGCGATCACGCCCTGTTCGAGCCAGTGTGCACGGTACGACTGACACAGACCAAGTAGACTGAAGGCCTACTTCAGCAGCAGAGAAACAATACGAGGGGAAATTCAACTAAGTGCCCACCCAACTTTTTTTTTCAAACTCTTGTAATATAAAGTTGATATGCGTGGCCGAAAACCTGAAAAATATTTTCAGTTTGAATGCCAGATACACAGCACTTTGCTTGATTCATTGCGATGCATACAACCCTACACCATACACAAACAACGTGGTAATAAAACTGACTCGCTCGAGCTCTAGCCATCGCCGCTCAGCGGAACGATGTTTGGCCTGTGGCAGCGCCTGGACACTACCCTTGTCAAATAATGATTCGTCCCGGAAATGAATCGGATGTAGTAAGATTGGGGAAGCAACAGAAGTGATTGTTGTAAAAAAACTATGCGAGGTTCAGCAATGCACTTCGTTCTACACAGAGTTGGCAATAATCAACACTGGAACCATTTTGTTCATTGTGATAATTTGTTATTCAAACCATTTTCTTCCTTCTTTTTAGACAAAATAAACCAACGTATTTAAAAACTGATTCATAAATAATGAATTTACAAGCATGTTCATCGCCTTAGGGCGAAAGTTACTTACACCGCGTCCCATGGCACTCTGGACATGGAGCCATGTTTGGGGTTCACGGACTAACTGTCCCCCTTGGCGCATTTTTTTTTTTGTCTGAAAACAATTCAAACAGCTTAAACACACTTGTGTCGTTCTTCTTAGATCGTGTGGGTACATTAAGGTCCGTTAATGTCCATACCCGGTGCCGTGCCATCATATTTTTTTTGGCGAAAATTGGCAGCGCTGAATAAGGCACTACCAACCGGGTCCCCCTCAGTACAGACACTATTACCACGCCGAATCCAGATTTTTAGTAACCCGTGAACACTAGTTATTGGCCTTCAAATTTGGGCCACTAAGCGGAGAAATTGGCCCGGAGAATCCCAGTTGTGTAATAACGTATGACGTCACATGTACACACAGGAAATTATGTTATGTATGGTTGTTCCATTTTGTTGAATACAGTGATTCGACATGTATCAGAAGTTCTGTTGTCTTTTCTCTCAACCAATTAAACGATAAACACCTACCACCACTACAAGCAATCCTCTCCTATAGACTAAATGCTTTTCCAGGTAATTATTGTTTGAATTCATAGAACAAAGAATGTTTTCAAGGTTTTGCAAGCAGGACTCAATTTAAATTATTGCATGATGGGATGATTTCTATCTTGGCTCAATCACATGCTTTCACAATACACAACCTTCAAATTACTATACTCTGTAATGGCAATGTCCCTATGAACTTCCGGTTTGGCTGACACATTCTGTGTTGTATCCAGCTATCAAATAGCCCCCTGTATTAATCATGCCACTACCTGCAATTGTCAATTACAGCTCAAGGTGTGTATGCGATCTTTTTCCAATCTTTCATTCACTACTCTTCTTAAACGCACATAAATCCCATCTTTTCAGATGCTATTGTTGAGCAGTATGGGTGAGGGGGGGGGGGGGGTGCTGGTAAGGTATGTAGTTTCCATCATGGGGGGTTTCGAGGGTGTTTTTGCACACGTGCAACGTTGAGCGTTATTGCCACCCCTATGACTTGACGCAATATCGTTTCATCTCATAAATGAACCTGGCAAAGGTGTAGTTAGCTCGCTGTTCCCCCATCCCCCTATACCACTATTTTCTCTGGTACGGGCCTTCATGTGGTTCCACCACTGATTTCCCCATCAGATGGTCCTGGCCGTACCCTCCTATTGGCCCTTCTCGTAACCATACCGTACCCTGCTCCATCTGCGTCTGTTGTGTCTGCGACCCTCTGTGTCCGCCAAGAGAAAGAAGTCCCAGATAATTAGTAAAATCCTCTTCCCTATACCACTCACCACTCTCTCCATACAGCCTTCAATGTGGTGCCAACCATGATGTCCCCGTCATCATGGTCCTGGCCGTACCCTCCTATTGGCCCTTCTCGTACCCTATCCAGTACTCCTCCTCCATCTGCTGCTGTTGTGTCTGGCTGTACCCTCTGTGGGCCCAAGAGAAGAACACCTCAGAGAGTGATGCACCAGACACATTCAGGATGCTGGAGTTCAAACAAAGGTATTCAGGTCACACATTTCACACAACGATTAAAATGATGACAGAATTTAATGATGAACGTTATCTATTAAATTGATTTTGATTTATATGAAATCTATGGCCCACGGAAGCCAATTAATTCTCATCAAGAACCCCTGGCCGTATTGATCGTGCTCAAGCACTGGCCGATTCTGGCTTCTCTTTCATCCGTGTTCAGATGATATTCGGGTGGGGGGGGGAGGGGGCTTGTTACCATCCCAATTTTGCCATGGGAACCAATTTCCACATCCCCCTCCAGAAGGACGATCAGTGGACTCCAAGCCCGTACCACTTTTCTCAGAACCTGGGGAAGCGGAAATTGAAGTTCACCTAACTACTCCATGCAACTATTAGACTCACCGTTCCTTCCCGCAAGCCCATCTTCCCGTAAGCGCCCATCCAACTATTTTGCAAACTCTTGTAATATAAATCATATGCGCTGCCCGAAAGCCTGAAATATTTTCCCCGCCAGCTTTGTTATTCATGCCAATCGAGCAATGGTCAGGTGGTGGCGTGCAATATGTGTGTGTGTATTACCATAAAGCCCATCCATAGTCTTGAGCTGTTATATGTATAGCGCACTTGATAACATATAAACTGGTTATGTTGTGGCTGAATGAATCGTTTTTGTGGTTTTATTTCATTGGGAGGGGCTAGTTGGGGAGGGTGGGGGAAAGATATGCACGATGTGGATAGCAAGACAATTGTCACACAGTGTGGTCCTGCATAGATTAGTACCTCAAAACAATATCAACAGATGAACAGTTATACTCTCGTACGCGCCCACGCCTGAACTTTGTCAAGCGCCCTGGGTCTTCAGCGAATGAATACGGTATTGCAAAAATCCTGTAACACCCTGGACTCTCCAGGAATTCTACGCTGACGCAACTGAAGTGAAAACCAAGACCTGCCTATCACACTTCAAGTACTGGTACAGTCCATCCCGTCGGAAATGTCGCAGTGTGCGCTGTGTGAATCAAACCAGGAATGTTGCTATGCGTCACCAAGATTGCTAGAAAAAAAAGGGACTCGAGCCATGGGGAGGGTGCAGCCTTCTGTTAAATTGCCAAAGGATGGGTGGGGTTAGAGTCCCAATATGGGGTAAGTATGTCTAGTTTACGATTCACGAACCCGTTTCAGTTTTGTGGATTCCGTTATGAATGATTACAACTGTTATCACATGTACAATAATAAATACTGTAGTACCTGAGAGTTTACACAGCAGTTATAATTACGCTGAATTCCTGAGGTGTGTTCCTCCATAACGAGTACAATTATCCCTACTGGGTTTTTATGAGGTCAAAGGGTGTTATTTTGAGTCAGCAGACAGGAGGTCAAAGTCTGAAATTGGTTGTGATGTGTTACATACATCAAAATGCTTGGTTAAATCAAACTGAAATTGAGTGTGTAGTATAGGAAGTAGATAGCCTCATGTTTCAGTTGTAGATTCGGGGTTATTTCTGGTGAAAAAATCCCAATTTTGGCCATTTTTTGCTTGTGAACACATCATTTGAACCCCTGCCTTTGAATGGATAAGCTCATACTTATTTTGAGTTCATTTCAGACGGTCATCTGAGTTCACCAGAAGGCAAGTCTAAATCCCTTTGTGAACATGCTTGAGCATGTCCACGCCTGCTCAATCCGATCTACCTTTCATCAAAATGAATGGAGCCCATATTGATAGGTGCGTTTCCCGCATACATGACCACATTTGTTTGGGTCAGGTCGAATATCAACAGAGGTCAAAATTGGAAAATCATTGTAAACACGCTACAATCTAGAATAACTTGTCGGATCAAGTTGCAAAGTAAGAGTGTTTGTTTTCTCATTCACAGCAAGCTAGGCCCCTAATTGTTTCTCTCTATATGGGTCAGTCATTTTTTGAAAAAATAGGATAAAATGTGGGAAATGTCCTATGTTGGCCCCTAATTTATATCCCCCCCGCAACCTGTAAAGTGTTCGGGGATATCATGTTTGGGGGTGTAGCCGCCGCTCTCCCTCCGCTTCTCCCCCCGCCTCCGGAACTTCTAGCTGTTAGCGCAATAAATCTTTAAAAACTAAAAAAACGCTTTTAAGTCCGATCGATCTGAAACTTGGTAACAACCCCATGTTCGGTCTAGAAAATCTCGGATGAGTTCGAAAGTCTTGCGTCACTGGCTGCAATGTTTGCTGCCCTCGATTTGGCAGGTTTTGAACGAAAAAACAAGAGTTGGTCCGAGTTACACATGAAACTTGGTGGGTGGGGACAACAAATTGTCCCGAGAAACATTACGGTGATTTCAAGTCACCGGAGGTAAATTTGGTCGTTTTTTTGCGAAAAATACAGATTTAGTCTGATTTACTTTGAAACTTGATGAGTGGGTACAAAAGTGGGTCCTGAAAAACAGAACGGTAATTTCAAGGTCACCAGAGGTCAACTTTTGCCAGTTTAGTTATTTTATTCGAGATTTTTCTAACTTCGTGGGATTTGAACTAAACTTGTAGAATGTGAACTACAATTGGGCTTGAACAACAGGTAGGCATTTTAAAGTCCACCAGAGTCAAGTGGACAAAACATCCACTGTGCTTTCGTCCAAACAAGGGTCGACAAAAGCAATTTCTGCGGGGAAATACACGTCGGCGGTTTAACCTGCCGGCACATGTCCCGTTTCCTCCCATTTGTCTTCTTCTCTAGACACAGGAAACAGTCAGGAAATCACTAGTCCCCCCTTTGCTCTCTGGTTATTTCTTCCAGTCTTTGAACTATTGAAAACTCCTCCCATTCACATATATATATATATTATATATATATATTACATAGTATATATAAATATATATATATATATATAAAATCATACACTAATTAGGGAGGGGTTAAGGCAGTGACCATAGTCATGCATTCTGTTCGGCCTATTTGTGAAAGCTCAATAAGTTGACGATTTTGGACATACGGTTTCAGTTTTCCTTACAAGCCGCTACAACCCAAATGTGACAGACACAATTTGAGGCCTGGGCCGACGACTGAAGTAGTCAATGCGGCCCAGCAGGAATCCCCAGTGAGGAGAACCAGGAGACACAACCCTCCAAGACACGGTAAGTCATGTCATATTAATAACATTGATGCATTAAATTATCCAAGTGCTTATAAATGTTGTGCCTAATCAGTTCCCAGGGAGTCGAGTCAATCAGTTTTTCATCGATAATCGGGTTGTTCTTGCCGGTGGGTAGTGGTCCCCGGTAAACCTTCACGCAACAGAGTTTTTTTCTCCACTAGAATAAAAAAAAAAATTGGCAACAAGTTGGCAAAACGAAGACAATAATTTTCCTGCACTTCCTATTTATCAGGGATGTGTAGAGACTGTGAGGAATAGTTTAAAGAGCAAGAATAAACAGAACTTAACTAACCTTTCAAAATAATAGTGTCTATATGGGTAATATGAATCCTTTCTTCACAAAAGGAATGGGGGGGGGGGGGACTGAGACCAGCAGTACCGTTCATCAGTTCTGGTAGCAAAACCATTAACCGTGTAGTGGATACGGGATGGGCTTCATGTCTTATCTGCACACTATATCTACCCCCCTCGTGGACCTGCTAGGTACATCCAGAAATCCAGAATCCCCCTCCCTCCCCAACTGGGGCTTGTTCAAATGACGAACGCCAGGTTGCTAGTAGGAACTCACCATACTTACGGGTAGGTCCGTAGTAGCAACATTGCTAGTCTTGAACTCATCAACCCCCCGCCCCCCCCCTTCCTCTCATCCCCGAGCACCCCCCTACACTGCTGACAACAGTGTTTGGTAGCTCTGATTCCCTGATTTGTGCTACCCCTCATAGACATGACTCAACTAAGCTGCAGTGTCTATGAAATATCTCAGTCGGAAAAACCAGCGTGTGCTGTACTTCCCTTCAACTCAAAAACATTCTCCAGCGTTGCACACAAAACTTTATGCTGATTCACAGACACACAAATGATAAGAACCCCCCAAATATTCACACACCACCAATTGTGAGAGATTTGAAATATACAAGCTCCCCAAATACAAACCACCATAACACACTCATGTGGTGGGATATTTTTTGGCCTGTGCACTGAACAATTTCTCAGACAACCAAGCAGTGTAACAGAAGTAAGCCATCTGATCCTGGTAGAACTTTTCAGCATTGTCCACACATCCATGAATAGCTTCAGAATCACTGCGTTAAGCATTACCTGTGCACCATAATGCCTTAAAACAGGGCCCTAAATCGATAGGGTTTTCCGCGCCGGATGACCTTGATATCACCCCAACATTGCACAATTTCTCCCCTATGAGTCCTGCCCCCTATCATGATATCACTTAGCCCATCAAATCACTGTACCCCCCCCCCCACCCCCCCCCCCTCAATTTCGATAGCCTGTTTCAAAATTTAGGGATACTGAACAGATAAGAGGGCCTTTGTGGCAGAATTAAAACCGGGATGACGTCATAAGGAGGTTAGAAAAATTTTGCCTCCTATTATGACGTCAAATCCGGTTTTAATTCGATAACAAAGGCCCGAGTATCGGTTTATTATTCCTTAGTCATTAATATTCTATATTCTATTATAGGAAATAAACAAAGAGAAAAAGGACCTCCCTCCTTATATGATCATTATTTAATTCTCCCAAAAACTGATCAATCGACAAACGACAAAATAGAATGTAAACACAGTCGCATGGCGTGTTGCCAACATTGCGCATTCCTGAACAAAACAGCTACGGAAAAAGTTACGTTGCATGCTACCGTTACACGTACGAATGGCCAGGCGAGTGACGTTCTAATTTCAGGCACTCGGAGTAACATAATGTTACAGTGGCTTGTTCACGAACACAGCCAATTAGTCCATACTATAGCATAACTAGCCTGATTGAGTCGATAGAATGAGTGCGTGAATTCTGTTACAGACACCATGTTGTGGTCGAGATAATCCGGGGAATTCAAGTTATTTGGAAACAATGAAACGTACACATGTTACAGGAACATCGATTCGACATATCACAATTCTTGGGAAATACATCCAGCGTGTGATCGTATTCGAAGACAATGGTCGTGCCATTGTGAATGTTGTTGAATATGGGTGTTGCCGCCGGCGGATTAGGCCTACTGTAAATCCAACTTGCGGTTATTTTCCTGTTTTTTCGAGACGCCGACGGCATTCATTTGACTGTAAGTGAGACCTTTGCTTTTTCGAATCCTGTTCAAGAGAGGTGTTAGGAACATCTAGAAGCAGAAGCATGTTTTCCAAGCGGGCTGTTTGTGACGGAGTGATATATCAAAACTCTCCTTCATATTTAATATGGGTGCCTGTGATTCATTCAGGCGAAAATGCTACTCTATAGTTTAAGTAGCTTTTTCCCTGAATCATCGCGGATGAAATCAGACAAGTCTCAGTTTCGCACCCATCCAGGCTTCTCATCATTCAACCCCTGTGTTTCTTCGACTCTGTTCATTTGACATTAGACGCATGTGTACCATATATATATAGGCGTGAAAAGGACGACAAGAGAATGAGAATTTAGGGTAAATAAGTTCTACTGTGGGCCCTAATCCTAATCCTTCGTGTCAAATGAAAGGTGATAAAATCTCTAGAAGGTTGCGTACAAATATGGGCCTAGTACATAGTGTTAGATTACGTAACGATTCGGGCACGATCGAGATTGTGTACAAACGCCGATATGGCCCTACCGTAGTAATCGTTTGTGCAACTTGAATGAAGTTCTTGAACACATCGAAAACTTTTCACAAGTTCTCCCAAAGATATACTTGTTGTGGCCTCTAGACGGGTGTTTAGTACTGGAATTATAACGGTTATAATCACTTTCACACACTAACAACTACGTACATGGGTCACGTGGTATTTATGAATACAGGTTAATGGCATCAGGGGCCATAGGGGGTACACTCACTAGCAGTCTGATGCTGCACGAACAGTGTGCGGGGTGATCCTTCGAAACTTCCTCTGACAGATTTACCGTCCTGTCAGCACAAAACTTCACAGATTTCTCCCCATATACTCATCAACGAAAAATGAATTGGTTATTTTTTCGGAGAGTTGGTGACAGTTTAATTAAAAATAGGCTGTGATGATAACACTACGGGGAAATTCCTCCTATTTCTCCTAAACTGCTTACTGATGGGGATGCACACTTGCAACTGTTGATGAACAACTTTTATAAATATGCACTACTCTTGTGTTGAATTGGTGACTAAGTTTGATTGATTCATTATGCAGAAAAATTGGGAAATAGTTAAACAGCTTGGAAATTACCTTATGTTTTCTATTGTTTTATTGTATTGCATAACTCACCATTGAAAGGAGGATGTCGACTGTAATCTCTCGCCAAAGTAATCATCCACACCTGCGAAAACCACGCAACCATCCCACTCTCATAGACTAATCATCTTTCAGTGACATCACCATGTAATTTTTTTCTATGTAGAGCGAAAAATTATTGCAGGGCTGACGGAGGTGGAGGTATACCATCATTTATTTATTGTTGCATGATGGGCATGCTTCTTCCATCTTGCGCGATAAACATGCACAAGCTCTCAAAAGCCACGTAGTTCTTCAGTAGAGTTGGCTGTCTGAACGTTCTGGTTTGGAATGACACACGTGTGTCACCTCAGCTGCTAAACTGCTTCTTTATAATCGATCCTGTAGTTTTTCTTCAAGGGGCATTCCAAATACCCCATTCCCACATTAGCAAATTTAGCTGCGAGAGCGTTGCTATTAGCGCAAATTCCAATTTGTGACGCCCTCCCATACCTTTCAAAAGGCCATCAAGATGCGGCCTTGACACCGAAAGAGATGTGCTACGATTCGCTGATAGTGTAGTGTAACGTAAGTGCGAATTGACAAGAATGTAGTACGAGGCCAGTGATAATGGATATGGATTTAGAGTGAATCAGCACGAATCGACAAAATTGTAGCACCAAAGTCTCCATTCATGAATTTTGGTATCTGTTCAATTTATACCACACTGCAGCATAGGTAATGTAGCCTCTGCTTGGTACCACTGCACAAGCTAAACTCCCTGTTGATCAGGGAGTTGTATTGTGAGGATTCATCTGATGTTCTTTTTTGCTTATTTTGAAGAGGGGCATTTTCGGAACTAACGCCTCCTTTGTCGGTCAACTCATCTTCTTGGGATGAAGGGGGGGGGGGAGTAATGAGGGGAGGACCACCTGGGTCTGCTGCTTGAGGGGTTCATTGGTCATGTTAGTTTCCTCCATCTGCTGTGTAGGCCTATCGTCCGTCACATCCATGGTCGTGTGACTTGGTGGACTGTGCATTTGTCCTGTTTTTCGTCCACGTGTATTCAATTTGTCACAGGGGAATAGAAAATTTGTGTTGAATTCGCAGTGGTCTCGTCGCGCATACGTACTGGTATCATAGCAGCCTCATAGCCCACGATAGGTCATTTTCACCGCTATGGATCAGTACGGATGGGGCGCGAATGACAGAGAATCCAGTGCGACAGCTCTACAAGGCCAGCACAGGCTCTACAAAGCAGCAGCCTCCCCTCCATAGTAGGAATGTTTTGATCATTCTAAAACATTCCCAGCCCACCACGAATCTACCACAAATTGCAGTGGTGAACATGGAGGCCACTACGAATAATGCAAATACAGGTGCGAAGCCATCGCGAACTGGACGATCTTGTTAAATCAAATTGTGGGAACAGGGCATTAGTTGACTGTTAGTTTTCATATATGAGCCAAGACATAATATATGACATGTCAATGTTTCCCTTATTTGGAATCTAACCGAGATCTAACAGACAACAGAAACGCACCCCATGTTGCAAAGTTGCATGCATGTATACCCACTCAGTCAACTTGTGGTAAACATACCCTGCATCTTTTAAACTCCTTGTGCTCCCTTCCGCACTCAGGATTATACCCATGGAAGGTGCTGCGGCGATCAAGGACCCCCCCGTACAGCGACATGGGAGGGGCTATCAACAGAGGTCTTGATGAAACTTCCAGAACATCAGAAATACCAGATCTATCACATCACAGTCTCTCTAAGAAGGTATAGTTTTCCCCCAGATTTTGATGTTTATAGTTTAATTTTTAGTTTTTTGACGGTTTACCAATTTAATGAATATAGCCCTTTCGATCTTGTGCATAGTCCAAATCCCACACATGTTTCCAGTGCTTTTCATGTATGAATGAAAGGAGCACACTGGAGGTGCCTAACTTTTCCCTTGGTTCCGTCGACTTCCTCTGTTGGCCCGATGTTCAGCACTGGGGATGGAAAGTACCTTTCAATTCAACCATTCCTATTTTCTATTCATAAATAACATGTGACGTATGTATGTAGAATTAATGTGTAAAAGTGAATTATTACCAGTTATAACACTGGCTGGCCAAATAAGGATGACGCGCGACACACAATGCCTTGTGCATTTATATATACGTGCACAGAGTCGAACGCGCCAATAATTTGATTGCGGTTTAGCTGTCGCAAAACACGATACGTGATGTACCAGAGGGCGGGGGGGGAGCGCTCGGGGGCGGGGGGGTGTAAGCTTGCTCTTTATCTGAGGACGACTCCTTGAAACGTTTTGCTGCCAATTTAGGCATTATTAATCACATCTTTTTCGTATGGACAATATGTAAGTGAAAGTGTAGTGGTTCATGATGGAATGGATGTTCAAGTGGCGGAGATAAATCTTGTCCTGGTGGGTTTTCGAATTAAATCCGGTTTGACGTCCTAATAGTTGGGAAAGCCCTCGGCTGCACCTCAGGCTTTTCTAACCTCCTATTATGACATCAGCCCGGTTTTAATTCTGCCAACAAAGGCCCTCGTATCTGTTCATTGTTCCCTAAATATCACATCTAAATTTAGGTCAAAAGCCCTTATATTGAGTGTAGTTATAGGTACTCTTGAGTCCGATCATTATCGGGCGTTTATATCAGTGCGGATGAAATAGATATTAGCAGTGCGTGCAGGCAGGCAATGAATTGAATGTAACCACTAAACAATGTATCAATTCATCAAAACTGAGTGCATTTTTTGAAAATTGTCTACCCTCTAACTCGTGAACCCAAATTTACGATTTTACCCAAAATTAAGGTAAATCTGGATCAGACTGATTGTCACACCTTTTTCAATTAGCCACCAAATAGCAGATACGGAATATTTCTCTGATTTTTCTCTTCAATTCACATGCCAAAAGAACAAATTTCATCGGACATATTTTCATGTCTTCAACTTTAATAATTGTTCATGTTCAGCAGCACATTGCACAACTCACCACAGTGATTGACTTGTGATAACTCTCTTATTATTCCTGAGTTGCTGAGCTGTGAAATAAGTGGCTGACTCCAGGCTATCCATTCTCAGTTATTATTCCACGGAAACGATGCGAACGTGGGCAGGTGGAAGAATCGATCCAATATTTGTAGGAGGATTTTGTGTGCTTCGAAATTCTGTTGTTTGTTTGTGTGTGTATTTGAATGGTAGACATTGTGTCGCGTATAGGATGAGTTTACCAAATTGGACGAATATTTGCTCTCGTAGGCCGGATTGATCAGACTCACTCCAGTATACTCGCAGCAGCATCCTATCTGACGTAACAGGAGGCAGGCATCTCTCCTAGTATGATTGACACAGGCGTGCAATTGCTGTCTGAAGCACATGGCCTTGGAAATATGACTCGACCTTCAGTCATTTCTGTTTGTTACATTGTGGAACCAAATCCCCAGAACTGATTTACAGCCAATCCGAGTGTGCCAATAAGGCATCAACCATTGTGAAATTCACCTTATGATGTCACTGGGATTACAGTAGAATCCGATGGAATACAAAGTCAGAGTAGAATATGTACTTTTGAAGACCCTGTGACAGACAAATGATAAATGAGACATGAATTCAAACTATTTTGCCTTCCTTTTATCAAGAACCAAAATTGCAGCATTTTCTAGAGCGAGCCTATGGGGGACCTCTACATCCTTTTCCATGTGGCATCCTAAATTCCTCAAAAGTATATCGGAATAACTTAACAGGGCATAATGCTAGAATCCTTTTTGTGGGTGTTTCAAATGTCCTCTCCTCTTTCAACTGTCCTAGTTGCTGGGAATCTGTTACATTACCAATTGACCATTGGACCCTATTAAAAGGCAATGTAATAATGCTCACTGACAAGCGAGGTACTCATATCTTAATGCTTCATCCTGTGGTATGTAACTCATGTTTCATTAATGTTCTTCAAAACCGTTTTTTGCATGCAACTCAACTTGTTTCATAGCAGACTGCATCTGAAATTCTAGCACTGATTCATCTTCAGATGCCATGGGCATGTTAGGCCGCTGTGTGGAGGTGGGTCAGAGGAATGTCCGCGGACCCTTTTTACTATTAAACTCACAGAATACTGCCTGTTCAGACATGCAAATGCCCGTCATTAAAGGCAAAGTCCTGCCAAATTAATACTCTTTTTGTGTTATAATGTTAAAGAGAGAATAAAACATTTAAATATCACTTTTGTTCCAGGTTCATAGCATGTTCTATTGGGAAGATATGGCTTCCTCAAATTTCATATAATTTGGTGATTTTGGCAAACTGGCAACCTTTTTATGATGTCATATCTACCAATTATGCGGGAAAACTACATAATTCTTGGCAACCTTTTCTTCAAAATTGGTAGATATGACATCATCAAATGTTGCCAATTTGCAAAATTGCCCACTAGCAGTGGTGATTAAATGTAAATAATCTTTAAAAATTCGTATTGAGTGTTAGCTTTTATAACCGAACATGCTATGAACATGAAACAACTTTGATTGCCATGGATTTTCAATGCACGATTCATATGACATTTAAACATTCTTGGCTGGAATTTCCCTTTAAAACTTGTAGCTCTTCATACATCACCTGTGTGCATAGTTTCATGTATCATGCCAGTGAGTGCTGGGCATCTGAAACGGGAGACATAAAGGAGGATGGAGAGAAATGGGCACTCCATGTTCAAATAAATTTAAATGAAAAAAATAAAAGAATGAAATGAATGGATGGATGGACGGACGGACGGAGGGTGGATATTTCAGCAGGATGTGAGTCCCATTTTTGTCATCCACAGAAACTCCATGCACGGCATCTGCCTCCTCTGCCACCAGTGGAGAGGACAAAGGAAGATTATACTATAGAGCAGGATAGAATAACTGACATACTGGAACCAGAAAATGTATCCAGGAAACCACAGAAGCGGAGAAAAATGGTAATTCGTCGGCCTATTCATGGATTTGCTGTTACATCAGTGCGGGTGTGCACAGTTGCCTTATGTTAGTCTCTACATGCTGAAGGGCTTATCTGTCAGAATACTCACCACTTAGATACAAAATATTGATGAAACTACATACCCACATGGGCTATTAGTATTTATTCATAAATACCATGTGACCTATGTATGTAGAATTAGCATGTAAAAATGAATTATAAAACTGGTTATCATTCTGTTACTAAACAACCGCTGACCAAATAAATAGGCGCGCGACACGCAATGCTTGCTTCTACGTTTGGAAGTCACCGACACGCACGCACAACAAATGTCCACATCAATTATTGCGGTTTATAGAGAGTGCCCGGCGCAAACACAATAAAAAACAGGGGCCGACGTACAAGTTGCATGCCGCACATGTAGCATTGCCAGTTTATATCAAACACTCCTTGACACGGTGTCGCCACCAATTTTTATTCATTAGTATCACACTTTCCGTATGAAACAATAAGTGAAGTGATAAGGTAATTTATGAATGGGAATGATAACTGTACTTGGGCCCTTCTTTTTTGAAAAGGTTTGACGTCATAATAGTCACGAAAAGCCCTCGGCTGCGCCTCAGGCTTTTCTAACCTCCTATTATGAAGTCACCCGTTCTATTCTGCAACAAAGGCCCGAGTAGCTGTTCATTATTCCCTAAAATATGTGGGATCACTGGTCATTATCCTCGGGTT
The DNA here is from genome assembly GCA_026419785.1 of Sclerodactyla briareus. Taxonomy (NCBI): domain Eukaryota; kingdom Metazoa; phylum Echinodermata; class Holothuroidea; order Dendrochirotida; family Sclerodactylidae; genus Sclerodactyla; species Sclerodactyla briareus. Next base: position 82,968 of record JAODTK010001366.1, on the reverse strand, counting down.
TATTTTAGGAGTTATTGTTAATTGGTCTGTATCTCGTTTATTGATCAGTGGGACCAATGGAATCCTCATACATTTAGTGCAGGATCATTGGGAAGTGTTTGTTCATTCCAGTATAACACAAGGAACTCTCCCAAATTGGATGTCAGTGGTATTGTAGTCATTAGTCATGAGGTTGGCAGCCCCAGGCGCGCGAAGTCCTCGATCCTCGACCGTAATTTCTCTTCTCTTCGGGTTTTCGGGGGGGGCGATTTTACAAAAACCTTTTGCCGCGAATTTTTTGTGGATCCTGCAGTGTCGCTAGTGTTTCCTCACCATCTAACATCTATATACACTATTATAGGACTTTTCGCGCGGAAAATTTTATTTTCTTCTCATTTCTGGCTGTGTTTCTCGGACCGGCCTTTGTTGTGATTTTGTTTTTCCCAGCCTAACTAGCTCCAGCCTACCGTATCATCTAGCTTGTCCCAGCTTACCCGGACCGTATCATCGTATGCAGTTTGTTGCCCCATGAGCTTCGATGTCACGTGTGCCCCTCCCCTTTGTTGGAATTGGAGCCGATTCGTAACGTATAATCACTACTATATACAACTATAACTGTCGCGACTTTTTATAGCCTGTCTGGCACCTGTGTGACAACGGCTATTGTGAGATGGTTTTTTTTTGGCATGGGACAATGGTCCGATTGCACGCATCTAATTCTAGGCTAATTGCTGTCGCAATTTAATCCGTTTATCTATCCTAGTTTATACTTGGGCGTTGCTCTTGGTTTATCTAGCTTACCCGTTGGCCTAGTTTGGTTGCTCGGGCCAGCTATGGTCTTGCTTCGTGCATTTTTTTTTTGCTGGTCGTGGCATCTATCGTAAGGGCCTCAAGCTTTCCGTTGTCCCCCCGCTCAGGACGGGGTGGGGGGACGATCATGGTGGGCCTAGACTTATTGTTTGCACCTGACATATCATATTTTGACGTGAGACCCTCACACATTGTGTGTACCCTCCCTCATGTTAATTTGGGGTCTCATATTAACTCATCAACTCTCACAACATACCGGTTGACATCATGCCTGTCTGCCCTCATTGTATTAACTTTTCCAAGCGGGGCGACCTACATCGAAAACCCGGTCCTTATAATCCGAAATATCCCTGTGTGATTGCAGCAAGGCTGAAAATGGGGGCCAGCGTGCGTCTGCTGTGACCATGTGACAAGCTGGTACCCATGTGGGATGTATGGGCAGATGTCTTCCTCATACGACATTGTTGCAAGACGTACCGTAAGTTGATAAGTATCAACTGCGACAACCCTAATCATGGCTTATTCCCGTCTGTTGCTAGCTTCTGATGCTAGCCTCAGTAATAGTTTTTCTCCTGTCTGGGTGAATCCAATGGGGATATGTTAGCTTACCTCTTGTTCTACTCTTCCCCAGTCAGTTAACATTAGGTCTTCTCGCCGTAGCACTGCTGATTCAATTCCAAGACCTATTTCCCTTAAAATTGATAGATAACTCGTACTACTGGTTCTAATACCTCCTCAAGAGACCTTTGTGCATCGTACCGTTCTTCATAACAGGAATAGAAATTCTGAAGTGTAATGGTTAATAATTTCTGTAGTATCAACAACAAGGTGGCTGACCTGGAGTGAGTATTGAAAACTATAGTCCTGATGTGATATAGGTACAGAACCACTGAATTACTAGCCTAGTAGTGAGCTTCCCCTCTGACTGTACATGTCGTCCGAAAGAAGGAACACGAATATCTAGGGGAGGGGGTTCTTGTTGGCCCTGCGCAACGACCTGGTGGCTTCCCATCGGGTCGTTTAGACTCAATTGCGAGATAGTTTTTGGTCTATGTCAAAATACACTGTGCCAAGATTCACATTGGCTCCTTACAGATCTCCCACCCTCTGTAACTCTGCCGAGTATCTGGATTCATTGCGCTGCCATTAGATTCGATTTGTAACTCGCTCACTGCCATATCATTTTAGGAGGGGATTTTAACTTCCCTAGCATAGACTGACTGTGGCTTTCCTTTCTGTCCGTGCTGGCTGGCGGTCATATGTCACAAACCTTCTCCGTCAATTCTGAACATCGCAGGGCAGATTTTTGGTCTAGAACAGATCGTCAGGTCACCCACTAGAGTCAATAACATTCTTGACCTCGTTTTTACGACGACCCGACACGTGGTGAGCGATCCCTGGGTCTGCCCGGATCAGTGACCATGATGGGCATTCCGTTATCCTTGTTCGCACAAACCCAGATCTCTAAACAAGACCACGAAAAAATATACATGTCCGTAGCAGATTTGAAGGTTTAAAGCGCACATGAGGATTGGACCGAGAGGTTCGTGACTTCCCACTCTACTTCTGAGGTCCCAGTGAACTCCCTCTACAACGAGTTCGTGCTACCATCCAGGATGCTATGGATTCATTCATCCCCTGCAAAATTGTGAGAAAGCGCCATCTCTCCATGGCTTGATAGCAGGACAGACGCATGCACAGCGCAAACCACGGTGCTATAACTCTCACCGTGAGATTAAATACTAAATCGCTGTGAACGATTATCGTAAATTCGAGAGAAACACATAAATCAGGATTCTTATCGGACTACATAAAAATGATTTGTTTGGAATCCCCAAGAATTTTCTGGTTTCATTCAGAGCCTTAGGGTTGACCACACGGTTGGCATCCCGGCCATTATCGGCAGAACGGGATGTTGTGGCTGAAATGCGGCAAAAGCAGATATTCTAATTAAGCAGGTTTGTTCTGTGTTCACGAGTGAAAATCCAAGCGTTCCCGTTGTCTAGCTAATATTCATTCCGCTCATGGGAAATATTACTGTTGAAACTCTGGTCTTAAAGCTGTGTTAAAGACCTGGGCTCCCCCCCACAAAAGCTTCTGGCCCAGACGATATACCTGCTAGGATATGATAGCTTATACCGGCGAGGAGATTGCCCGGCCCTTACCCTCATCGTTCGAGATCTTTGAACGCCGGAGAGGTCCCTGAATTTTGGTTGCCAACATCACCCCTTTTTCAGAAAGGCGAATCGAACCAGGCTTGCTAATTACGCCCAGTTTCACTTCCCTCATCGTCGCAAGTTGCTCGAAACATTATCCACTCGCAGATCATGTCATCTTGAAAATCATTCAGTCTAACCATACACCTACGCTTTCGCGTGGCTATTCTGCGGACTCCATTAATCCTCACCGTTCAAGACCTTGCCAACTTCTCTGGACATAAAATCTCAGGTTGATATGCTATTAGGATTTCTCCAAAGCGTTTGACCCTGTCCACATAAAGGCTTCAAAGGCTTCTTTCCAAACTCGCTGGAATGGGCTACAAGGCCCTTGTTGACTTGGGTACCAAGCTTTCTTTCCCCACGCACTCAAAGAGTTGTGGTAAACGTGAGAATCAGGTGGCAAAGGTCCCGCCGGTGTAACCCACAGGAAAACAGTACTGGCCCATCTCCTTTTCCTATTGTAATCTAAATGATCTCCCAGATGTGCATCAGCTCTCTTGTGCGTCTTGCTGACCACTGTGTTTTGTTCGTGAGTGAGAGATGAAGATGATTCGATATGTCTCCCAGAAGATCTAATGAAGTTACATATGGTCAGATAAATGGCAATGAAATTTACCACTGATAAATTTTTTATCATGACATTAACTCATGCCCGATCTCGTAAGCTCCACCCCTACACACTGGGTGGCAAGTATTGTCTGTGGTTGACCACCATCCTTATTTAGGGCTTACTCTTACTCTTTCAAACAACCTCAGTTGGAATACTCACATATCGAACATTGGTGGTAAAGCTAACAGATCCTTGGGATTTATCCGTATGAACCTTTACTCCGACTCAACAACAAGCTTGAGGCCTACAATCACTTGTCCAGACCGCTTTGAGTACGCTTCCCTCCTCAGCCTGGATCCTTATACAAAAAAGAATTTGACCTATTAGAATCTGTTCCAAAAAGAGCGGCTCGCTTTAATCACACACCTACTATATATCTAGAGCCCCTGGGTGTGCTACCCATATTGTTAATAGCCTGGGTTTGGATTCCCCATTGACGTCCGCAGAAAACAAGACGACTTTGTATTTTTAACATCAGCTTAGGTCATTGTCCCCTGCCCAAAGTCAAACCTCTTACAAACCTGGCCTGCGTCAATCACGGCACACGCACTGCAATTCATACACCACCATTGCGGCAAACAAATATGGCTGCTACAAATACTCTTTCGTCCCAAAAACTGTACGAGACTGGAACGCACTGCCATTCAGCATTGTATCCATTGAGGAGGAATATAAACATTTTTTCAAGACAGCTGTGGGCACCCATCTACACTTGGCTTGAGAACGGGACTAATTTGTTTATGTTGGGCTGCCAGCCCCATCCTGGACGTCTTGCTCCTCGTAGGAGTGTTGGCCCTTATCTCTAACCAAGTACCAAGTCCAATTATGATATCTTCACCCCAGACATGGGACAACAGTTTAGGTTTTTTGAGCCATAGCCTCATCATCTGCCAGGAAATTCAATTAGTGTAACTGCAGTGGTAGACTAGCTGTCTCAGGCGTACTGGCAGCTCGCATTGGAGGCGGATTAGCTTATCAGTAAGCTCCAGACTGCAAAACCATTGAGTGGGAGTTTGAGCCCATTGGCCCGAGATTTTTCCCGCAGTGCTGTTGGACAAGGGCATGTCTCGAAATGTCTCACGCACCACGTGTTAAAGTGGGTAACCTTGTGAGTGCTTGTGAGGAGTAGCGAGCCGCTGGATGTTGATGTGGCGGCCCTATTGGGAAGTCCCCCGGGGGACACATGGAGTGACGTATGAAATGTGCGTCCCGTGAAAGCGAACCAAGCCAGAAATGCGTGCTATCTAGTACGGTGTGACCATTCACTAATGATCAGGGGTAGTATCCTGTGAAGCACTTGGAGCCTGTGGGAAAAAGCCTATAAAAGCACTGTATTATTATAACCTTCGTTCTGATTCAGTCTCATCTTGTTATTTCTTTCTTCCCAGAAAAATTCAGTAGGTGTGCAGGATTCCACCAATCATAGAAGAGACTCGTCTGATACACACTTGAGACCCAGTAAGTGTGAAAGCACCAAACAGGCAAGGAGTTCCACCCCTACTGCGCCAAACTAACTACCAGTCCACTCCACTGATCAAGTACATTGCCAAGTAAATATACTGAACTCTGTTACCTCTGCTCTATGCCCCGATGGAAGCTACCCCCCCCGCCCCCCAACAGGCCATAGCCAACTTTTGGGTGTGGGATTCACATGACCATTATTCTTCTTGTACTTCATGCTTCAATTATGAATGGTATTATATGCTCAAAGGAACACATGGGCACACCAACAGTGTACGGGCTTCAAGAGGGGGGAAGGAAGGGGGAAGGAAGGGGGAAGGGGCGAACCGCACAGCGAGGTGGAATATGCCCCCAGCAAAAACCAGGCAATGTTTAACGAATGCTGGTATGTCCCATTTCTTTCTGTCCACCCATAAGAAAGATTGCTGTCAGGCTTAGTTCTCCCATTGATTCTCCAATTGCTGAAATACTTTTTTTCTCCCTCTTTCTTTTCTCTTCATCCATCCAGTTTTAATCTGGTTTTATCCCCAGGCATTTGGTGACCGAATCACATTATACTCCATAGGCATAAATTGCGGGGGGAGGGTGGTTGATGGGAGGTATACATCCTCTCCCATGCTGTATTGTATAGTATTGGGGGATGGCCTATGTTATCATCCCCCCCCCCCCCTCTCCAATGATCCTGGCATGCTCGCCCAAAATGAATGAGGGTTAGTTTTCATTCATCACAATTTTGATTTTTTTGTTTTTTTGGCAACGCCTGCCAATTTTACATTATTTTACATTCATTCGACCCCTTCTCTAACTTGGCTGGCTTTCGCACGAAAAAAAAATCGAATTGTGGAAAATTGTGAAAAAAGAAAATTTCGGTGGAAACACTGGTATTTCTAACTTGCATGCTTTATGATTTTTTCCGTGGTGAAAATGAAAGTGTCAGTGAGAAGAATTTGGGTGAAACACTAATATTTAGCTTGTAACATGCCTAAGTGGACAAGGCTCTTGAATCATGGATTTCTGTGGAATGGTGGATATCTGTGAGTTCATTGAAGAAGCCAATTGAGGCTCGCTCATCAAGGAACCCCGGCCGACAAATCATTTTTTCTTCTTGACTAGAGCTTGGGTGATATCAAGGCAGGGGTGTATAACAAAGTCCCAACCTGCTCCCTGGACAGCAATTTAATGACCCCTCCAAAGGACGATAGGGAACTACCAGGATTAGAACCACTTCCCGGACCCAAGGAGCGAGAGTCATATATCCATGCAGCTGACTGCTCACAGTGACAGAGCAAGTATATGGCCAATATCACCTGCACAATCCACTCATTACAGCCAAACCCAAGTGAAGACCAGACGTCACCCATGGCAATGCAAGTACAGCGCACTAAGTAACAAAGCGCTCACCCCCAGCGTCTCGACTGGTTGCGCGATCATGGTTTCTCGCTTTCTTCCATCAGGCACCATGCACAAATATTATTTTAGAAAAATTCTTGCCTCTATTGTAGTGCACCAAGCCCGTCAAAGCATAATGTCATCAGATACCACCTATGCTATCGCCCGAAAGGTCTCAAACCCGACTTTGACCCCTTGTAGTTGGGCGACCAGGTGTCATCGAAGCGGGAGTTGGTTTGGCGTCCATGAAGCACATGGAGCTCTATCACATATCCAATACTTAACCGGTTTTTTGTCTTTGTCCCGGTAACTCCTGAAATGGCATTCCCTTGATACCTCGCTCGTGCCTTTCGACCTCGTCATTAGATGTTTGTTTGACCCCCAAATCCAAAAACTACCATTTCTACGAACACCCTAACTGCACGCATTCATTTTCATTGATGTGTCCCTTTTTAACGAAACTGTAAAAAAATGCAAATTTAAATCAAAATTATTCACATTACATGACCTTCTGACCTTGACTGTTGTTAAAAATTGATCAGGAATTGAAGGTTGTGAACCATCTCCACGAAGTTTCATGTAAATTCAACCTACTTCAAAATGCAAATTAGACTACTTAATTTACACCTACTCTGGATCTATCTGATCAGTTTCATATATCACGTCATAGTTGTTATATATGATGAACTGCATCACCAAAGCATCTAACGATCAAGAGATATCTTGTACCACAGCTTCTGGGCCAATTTTCATTAATATGCAAATATACGCGAATGAGTATGGTCCATTCTGGTTGGAAGTGGAATGCACATTTACAACTCGTTACCATACACCTCCACACAGTTTGACAACATGACGCATTCTACCGTTTAGGGCGATCAAACGGCACATACGGACACAGACAGACATACCACACACACACAAAGGATCACTATGTCCTCCTGAACAAAGTTCAGGCAAGACAAAAGTCCCGTGACTCTGTGACTGCTGGAATCAAATCTATAAAAAGTCAAGCACCACTGCCCACTCTGCCATTCTTCCACCCCTGCTTGTATTATTTTTTGAGAGTTGAAGGCAGTAAAGAAATTCAGGTCATGTCCCTTATTATTCTAGTTGTCAGCGGGGACCCCCAAGCGAGCATTAGTTGGTACAGATCCCGGCCAGGAATGTTAGTTTCTCATCTGAACAGGAAGAATTATAGTGGCTGTCGGCATCTGGCGTGATTGGAAAATCTGTTGGAACAAACTCTACCCCTGTATCATCACGCCAGTTAATTCCGGCTGCTGGTGCATTCCACCCGCTTGACTATGATGCGCAGCCTGTTGGTCACATGGGGAAGGAAACTGCAATGCTGCCTCGTAATCCATCACGTGGACATTAACGCAGGTGTAGGTAGGAACCACGGTTTGGACTGGATGAATCCCTCTGCACCTATGCTGCTGACCTTTCTCCTCTGGGAAGGGGGGGGGCAGCTGTCTATGTAATGTCCCCCACTGTATGGCGTTCCCCAGTTCAATGTTCTCAGGGTTCGATGTTCCCCATTTCCCTTAGATTTTATTTAATTTCTTTTCATTTATCGGCTCGATGATCCCCATTTTTTTTTGCTCAAACCAGCTATGCTGGTTGAGCTATGTGTCCCGTACATTCTATTTTACCTATCTATCTAATCTATCTATCTATATATGCAGTCTGTAAAAAAAAATTCACACAATGGTACTTGAAATGCATCTCTACCACATAGCTTCAATCCATTGTTCTTCAAAGTTCATGATGGTCTCTGTATAGGCCATTGGGGCGTTCATGAATTTTGGGCCTGGGGCCCTTTGGGGCGCCAGGCCCCATTAAAATGAAATAGTCCCCAAAATCTTGTATCTCCAACAATTTGTTGCGACAGTGCTGCGTTTGTCATACTGCTGGCCCTGATGGCCATTATTCAGGGTGTCCGAGATTATACCGTGGGTCGCCATCATTGGCCTTAATGCAAAATGCGTCTCCTCTTACAAATTTGTGCACAGTGCTTGACATACGGTCATAATGTCTAACAGCCTACTTTCTTCATATTGATATGTCGAACTCTGTTCCTTCCGGGTTGTTCAGGAAATTTTGTTCCAAGGTCCCACTTCGGCATGAGGGCGCCTTTATTCATTTCACATATAGTACTTGAAAGCATCTCCTCCCACAAGCCCAAGTGATATTCGCGTTAAAGTTTACATGTTATTGTGTCCTGGGTAGAGGCCATGGGGTGGGTTCGGGAATTTTGATACATGACCAGTGTACTCCATTGATTAGTGGTACCTATGCATTGTCCACAGGAGTGGAGTTGAAAGGTCATTATAGGGGGGTAAGAAGGCAATTATGTTCAAATTGTAAAAATAATGCAATTGCATGTTTTTGGCCCTTGAATTCTCAGGCTTTGATGGAATCTTGACCACCTTGGTCAGCAATGTTAACTGACTGATGGGTCATCATTCACCATCTGAAGGTCAACGTAAAACTGCATTAAGGGGGACAATGGGCCCATTATGTGGAAAACTGCAAAATGCTACTTCTGCATAATGGTCAGATAGCCATGCCATTAATCGTTCTATCATTGACTAGTAGTTACTTCTGCCTCAATTGCTTTGATGGACATGAGTTGGATAATATTTAGATTCACTGCTGGGTGACATTTGACCACCCAAAGGTCAAGGTCGAAGGTCATTGAAGGAGCCTAAAGGGCCATTTTGTGAAAATATTTATCACTTCCTCTCAAAAATGACGTAGTGCGTGATGTCGCGATCATGTCCATCAAAGGTCATTATAACTGAAATCATGCACAACTCCCAATACACATACAGTTCACTACATATTGAAAATTTTGTCCGTTTGAGCACTGAACCATTGTTTCACCTCTATTCAACTTCGGGCAAATCTGACCCCTCATCTGGGTGGGTGTGTTGCCAATATTGTCATTGTTTGAAGTTTCAGGTCGAAGTCATCTGACCCTTGACATCAATATTCACTGCTGCTGGTGACATTTGAGCCACCCAAAGCCAGTCATTGAAGGAGTCTAAAGGGCCAGTGTGTGAAAAACTATGTATCTCGCTCAGTGTCCATCAAAGTCAGTATAACTGAAATCAATTAACAACAGTCCAATAACGCATCATAATAGTTCACTACATATTGAAAATTGTCCGGTTTGAGCTAAACAGACCATTGTTCTCGGGTTTAACCTCCGGGCACATCGGACCCCGGAAACCTCGGGAGACCCCTCACCTGTGGGTGTGTCCAAATATTGTCATTGTTTGAGTTCAGTCGAAAGTCAGCTCTGACCTCAGGCCAGAGTTCAAAGGCAGTAAGAAATCATGTCAAGCCAACATACCTGGTAACATGTCAACCTGAATTTTTTGGAACCCAAGCCAGACATGTTGGTTTCTTTCTCTCGGGGAGAGAGAAATTCTAAGGTTTAGAGGACACCAGTCAGAGGTGTGAATAATAGCAGAGACAGAGATATCGGTTGTCACAGTAAGGGACTAAAACTACCTAAAGAGTGACTCCAGGAAATTCTTTTCGAGATCCCATTGAGACTCCAATAGGTCAATCAATCTAAATGATATCCTATACCTGCAAGCTAAACCACATCACTATAGCTATTAGCATTTGTCTATAATCATGCAAATGAGCTCAAATAATGAAATACAATAAAATCGTCAATTCCCTAATTAACTATCCGGCCCAAAATAAAACTGCTCACTGCTCACAACCCACCACCGTCGCTGGTACACATATAAAATTTCATAGGAACCTGCTACGAAGAATGTGACATTATACCACACCCACGCAGTGATTGCTTTGTTCGCTCCTACTTTTAACAAAATTCTTTGTATTGCAAACTTAATATTTAAAATACCATAAATGTTACCATGCAACTGTTGTAAAGAGTCAAATTAGGTAAGAGGTGGGCAAACATAACCGAAATATTGTAAGGAGTCAATATAGGCAAACTCACTCCGGGACACATTAAATACATAATTGGCAATTCCAGAGATGCAGACCTCATTCCGTCATCCTTGAATATTATCACCTGTCACTTGGTGGGCTCCTGAAAAACCATAGTACTCCAGGCAGGAATGATGCCAGTATTGGTATAGAAGCCTAGAACATGTAGGAGAATATTTGTCATGCCTGGTTTAAACAAAAATAGAATTCTGTATAATTCTCTCAAATCTATATAAGCACTGCAATAGTGAAATTGAAATGGCAGGAACGGAAACAAATAGGAGAAAATTAGAAGAAAAAAATTAAACATTCATCTATTCATTCAGTGAGGGCTGTGATGTCATGGTATGTTAATATCAATATTTGAATATATCCTGTCATGCCTCTTCACATTACAAGTGCATCATTCAAAAGTGAAACAAGCTGATATTATTTGAGACCAACCATTTTTCCTAGCCATTACGATCCCAATTTCCACTCAAAAACAACCTCACTATCATTTTAACACTACTCTAAACTACAAACTGTTATATTCGTGGGACCTGACATATAACCTCACTCTTTATCAATTCATTGAATCATTCTCCCAATTATTTTTTTCTTCTCCACTCCCTTCCATCTAACTACACATACAACATCTTTTTGCCAATTGTCCTTCATATGAATGGGTCATTTTCCTTCCTCTGAGCATTGATTTCATGCCGACAATCATTATGATTGATATTTTTAGGATGTGAAGGCGCAGCTAAAAAATGACAATGACAATTATGCTCACACACAAACCCCATAGCGCCGTCACACAACCCTAAGATAACGATAAATGCTGTTATAGAGAATATCTATCAACCATTGCTAAGATATATTAAAATTGATACCTGCATATGGTTCTAACAGGTTTGACCCAATGTACCAGTGCCCCACCACCCTAGTGGATTGCCAACTCTTGCAATGATCCACCCCCCTATGGGATTAGATTTAGAACAGAAGGGTTAACAACTAAGTGATATATGTCTAGGCAACTAATCTTGAGTAATTAAAGCTTCTTCAGCCTTTAAATAGTCGAGAAATGAGCTCGATGATATTGAAAGGAATGCCATTGTTTTCGGTCCCAGGGCATCTACAGGAAGAACTTCATTCAAAATTCCAGCACTCAAATAATTTCTTCTTCAGAATTTGGGACGGTCTGGCCAATTATTTAACAAACGTCCTGCCGTACAAATGTATTTGTTCCGCACCAGCGACTATTCCCAGAATTTCGACCTAATCTATGTTTGGTTTTTTCAATGGGTTGGTTTTCACACTTCACATCAATAGATTACTACACAGTATGGGTAGCTTTGTGGACATAATAAAGGCTGAATGGAACTTAAGCTAAATGTTCTACCTGTCATGTGTGTCATCATGCGCTTAGCAAATGGTTGTTCCAAAATGTTTACCACAAAAGAAAAAAACTGTCGCGAACTAATAATCCATCATGTTTTGATTATCGATGTTGATGTCAGAATTTCTGCCGTGTTCCCACTCCAACAATGGATTTTCTTAGTGGTCTGAGCCTGTCTCGAGCCAAAGTCCCAGAGTCCAAACAACCGAGGTCCAAGTTCAGTCAAAAACCCTGAGTTTGAGATGGAGTCCTTCAAAATCGAGACCAAGACTGGACTCGAGACAGACGGCAACATAGAAATTGCCTACCCCTCGGATAATATGATAACAGTCTCTTGTGCAGGGCGCAGTAAGCACCCAAGCAAGAGAAGGCATCGCTGTTGGTATGCACAACAGGATTCGAACCCTGATCTCCCAGGATAGTGAGCTGATGCTCTACCGCATGTGCGTTGTGGAAATACTGCAAAAGATAATGGTGATGCTTTGCTAAACCTCATATACCTACAGCCTCATTGCCAGCCTCAACTCTTCCAGTTTGGTCACCGCAATCTAATGAGACTCATTAGAAAATACCTGAAACAACACCCCCTCTTTATGCAACTTCGCCTCCATTCATCTTTTCGGAGGGGTGGGCATTTCAGATGAAGATTGCTTAGTACCCGTTTTTCGTGTATTAGTTTGCCTGTCCTGCTATGCGCTTTGGAAGGCAGGGAAGAAATTTATATCTTCCAATATCTCATGAGGTAGGTCACATTACAAAGAGCTACCATGTATATCCATTTCTAGGGCTACTGTACATAGTCTATATTCTTTGGAAACAGGGCAGGCGACAGTGTCGGACCAGGAGGATCTCCCCGCTGTGTCCTCATGCCAATTGTCATAAAGGTGATCTATCACAGACAGTTATGAGATATCCGGTCTGAGTGGTTGGCGCTCTTATTAATCTCTGGATGGCCGCAACCTCCTGCAAAAGTCTTTGAGTCCTTTGCCTTCTTTCGGTTCTGCCTGACTTTCTCAAGGATTGTGGACGAGCGCCGTCAAACATTTCTGGTCGTGGAGCCCCACTCTTCGTGGATTTGCCCCGTGATTGGTCTCAGGATGATCATGAGGAATGCCAGGTCATGTCTGTCGACACATCCGTGTTCCTGCTAGCTCCCTCAGTTAGAGATAACCTCAAATTGTTACCGCTCCGATAGCTCGTAGAAGTCCCCTGCCTTCTTGTTGCTCGACGTTGGAACTCCAGCTCCTCCTGCATTGTTTGAATTTTGGCTTTGAACTGGAGGATTAAAAAGAAAGTATGTGCTATAAAGTGGTGGTCAAACCTTTTCTTCTGTGTTTGTATGATCAATGTTTTTCCTCCATACCAATAAGGTAGACAAAAAAATTACTTTGTTTTGTTGTGTTTATTTGTTATGCTGCTCGTATCACATTGAGGCTTCCTATGAAGCAGTACCAGTAGAATAAATCAACCCCGAGAATGGCTGCAGAAGATTCCTTCAATGTAACGGCGTGCTCACAGCCAAGCAATGAGACTTCTCGCAAGTGACCTAAACACACCTCCCCCGTGCCCACCCCATAGATGATACTAGACTCCACTGCAAAGCAGCAGAACCAACAACTGTCCACACAAAATTGTCAGTATTATATACCACCATACAGAAACGCCCAGTGTGTGCTGAAAATGGACCGGACCTCTTTCATGCAAAGCGTCTTCTCAACCACTTCACCCCTCCTCCCATTAATTGTGGCTTCTGGTAGTTCTCACAACTTCCTCCAAGTATTGGAGGGGACTTCAGAGCCTTGTCAGCAGTTTGGAATGGTAGGAATTAGAGACATGGGGGTATAGGATTGGTAAAGAGGAGTTGACCGAAAGTCACTGCAGGATACCAACGATTACCACCTGTACGTGTTTATAGTCCTTCCTTGACTAGCATACCATTTGATTTGGAATTAATTCCCCAGTGATCATTCCTTCATTGATCAGTCTCCTCGATTTGTGCCAATTGATTATGCTGTGTATTCCCTAATGGAACATCACCTTTTTTGTGAGATTGTCCACACGAACAGCACAGCCATATATGTCCTCTCTTTCAAGTCCTTTGCATGACAGGGTGTATGTACTACACGCTGATCCTTAAACTTTCAGCCAATAGACGTATGCTTGTGCACTACGGGTAGGGGACTAGAACATCTCACTGCAAGCCAAGAGCACCACCACCTGTTTAAGTGATGTCCAGAAAAAATTTGGTGGAGCGCAAAGCAGTAATGTGTGTATTAGAAGATGTTATCTATGTAGGTCCCAATGGAAGGTGAGTCATTAACCCCCCCCCCCCCCTCCCCCGCCCCCCCCCCTGCCCCCCCCACCCCTCCCCGCCCCCTGCCCCCCCCCCTGGGGCTGCAATCCTCCGTGGCTTTTGCCCTTGAGTAACTATTGTGCAGGCATGACACTGAATTATACGCACATAGGCACTATCGTTTTTCATATTTGCAGCCTGTTACAGTACCAGTCGTTGGGCTGACATATATTTTGTTATTTATGTAGGGTGAGCACCAAGAGTGGTAGTGATTTTGAGCTCCTGTAATTGAACAACATCTGTTCTGTTTGGCTTCCGAAATATAAACAATTATCATCTAGTGAGCGGTTTTGATAGTTTCAATCCCAAAATTGCCTTCTTTGGAATAAATTTATTCCGATTCTATTCCCAAGTTCTAGGACATCTTGGTTTTTGACCCAAATGGAATCATCAGAATTGATGAGTCCGATGCCGGCGGTAGTACAAAACTTGTATATCACACAAAAACCTGCGGGTCTGCAATTGTGTGTGTTGTTGCACTAGCATGAACCAACTTGATGACTGAACAACACTCCGATGATGACTCTACAGCCTTTGAATCAATTCCCGCCATACTACTTGTAGTAATTACAGGGTCTGTCCCTGTCGATTGTTGTTATGCCCATAATATCTTGGAGGGTTCCAAGATTTGACAGATTTCACTAAACGTGCGGACCATTCAAGTTTTTCCAGTGTACTGCATGATGATTGGCGGGGGGGGGGGGGGTGGGTGGGTTTGCCAAGGTTGGGGAGGTACATGTACTTGATGTCGGCACCTGGGTTTCAACAGTACTTTTTCAATTCCTGTCCAGTTTGATTTGATGGCTCAGAGGCATGTATCGTTGTTTAGAACATTGAAGGGTTGAAGCATTTTGTGAGATTTTTGCCGGGGAATAAACAGTAAAGACAAAAATTCAGCGAAATAAAAATAAAATATCTTGTTCTTACATAACACTTTGCCCGTCGAAGACTTCTCATGCGTCTCACAGATTCTTACCCCTGATCATTAGTGACTTTGTCAATACACACCCTGCGCTATATAGCCCACTTGTTCTCCCTCCTGACGCACCATATTCTGCTGTTCGTTGTTTCATCGTGTCCCCTGGGTGGAAATTCCATATGCTGCCACTCGGCGCGTGCCTACTCTTCACAGTCACCTCACAGTACCCACTTTAACACGTGGGTGGCGTGGGACATTCAGGAGACATTCCTTGTCCACATTCACTGCGGGAAAGTCCTCAGGCTTCCCAATTGGCTCCGGAACTCGCCATCAATGTATGGCATCCCTGGAGCTCCATGGACCGAGCTAATCCGTCTCTGTTATGGATGAGGCGAAGCTCCGGATTCTTTTAATTTTTTTCTATTTGGCTCATACGAGAGTCAAGGAGTACCACAATCATGTCTGGCGGTAACTGCCCCGAAAAGGAAAGGGAGAACATTACAATTAAGGGACAACTGCAGGATTGATCATAGAGAGGCGTAATATCTTAGCTGCGAACAAACGAAACGTCAGTCCAAACCCCAAGTTCAGACGACTTTTCCGTTACGGAGTTACAGTCTGGGGGTTAGTTTGTGCATGTGTACTGCTTCAGATCGGACAGCATGATGCATCCCATCAGCAATTAATAAATGATGTCATTCTTGCACAACCCTGCAAACAATCTGTTTTCTATGAGTTCAAACCTTTTCTTTCTTTTGAAAAGTCATCCAGTCTATGTAAGATTGCTGGTAGTGGGTTGGTAGTGGTGATGGTTACCCTGTGTTGATATAAATCACAGAACTTCTGCTCAATGTTGACTTCTTCAACAAAATGACAATGCTCTACATGACATAAATTCCTGTGTAGTCCATGTGTTGATGGTCCTGTATTATTCACAATTGGATTTTCCCCAATTTCTCGTGCCTAGCAAAACTTTGAAGGCTAATAACTCCACATAGGAACATATTATTGTGGGAAATTGATTTGGACCTATAGTCAATACAGTTTTCCATGCTCCCCAATATAACCGTTTGTATCCAAGCTGGCGTTTCCTTCCCGGAGAATTGACCCTGTCATGCCATGTTGTCAAGGATTGCTCGGGGGGGAGTCCACGGAGATTTACATGCTAAACACTGGACTTGCACCAATAGCCATACATTCTAATGGAAGTGACCTGTGGTATAAAACCTTAGTGGGGAGGGTATGGTATGGGGTTGTGTGGTGACCCCCAACTTCCATGGAAGTCCTGGGTCACACGTAATCTGTAATACTTATACTAACCCCCCCCCCTCCACTGTCAAATTACTCCCCCCCCCCCCCCAACTTACTGCAGCATTGACTTCCAATATTCCTTCGACCCATTCCATGACCTCATTGTTCAGTGTCTAGATGTAAACCTTTTGAAGCCTATCAGATTCGATCACACTGAAATAATCCTATCATCATCCTCACCTCCCCCCCCCCCACCCCCCTCTGCACATATACCACCACTGCTTGATTCACTATTGGCTGAGGCATTTCAAAGGTTGTAAACATTGTAGCACAATACATGCAGCTCCTGGCCATTGTGATTCCAATTTTGTCCATTCTCCATGGAAAAATCATAAATCTGATTCTCAATGAAGCTTCCCCATGAAAATGAGCACAATCAAAATATATGAACAAATCTGCTGCAAGTTTGTTGAAGATTAAAACCGTGTGGACATTAGACGTTTGTCATTTTACAATGGACAAACTGCATGTAGACATCCGGCCCTGATCACCGTTGCCCCATTGAATGGTGAATTGTCGAGTATTTCCCCACTGCTTTTTGGAGTCTACTAATACCAGCATACCCTTGAACTTTGAAGGCTTGCCCTCGTGTGTATGTTCAAACTTGATAACACACTAAGGAATGGGAACTGGAAGGGAATTCCCTCTTTCAATATTTTTCTACAGAGATGTTTTTGGAATCAGGGATTCCATTACATTTATTATGTTCCACTGCACCGGTCTCATCCATATGGTAGGCTGGTGAATCATAACTGATACAGGCTTGGCTGTTTGCAAATACATTCTGGCATTTGCCAGGGTGAGCATCAGTACAAGGACTGAAATTTATTTCTGAATGTGTCACCAGTGCAATCATTACTATCGGGTTGGCGTCCAGTTGGTGGCCTCCATAAATTTGTGGGTCACAACCCCACCCCCCTCAAAAAAAAAGGGCCCAGTGACAGCTCCCTCCACCCGTGAGTTACGCTAACGTTCACACTTATCTGTGGTGATGGCAGCACGACGGCAAAAAATATCACCAGATATGTGTGTACACATTTTTTTTGCCATTGCTGTCCCCATCCGAAACACCAATCAATGACTCCAGACCGCGAAAACTTTTCTCAATAACTGGAAGATGGAGGCTCAAGTTCACCAACTGCCCCACAGCTGCAGAATGAGACTTCTGCAAATATCCCATCACCAACCCCAACCCCAAAGAAATTCCAGTGTAGCACAGCATAAACCATGAGAACCAAGACCTCGCCCAACTGCAATTGCAGCCACCCGGTGGAATGTCCATGATGGCTGATTCGAACCCGGAATATTGCTTGCCAAGTGTCAGTGATACCACTCTAAACCATTCGTCTGCCTCGGAACATTCCTGAGGGTACTTGCCCAATAGAATGAGAGGGCTGGACATTACAGAGGCGACAATTGACCAGTCATGCCATGTTGTTAAAGATAGCTTAGCTGCCAGTCTCAACTTACATTTATTCTTCAAAGCACATTCTGACCTACAACTTGGCCAGCATACAGAGGGAGGGCCTACGGTATAAACCCTTGCACAGAGAGCGGTTGTGAAGTAATAACTCTGACTGTTGTATCAAGCTACGTACACACTATCCGGTAACAACGACGGCGGCCAAAAATTATGCAACACACTGTATTTAGGCCTATGTGATAGTTTTGTCATCGCCAGTTGCCAGACCAGATAAAGTGTTAAATTGATCAACTAAAGTGGAGGGCACGTGTTGCCGGGGCCTTTTTTCTGGGTGGGGGGAGGGGTTGTGACCCCCAACTGTTATGGAGGCCACCACAAGATTGTTCCGTATTGCCTTTGATACCATCTCTGCCCCACTCTCCCCAACTTTCAGCAACACTGACTTTCAAAAATAAGCTGACTCTTGTTAAACTATTTAATGGAAATCATTTCTATGGAACTCAATTAGTGATCCTGTGTTCAGCCCATCAGGTTTCAGATCCATTGAGTAAATTTTTCCCCCCACCTCCTATATGAATGGGGCCACTTGACCACTTGATTCCCTTTTGTGGCTGATAGGCAGTTGATCAGGGAGAAGGCATCTAGTTTTCAGTTCAAGGACCATTAGGCTTAAGGTTTTTATTTTTTTAGAACAATTGCATAATGGGCTGGCGGTTGAATTTTGTCCATTTCAAGGATGGAATCAATCTATATACTAAATTCATCAAAGAGACAATTTCCATGACGCAGACAACAGAAGTAGTGAGGGCGGTGGCAGGGGGTGGAACAGGGCAACAACCCTAAAAAAAAAGTCACTCTGGACCAGTGCTACGTAGCGTAATGCAACACTGTAGCGGGTCTGTTCTATTGTGTGTTTCGGGTTTGTGTTGTAGTAGTACTAGTTTTGAGTTTATTTTTGGGCCGTTGGCCCATGTCATTTTTATAGTCACATAACCAAACAAGTCGTTTGAAAAGGCTCATATCTTGAAAATTGAAAAATATTTATTGACAATCTGGGGCGGGCATGCTATAGTTTGGCCAGATCAAGAGGGGACCTGAGCAATTTTCCATTGATGGCTGAGTCATCAAAGAAATGTCAGCAGCACTTCAACATTGCTGGCCTATACAAAATGTTCAATAATTTCAAAGGACAACTGCCAGAAGAATTATAAAGAGGCTAATATATAGGGGAGGAAAACCAAAGCACCAGTCCAAACTGGTGCATTACAACTTCCGTTACGGGTTACAATCTCTAAAATTTGTGCATGTGTATGCGCAGATTGGGAAAAGTCATCCCACATGCCATTAAATGGTGTAATACTGCACAACCCCGAAACCAATCTTTGTTTTCTATCAATCAAAATTCACACATTATTTTCAATATGAAAAAAAACATTAGCCTATGGGAGGGGATTGCTGTAGTGGAGTTGGTAGGTGTTGGTGTAATTCGGTTGAGAGAGAAAAGAAACGAAAGTTGACGAAAAGGTTGACTCATTCAACAAAATGAAGCAATTAAATATTGTAATAACGTCCCGGGTGTTCCAAGTGTGACGTTCATGCGTTATTGCGCAAATGGGATTCTCCCAAATTTGTCCGCATAATGGACCAAAATTAAGGCCATAACTCCCATAGGAAAAACGAGAAATGGAATTTGGGGACCTACGGATACAGTTTTCTTATATAACTCTGTGGTCTTTCAACTGAGTGTGTGTGACATCACAATTTATTAATACAAATGTACAGATGAAAGAACCAAGACCTACTTTATGCCCACTGGTAGAATTTATCTCCCCCCGACAAAACACTTCCATCGAAGGTCCTTCTAGTCAGTATCATTAGTACCACCTGTCAATTATATGGCCTCAGGCATTCTAATTGGGGAAGGAGGGGCCATCCAAAATTTATCCATGATTTCCTGAATTAAGATAAGATAAGATATAAGTACTACCGTACCAAGAGAGACAGCCTATAGATGCAAATTACTAGGCATGCGAAAGCTGAATGGCTAATCAGTGTTTGGGAGTCGCCGTTAAATATTAAAGTATTTCGGGTTGACAATTCGATTATTCGTATGCGCCCACACACGATTGAGGTGAAAAACTACCCTGTGGAAGGGGTGTATGGGGACACTGATACTGGACATTTCAGTTCATGAATGTGCAACTGCAAAGTGCGTTGAATTCCACTTAATAAGTCTCATCAAAAAACTCCCCTCGAATACCTAGAACTCAGAGTGATATACAGAAAAAATATAGTGGTACCTAACTACTTATGACTACTATATTTTCATCACAACAGCCACATTGCACTGGCATGCACCGCACGTAACAACAACCACAATAGGGTTTAACACAGGGCAGGAAGCTGAGTTCCATATGGCCACAATCGACCATGGGGCTATAGGTGTAATCCGGCCAATCCATTCATCTCATTAACGACAACGCCGTGCTCCCCTGAAGGATTCACTTTGCCCCGATAGCCTACCGACAGTGGGTTCACAAAAACCACCACCAAACTTGCCAGTCAACTATGTAACATCGAATTGTTCGGCCTAAGCTCGTCCACCTTTGGTCAAAAAGAAGACATAAATTAGTGGCCCAAGACTCCACCCGAAAGACTTAACACATGCGAGTGTCTGCTGTCGCAGACTTGGAGTCGATTGATTCCCATCCACGTGGCTGCCAGCTTCCCCCGTGAGCATAGGACCAACACACGCCTGTCCTCATTGGATAAAACCAGGCCTGGTCTGCGCAATGTCATCATTATTACAATACACTTTATTCTGGAAGTAAACTAAAGGCACTTTCTCTTAACCAGCCTCCCAACACTTCCACTCCCCTCTCCAAACAACCCCTCCTCCCCATAACCTACCCTTTGGGTTTGATGCAATGTGTGAATCAGGTTTGAACAGACATTTCAAATTTCCAGTTACATTTACCCAGTTTAACTGAGACTTGAATGATTATATAGGCCTACGCACAATCAGTATTTGTCAGTGCCGCGACATCCTACAGTAGGCAGTAGGACAAGAGCATAAATCTCTTACTTAGTGTACGTCGAAACGTTAGAACACGTCATCAGAAGGGCGCTATGATTATCGTCAACCGACTAGGGACTGTAGCAGTACGTTCTACTAACCAACATTACGGACGCCGCTGCCTACACACCAAAATGTTGGCCTGAGCTTCAAACCCAGAGTGCCATGTCCCAGTTTATTGTTTTGATTTCCTACTCCAAACTATCTTCAAACCAGCAAGTACTGTAAGTATTAAGATAATTTTAAGGATCTTTCCGGCAAGTTTCATGAGAATATGTTCGTTCTCTCAATTTTGAAGCCCTTTTCACGTTTTGATAATACTGAAACTTTGCACTTTTTGCAGGAAATGTAGCTTAACTAGTCATGGGTGGTGCTATATAACATCGGTCATTACTACCACCACTGTACCCCTAAACCGTAAACCTTTTCGCTTCAAATTATTTATTTTTTTTATTTGAAAGTTAAACCCTGATTGCTAGCCCATACGTATCAATATCGTCCTACTGTTACAGTCTTTTATTCTGTTGCCGAACCTCTTACTGCTGCTACTGTCGATTGAGTAAATACGGACACAGTTTCAGCCGGTTTCTGTCTTCCGTCCTCGGGTGTGGTGTAGGGGCTTAAGTTGTGTACGTACGTACGTACTTACGTGACTAGTTTTGATCGCGATTCTCGATTGCCTGGTGGGCTATCTCGCTTACTTATGTGATGTTACTGTTTCTAACTGTGTAACACGTGGCCATATGTACACAGGTGTAGCGTTCCGTTTTATTGTTTACAAATGACTCGTAGCACTATCTGTGGTCAATTAAATCGCTGTGTGCATAATGAGGCGTGTCACGGTAACAACACACCAATCACATTCCGCTGGAATCTATCTGTTTACTGTAGCGTTGCTTTTTGAAACTGCTAACAGTGTTATAAATATTTCAAGGTCAAAGTACACTAATTTACTGTACCAGAGTGACTTGGTTAGGCGAAGTTATCTCTCAGAGGGTATAAAACATGACTTGAAAAGAACGCAACTATGCGTAGGTGATTCTTGCCTTTCTTGTGAATTTTTTGTGACAAGGAGTTGCTGCTTGGCTTCTTAGTTCTAGCACAACCGTTGCACCCCCGTATTACATAAGATAGACTGTGGTTGAGTCATTGGAAGGTCATTTCTCTTACTACTACGTTCGATGGCAAACTTGAATGTTTTGTGCTATTCTATCGATTTTGCTCCAGTCAAAATATGATAGGGAGCATCTTCGTAAGGGCCATCAATCTGTACCTAGGCCTCTCACCGATGAATATCATGTGTATGCCACCTTTTTTTATTCATTGCCGAAGGAAAAAGATCTATGTAATCAGGTTGTGCTATGTGTGGTGTGTGTGTGTTGTGTGTGCGTTCTGGTGTGCGTGTGTGTGTGTGAGACACCCCCTTGGCAGCACGATATCTGACGAAACGCAAGGAGTTGATTTCACGAACTTGGTAGGTGGGTTGCTATAGGGAGGATGCCCCTATTGTTTTTGGTGTGATATCAGGTCATTCATGGTCATGAGAGGTCAACGTTCAAAAGCTTTGTCACACGATATCTACGAAACGCAAGCATCTATCAAGTTCAAATTCGCTAGGTGGTATCATGTATGGTGAGGCGGAGCCATTATTTTCTCGTAGGTCCAGTCATTCAAGGTCACCATATGCAATCGTCTATCTCTCGGCAACGAACATTTTGGAGGACTGCCGTATGGAAAGTTTTGTTCGTCTGGTTGATGATACATATCTGGTGACCTACTGTGACCTTTTTGACTTTTTGACCTAATTTGACTCTTCACTAGGGAACCGGTGAGGCTAATTTTTGCAATGTCAGATTCTTTTTAAATAAACAAAAAAGTCAATTACAACTACCATCCTTGGATACTCCATGACTACTACTCACCGAATGTGGAAGGTCAAGTCAGCCTAAATTACTGAATTGTGAATAATTTGGCGATCGTCATACCATCTTGACACGTAACACGTTTGTGGATTGTCACATAGAAAGTTTGGTTTGTCTTCCCGAAATACATCTGGTGACCAACTTTTGACCTAGTTTGACCCTCTTGCCCTCACCTGGACCTGTTTGACCTGTGACCTTGAGTGTTAATTTTGTGTGATTGCCGGCTGCGTCTTGTTAATACAAACAAAAAGGTCAATTCACTGCCATACTACCATACTCCACATCACAAGCTAACTCAACAAATGTGGAGGTTCGAGACACGTCTAAAACTTTGTTTGATTAACCCGTACTTTGTGGGTGGGGTATTAGTGTTCCTGAATACAATGCAGTGAGTTCAAGGTCACCGGAGGTCCAATGTGTGCTATTTGCACTCAAGGATTTATCGAAACTTCGTGGGGGGGGTTTTCTGGTCCCAATATCAATGGCTGGTAGATTCAAGGTCAATTTAACGTTATTTTGGTGATTGATTTTCAACTTTGCCAGGTTCTACCTAAACTTGGTGGATGGGTTCGTTTTTCCCCCACGATTGTTCAAAGTGGGGATACACTTGGTGGTCTATGCCGCCGACATGTCTAGTTATCCCAGTGTCTCATCCGTTTAATAACCCAACATAACTACGGCACAAAAAATGCCTAATTATGATTTTTTGTTCCTAGTTTTCCTATGGCAATTTGAATCACATTTCACCTGTAAGTGTGCCATTGCTGTACTGTAATGTACAAAGCCGCAACAGGACTCACCAGACTTTATTTTACTATAAAGGGTCCTGTATATTATTTTAACACACACTCTACGAGCTCTTTTATGCGCCGTCCTTCTTCAGAGGATTTTTCCCTAATCACAAGAATACATTTTTCTTGGACATTGGTAAGAGTATAGAGTGGCAAATCTTAATATTTCACTTAATCGTCATGCAAAATATTTTTAAAATTTCGCACTTTGTTGGATTATAGTGAACTTTGGTGGTGGGGTTTTTGATGGTCCCCAAGTAACATGGCGGATAATTGTTCAAGTTCAACAGAGGTGAAATTAACATTATTTTGGTAATTACACTGAAAGAAGTTTGAATTCGCCAAAAAAGGGTACGATGAGCTGTCATGGTAACAATCCCTTATCGGTTACTATTACAGCCGGAAGTAAAACAGTACTAAACTATGTGTTGTAAAATGACATACCAGTACCCTAAAAGAATTTTGAATTTGCCTAAAAAAGGGTCTGATGAGCTGTCATGTAATATATCCCTTACAGTTACTATTAACAGCCGAAGTACAATAAGTACTAAACTATAAGTGTTGGATCAGATATACAATCACAATCAATAAATAGGTACATCCCTACATTGCACTGGAAATTCCCAGTAATTTGACAAACACTGTTACACATGTTCCAGCTTTCGCGAATGCTGCCGCGAGACTATGAATGTTCTGCCTGCTGATCTCCATCGCTGTCCTTCTTCTGAAGTTTTTAAACATACTGAAACTTATCGCTTTTCTGCTGCGTTAAGTAATTGTTGTTTTGCTTTGTGCGCCTGGGTGCCTTGGCAGATATGTGCGCTATTTAAATTTTCATTATTTTTTTTTAACATTCTGACAATTTCTTTCAATACAAAACAATAAAAGAAGAAATATTAGGGAACATGGATTAACCAGCTATTCTCCTTTGTAATGCAAGCTTGAGCAATCACTATCATGTAAATGATGTACCATACTTATCACCATTAGAAACCGGATCCCACCAAACTGTAGTTACTTGTGTAAGGCACAGATGAAACTAATAAGCAGACAAAACTCACCAATGATCACAGTATTTTTTCACGGCATGCTGTTAGTTTTTGCTATTCCACACAGTACCTTAAAAACTTGTTCCCACTATCCCAACAATCGATGGCTTCAGCTGTACACCAAGTGTTTATCTATCAGTACACGCTCATACTGCAGTCTAGGACTTGCTATCCCACAATAGCTGGCACAACATCCTCGACCACATGGTCGCAGCCCCTCTATGGCCACAGGTTCAAAGAATGCCCTTGGCAGTGTTTGGTTCCATGATTAATGGACATGCAAGTACTTGACATTAGCCTAGACCATGGAGGTAAAACAACTAGGTATTCATGACTCATCAAGCAGGGGTATTGAAATACAGACCACAGTATATCTAGGCTTAGAGAAATTAGAAGGCTGTAGGGCAGTACAAAGAGGAAATTTACTCCCCCCTGTATTTCCTCAATTAAAATGTGCCTACACATCAACCGTAATGTATGTATTCAGGAATACAGCAACGTTGTTCTGTATGACCCACTTCCGAACAGGAGGCATCATCCAAATAGATGGGATTATCCACACGTCGCATATCACCCGCTATCAGATTCTTGCCCTTAAAGTGACTGGATTTCAGGTAATGGGGGACCAATGCCAATCCCTACCGAACACCCTGACGAACCCATACTCTTGGATCAAAATCCCACCATATCATGTTTTCTGCCTTACTGGACCCAGGAGTGTGGTGGGTGTCCCCATACCTCCAGCTCTGAACCTGTGGCGGCACCACAACGTAGGCTGACAGAACGTGACTGTAACCGTCTAAGTCTTTCATATTGAGGGAGGGGGGGGGGGGCAAGTTTTACACTGGTAGGTGTCGGTCCCTGTTTCTACGACCTCCATATGGAAAGATTTGTACAAAATCCCGCTTTATACTCTTTAATCCTCTTTCCCGAGGGGCTGGGGTTGGCAGACCTTCCCAACTGTAACCATCCAGTTCTTCATATGGAGGGAGGGGGGGGGGCAGTTACCTTGGTATTGAGGGTCCCTGTTATCTACACATCCTAATGGGAAGAGATGTTGGGACAAAAATCCCGCTTTATACTCTCTAATCATCTTTCCGACGAGGGAGGGGGGTTGCAGACCTTCCCAAAGTAAAACAAGTGTCATCCCTATATTTGTCTGTGGCGAGAATCCCGGGGGTAACCAGTGTACATGCCACCCCTCGCAATTTTGGAAAAGGGAATGGAAGAGATTTGGGAGAAATCCCGCTTAATCTCTAATAATCCTCTGTCCGGGGGGTGGGGGGTTGCAGACCTACCCTCAAGTTACACAAGTGGCACCCTATATTTATCTGTGGGCCCGACATCCCTAGGTGACTAGTGGACTACCCCCCTCCCAGTTTTTGGAAGTTGCCCACTGACTGTTTCATTCAGAGCTTCCCAAAGGTGACAGTGGGAGCTCCTATTTATCAGTCATCAACAACCACAAGGGTGACTGTGATACATGCATTGTTTTGCCGAAACGAACAAAACTTTCCATTGCACCATCCCTCTACGATGCTTCATTTCCAATAGCCAGCCAACCGTCAAATTTGTCTATAGTCCAGTGTTCTCTCATCAGTCTCAACATTTCAAGAGGTCCAATCCATACATAGCCTGTGATAGGATAATTGTAGAATGGTAGGGGAATCACAACTTTTTTGTTTGTCTCAACAAATTAAGCTGGTCCCTCGACACAAAATTAGCACTTGAATAGCATCAAGTTCAAAGGTCAAACAAATTGAAAAATGAGGTCCAAGTAGGTCACCAGATGTATTTTGCCTAAACGAACAAAACTTGCCATTGCAACATCCCTCTACGATGCTTCAGTTCCAATATGCCCATTCACACTTCAAATTTGTCTATAGTCAAGAGATGCTTCAGGCAGTCTCAAAATTTCAGAGAGGTCCATAACATCATAGCCTGGATAGGAGTATTGTGAATGGTATTGTAATAACTTTTTGTTGTCTCAACAAGAGGAAGCTGGTCATCACAAAAATTGCACTTGCGGTCACCAGGTCAAAGGTCAAAACATGTCAAAATGTCAAATGGAGGTCAAGTAGGTTCATCAGAGTATTTTGCTGAACTAACAAAACTTTCAATTAGGCGGCCCTCTAAAATGTTCTCTCATTGTGCTTCATTTCCAATATTCCAATGCCAAACGTCACATTTTGTCTATAGTCACTGGTGCTTCAGTCGTCTCAACATTTCCAGAGAGTTCCATAACAACGATAGCCTTTAGAGTATTGTAGAAGGGTATGTAATTTAAACTTTTTGTTGTCTAACAAGGAGGAATCTGGTCTATCAAAAAAAATTAGCACTGCGGTCACCAGGTCCAAGGGTCAAACCAGGTCAAAAGTCAAATGAGTTCAAAGTAGTCATCAATGTAAGTTTTGCGAGACGAACAAAACTTTCAATTAGCCGGCCCGCTAAAATGTTCCATTGGGGAGATATATGAAGATCGTCAATTTGTCTAGAGTCAATAGTTGTTCGGCATTCGTCAACTTTTCAAGAAGTTCCATAACTATACGATAGCCTGTGATAGGATATTTAGAATTGTAGTGTAATTACTTTTTGGTTGTCGCAACAAGAGATCGGTCATCACAAAAAATTAGCAACTTGAGGTCCCGAGGTCAAGGGTCAACAGGTCAAAAGTTCAAATGCGGTCAAAGGAGTCATCATATGTAGTTTGCGGACACTAACAAAACTTTCAATTAGGCCGGGCCTCTAAATTTCATTGTCAGATTACATGAGATCGCTCTATAATGACCTGGATTACCTTGACCGTCACCAAAAAAATAGGCTTCTCCTCACCACACATGCTACCCACATAACCAATTTAAACTTGATATATCTTGCCTCGTTAGAATATCGTGCTGACAAGCTTTTTTTTGAACTTGCCCCTCTCATGCCTTGAATGAACTTGAACTGGCCCCCCAACCTAGGGGTCTTCCTCCCCATATGTCCCCCCCACATAACCTAATTGAAGTTGGTACCTTTGTGTTCGTTAGATATATCGTGCTGACAAGGGGGTGCACACACACACACACACACAGACGCACTCCACAAAAACACACAAATACCCACAAACTTGATTACATAGATTCCTCTTGCGCTGGCAAGGAACAAAAATGGAACTAATACAGGTAGCGTGAAAAAAAACGAAGATAAAAAAAAAGGGTGGAGAGGAAAGTGAATGAAATCAAATACTAGGCCTATGTGTATAAACAAATTACTCTGATGACTGGTCAGGAACAGTGAGGAAATAATATAGAACATAAAGTCATGGGAATTAGAACGAACCCAGGGAAAAATTATTATAATAATATAATGTAGCCAAATATAACATCTACTAGCCTTCGCACATCGTAAGAATAGAGTACATCATGGAAGAAATATCTAGTATGAAGCGCGCTATGTAATGGTATTTCGCCTCATCCATGTTGTCACTATCAGCTGTACCGATACGCTCCATGCGAATCATTCCCAACACTACTCAAAGTGTGTGATATTCGTTTATTTATTCAGTATTGAAGGTGTCATTCATTCTATCTATCTATCTATCGTTATATCTATCGTTCTATTTCTTCAGGCTGTATTTCTTCGGCTTTTTGGCAAAACCGAATGTGTGTTCGATAGATCTGACCAATTGCCGTCACAATGTTATTGACGGATGGGTCATCGCGTCTCTCAAATGGCATTGAAGGGGCACAATGGGCCATGATGTGGAAACTGCAAAGCGGCCCTTCTGCCGATTAGGTAGATTGCCATGATAAATGTGAATATTGTATAATAATTGATAGTGAGCCTACCTGAATGTACGGAATGGAGGTGAAAGGTCATCAAAAGGGGTAGGTGGTAGTAGGTAATATGTTCAATTGTAAATGAATATGCCATTGCATGTTTTCGCCCCTCAAATACTCATGCTTAGATGTATCTTGACACACTTGGTCGCAATGGTTATTGACCAATCGGTCATCATGACCACCTAAAGGTCAAGGGCAAATGGGCATTAATGGGCACAATGGGCCATGATGTGGAAAACTGCCAAAACGCCTACTGCTGCCAGATTAGGTAGATGCCATGATACGTGACACAATATAATCATTGATTGTAGGTGGAAGGTCATTAAAAGGGGTACTATGCACATTTTGTCAAATTGGGTGAATTAAAATGCAATTTGCATGTTTTTGGCCCGTTAAATGTTCATGCTTTGATGACTGACAGAGTTGGACATAAGTAGTCATTGATTGCGGATGGCATTTGACACCCAAAGGTCACACAAAAGGTCACATTCAAAGGTCAGTGAGGGAGCCTAAGGGGCCATTGTGGTGAAAATAGGTATCTCCTCTCACGAGTTGTTATTACAATGATGCTCGCTCAGTGTCATCGACGGTCAGTATGAGGTGAAAACAAGCACAACATCAAACACATCATACCCAGTTCAGTGAGTTTCACTACATACTGAAAATTTGGTTCTCAAGTTGTTATTTTTCTAGAAGAAGTGTGAACAGGGTTAATAAGAGTCTGAAAAATAGAAAACTATATGCGAAATTAAAGCTTGGTAGGCTACATCCTTGAGGTGCCAGTTTTTGACTGGTCGAACAATTTTGCACAGAATGTATGGTAATTAGATAACTTCATAACCACAAATTTCGTCGTATTTTCGTGTATGAACATTGCTACATATGGGGAAAGTAACATAGCAAATAATGTCGAAAGTAATTCCGTGACCTTCATCAGGCTAATTTAGAGGTCACTGGGGTCATGGTCGTTGATCAGGACACCGAGGTCTTATAGTCATAACAATAAACATTCTTGCAGATGGAACTTAAATGTATCGTGAACATTAGAACAAATCACGACAAAATCCGCCTCGCAATATACCGGGTCTAATTTTAAATTATATTGTTATGCCACCCCGCCCCCCCCCCCTCCCTCCACTGGCGACCGAGGCAAAAAATATTTATGATGCCTAGGATAATATAAGACAGAACATCGATATGGCGAAAAACAACAGATTACAAGTATGTTGTACTGATTCATCAAGTTTTCCAATGAGTGGCTGAAAATGTGCCGAGTGATTTTTCCCGCACCCCGGCGAAGTTGTGGTTTTTGTATAGGCATATGGACCGCATTAGCGTTTGGTCAATTGGGAGGGGGGGGGGGTGGCCAAAGAGTTCTTGCCCCCTCTCTCTTGCATCTGAGAATGAAACTTGCTGTATTAAGCCTCGCTCATCAATCCTATATTTTCGCTCTCAAATGTCATTCATAGATTAAACTGTAGACTTTCTATCAAAAGACTGCCAATTGCGAATATTTTTGACGTAACACTCATACGTTACAAGCATTTAAGAGAACTAAAATGCAGATATGACCGAGGATCTAAAACTAGCTCATATAGTCTACTGTGTCCATTGACGACCCGGTCTATGTGTCTATGATCCGTGAAAAGGAGCCCTCCAGTGGTAGTATCATGATCTATCGCAAATCAAACAAAGACTTTGAAAGTTGTTCAAATGTTCGAGGGACCCGATGGATATCATGTAATGGAATTACAGTAACCCTCACATCACAAGTGACTACTGGAGTTGATCAGTTAGCTACTGTGCCACTGTGGCACGTTTTTATCGTTAACTAAACGATGAGAGTAGTAAAAACATAGTCAGCTGTTGTGTCTTAATTCGATACGTAGCAGCTGAAGTATCAAGTGCCTAGGCTCGCATGGCGCGTGTGTGTGTGCCCAGCTGTTACACACCCTCATGTTAATGTACAACGCTAAGACGTAGAGAGCCGATGTTCATGTAGTCGGCCATATTGGTTGAGGTCAAAGAAGTCGAAAGTCTAAAATATTGTGAAACCGATCACTGTTCACCACACAGTTGCAGTCACAGCAGTGGGCTCATACCCAGCTACTTGGTATTACGTTGGCCAGCGGAGTTGATAATTGTTGATTTTCAGTCAGGTGAGAAATTATGACACTAGAATTGACAGTCTGAATATATCGCAAACAGAATAAGTCTTCAAAATGCTACAGTTTATTCCAAGGACTTGCACGGGCAGATGTGGACAGTCAAGGAGGCCTTTTGCTTTTAGTTTCTCTTGCTGTTTTGTAAATCATCATTATCTGTTTTTGTAAAGCGCATTTGATTATTCAATGGTATTTTTATTGTAATTTCATGCGTTCCTTCATAGCTCGTGTGTTGTTTCCACCATATGAACCGGCGTTCTTAATTACATAAGTAAGTAGTGATATGTTTCCGTATTATTTGTTTTTCCCCAAAGAACGACCAATCGTAACCACTGTTAGAAACGAAACAAAAGGTCCACGACCTGATTGAAGAGGCCTTCTCATTGGTCGACTTCAAAGCCACAACCCGCGTAACTGCATTTGGAGAGGAGGTCAAAGAAGCGGGTCACGACATCAACGTGGTGGAGTCACCGGGACATAACTTCGCCTTCAAGGAAAGGCCTCCGAGTGGGAATGTCACATGAAGAAAGGTAATAAGTCTTTGGTATATATTGGTCTAGTTTAGCTGTGGGTAAGAAGCTCCACAAGTCATCATGTCTCACCTTCCGTTCATTGTTCGTTCGTCCGTTAGTCAGTTCGTTCGTTTGTTTGTAGTCAGTTCATTCGTAACTTCTGAACCGTAAATGCGATCAGGTTGAAACTTGGTGGGTGAATGAAGCATGCCACTGGCTAGGCTGAGTTACATTTTTGTTTGCAGAGTGTGATGAAATTTAATTAAATCCAATTAATGACCCCAATAAGTCTTCCCCCACAGCCCTCTGTGTCCTATTGAGCTCCTGCTAAGAGAGAGGGTTGTTTACATTAGTCCCTGTCTCTACAGGATTTGTTTACATTACTCCTTATCTCTGGGGAGCACACCAACAGACTAGACGTTCCAGAAGTCAATTTGTTATCACATCTCGGTCCAAATTTCAAAGCCATTGGTGACCTAGAATGAAGGTGATTTGTCTGTCATCACATCACGCTACAGTTCTCGTGCGATTGAAATAGGGACATGGGGGGGGCACAGTAAGTTTTCTTTAGCCAATCCCTCCCCTCACCTAATGCGGGTAAACTGGATGCCTTGATATGCCTCTGGAGTGGTGCCCAACTATAAATATGAGTGATATAAGCCACATATCCTTTTGTGGGAAAAGTGTTTCCACTTGTTCCTGCTACATCCATGCCTAGGATTTGAGTGTGCGGGTACACAAAGTGTTGTTGGGTACATGTAGCTAATGTACAGGCCTAGGAAAGAGTTGTGCTGGGTACATTCGTGCTGGGCACTGATAGCAATATATTAGGCCAATGTGGTAGACTGTTTCCAGTCCATTCCAAGGTTTAGACAGATGTCCAGTGAAGTCAGTTAAATGTGACAACAAAAATTTTGAATGGCGAAGAACATGACTTGTATTCACCACGGGAAATCTGCCGTCCGCCTACCAAGACGTTCCGACTCCACTTGTTCCCCATGAGAACTGATTCCAAGGGAATAGACCGACGATATATTCATAAAATGCAGTTTTGTTGCGGGCGCCTAGCGCCGCCTACTCAACATGTTAAACGTATATATGAGGCAGGCTCGGGATTAGAGGAGAATTAACCTCGTCACGTCCCTAGAGTTGCTTTCTCAGGGCTTGTCCTAGACTTGGCCTCGATGGGTGATGCTTCATTCTTGTCCTCGGAAGTAGCAGCCCGACTACAACACACTGAAAGCAATAATATAACCTAAATTATTAAGGAATTAGTAATTGAAACTGTTTTGGGTGAGAGGCCCTTCGTGTTCTAGTTGTTGAATTAAACTGTACGGGAGAACTGGGAAATGGCGGACCGGTTGCGAATATATATTTGAAATATGTTACACATTATCTTTGTGGAATCTCTTCAGTTCCTCCTAATAAATATAGGCATAACGCTTCACAAAGCTCGTTAATAAG
Source organism: Sclerodactyla briareus (assembly GCA_026419785.1). Classification (NCBI taxonomy): domain Eukaryota; kingdom Metazoa; phylum Echinodermata; class Holothuroidea; order Dendrochirotida; family Sclerodactylidae; genus Sclerodactyla; species Sclerodactyla briareus. The sequence continues at coordinate 50,332 of JAODTK010001366.1, read as the reverse complement.
TTACACAATCTCCATTTCAACAGAATTGGTGTTCAGACCATCGTTGCTCCAGATGCGACCAGTAGTAGAGTTGTGGTTGTCCCCATGGAGACGCTATCAATGAGGGGAGCTCGATGATATGGAATCCCTATACAGCTAGAGATGAACTTGAAAGGATGTCACTCCCTACAGAACAGGTAATTCCCTCCTCCCTTCTAAGTTCTAACATGCATCATGTGGCACTGGCAGGGGAAACTCCATAAACAACCACGTGCCTTCATTATCCCTTTAAACTGTATATTTGAATCAAACATACGACATGGTACCTGGGTAAGTAGTTTACGTACATTAAAGTTCGTGGAACCGTGAAGGGTTCGTTGCGGGAGTGTGCAACCAATATTGTTGTACCAGCGGCACCGTCTATTTTTCTCAAGGTGTTGGAGACGATATTGTCTTTTTAACATACTGAAGGAGATCATATAAAGCCGCGTTTCCATGCACGCGGGCGGGCGTCAAAAAATCGCTCACCGTTATTTCAATGGAGCCGTTTCCATGCACGCGGGCGGGCGGGCGGGCGGGCTGGGCGAGAGGAGGGTGGGCGGTCGGGCGTTTCTCGAATCGGTCATGTAGCGATTTTTTCCGCGTGACCGCGTGGTATTTCGTAATCGATTTCCGGGGATTTCCCTGCAATCTTACTGGCTTGAAGCCCGATAGTGCAGAGTAGAGAACAAAGTTATGTTCAAATCATGTTTCCAAACAACACTCCTAACTGTTTCAACACTCGTAATGAGATCTCATACAAATTATCTCCATTTTTAACGACCGGACACCTATATTTGAACACATATCCGCATGTTTAAACAATTGACCGTGTCAAGTTTATGCTAATTAAATCTCCCAAAACCTGTCAATTGTGAAGTTAATTGTATTAATTAATTATTTGTATTTTAGGCACTATCGTTGACATTTAGAACAATGAATCTAAGAAACTAAACACCGGTGTTTAGGTTTAAACACTAGTAGGCCTATGCGTCCGCGTGTTTGATAAATAATAATAATAATAATAATTATGATAATAACACTAATAACAAAAAATAATAATAGGCTACACGGTGCTTATATAGCGCATATACACACTAAAGGTGAAAGAGGGCGTGATGCGAGAAAACGCCCGGGCCCCCACGCCGTTGACATGGAAACGGGTCACTCGCGTTGTCCGCGTGCCGCCCGTTGCATGGAAAACGCTTAACAGTGTTGTAGTGGAGGTCGGCCCCTTCCTCGAATATGCCCGGCCTCAAGGCCTCCATATATACATTTCAGAAAATCAGTATTCGAGACCGGCCTCCGGTTTTCCGGCCTCGGACGACTGTACTGTCAAGAAGCCGCGGATGTGGGCGCCTGATTTCACTTACATAGTCCTCCCCCGAGATTTTGCAACGACGGAACCTGGCCTTTTGCCATTTTTTCTTCACTCTTCCCCTCCTCCATTAATTTTATGTGCGTTGATGAGGCAATGCGTGCCTCCTTTTTACCATAATAATTATGTGTCTATTCGCAGCCCTCTCTGCCGGGAAGAGCGGACGAATAGGATCCAGGCATCGCCCCTTTGTATACTGCTGATCAGGGTCTGGCGGACTATCAGGAAAACCGTGAATATGAACCAATTGGCGACTTCGTTGGAAAACATAATGAATATTCAGTGAGATATAGAGCAGCAAGTTCGTGTTCTCTTGGAGATGATCATGGAACTGACCTCAGTCTGATCGAACCAGCTGGCAGCATATCACACAAACACGAACATGGTTTCGGCGATTTGAAAAGCCTGACAGATTTTGAGAGAGAAAGGAGAAGTCGCTCCAGCGGTTTCCATGATGAACTTGACATCACTGAAGTGATGAACGGAGGGCGCCCGTCAAGTTCTCTGATGGACTCGATTAGGGCGGAATACACTGGTGCGAATATGAGCTTCTTCGCAGATGGTTCTCAAGGCGCAGCAGCGTGGTAGCTAGACCCGCGCTTCGTCCATATCAATTAAAATTCAGTATAAAACATGAATCGTGGCAAGGGCGAGCCCCTAGGGGGACCGAGGGTCATGACCCCCCAACTTTCGGGAAGGCCTCCATACATAATGATTTTTTCACACACAAAATGTTTCTCATCACTGCTTTGGACCCCCCCCCAAAAAAAAAAAACTGCTCTTGACCCCCCCCCCCACACTTTAGACAGTGCTGCGCCTTGATCTGCATGGAAACGATAACTTTCGGCCAATATCTACAATACCTTGAGAATATGTGCTTCACTTCAAACGTCTTTCAGCCATGTCATTTTTCATGTGGCAACTAATTTAAGTTCTCCTTGTATTTTGTACATTTATTTTATTTTCGACTGCTGTTGATTCAGTTAATGAAATGAACATCTGCGCCGCGACCATTGAAAGAGGCACCTATATGCTACATCGGTTTGGGAATCTTTTGGCCATGATTGTGAAGATCCCCAGTTGTTTCGCCCTGTCGGAAGTGTCGTCAGAGACCACAAACTAGAAGTGCGGACGTGTGGATAGTGTATAACATTGAGAACATTTGTATGGTCGTTTACTCACTATCTGGGAATTGGTCAGCGGTATGCCGCGAAGGGGGCCTTGTTGCTTGATACTATTCATGTAGTGTCACGGTGCAAGATTCTGGAACACCTTCAGTGAGTGTTACTCTATTTCAGAATAAACTAATGGCATACTCGAAACCACGTACGTTGTCTGTACTATGTGTTTCCCGTCACTTTCGTGCGATCTTGCTGATATATATTTTATTAGGCTGAGCTGAAAAGCCGAGGTCTCGAAGGCTATTTTCCCTGAGACCATGCGTTCCATCTTCCTTTGTGGAGCCGGTAAGGAGTGGGACACACAAGTAGCTAGAGTCATTACCTTATCACATCTCATAATATCAGGATGGTGTGCCCAACATGCATAGTCTGTAGTGCCAAACGTAGTAGACTGGTTGATTTTGAGAAAATATGACTGCATGAGGCATTCTTTAGGAAAAGCAAACAAACGGGTGATTCTGGACCGTAATTTTGTGCTGAATATGAATATCTCGTTTGTGTTTCTCAAAATCGTCTAATTAGGTCAGTGATTGAGGTCAAAGGTCAATAAGTGCAAATTTCCTCTTTTTCACTAGAAATGATTTATTTTACCTCTTATTACACCGGTGTGCATAATTTTGCAATATCTTTCATAATAAACCACGAACAGTCTATCAAAAAATACCGAAATTGATGCAGAGGGAGTGCCACTTGCAAACTGGGGCAGGGAGAGGGGGGTGGGGTGGATGAGGAGGACGTCCTCACTTTCCGGAGAGTTCAAAATGACTCCCTCTGAAATTGTCTAAAAATCCATTGAGCGAGATTTTCTGGAGAGAGTATGGTGAGGTCCACTCTTGTCTACTCAATTCTCAAAGTCCGTCCCCCTCCCCACTTTTCGAAGGCTGGCGCCGCCTCTGAATTTTGAAGTTGAAGAATTATTCAATCTTGCAGCTTTCCTATTTCTCCATGGGATAGTTTGTACCTGCTTTTCTCATCCAATGCATCTTCGATCAGCATTCTCTGGTAAATAATATCCGCAACACTGGAAGTGTTCGGGGATATTTTGATTTTGGGGTGTAGCCGCCACCACCACCGCCGCCGCCGCCGGAAACTCTAGCCGTTATCGCAATAGCTCTTTAATGCTTTATCCGATTGATCTGTAAATGGTAACATGTCCGTCCTGGTGAAATTTCGGTCGAGTCGAAAGTGGGCATAACTGTAGTCTGCTGCCTCTTTTTTTGCATTGTTCACAGAAAATACTGAGTCATTCTGATTTACATGAAACTTGGTGGGTGTGGACAAAAGTTGGTCCCAAAAAACATGACAGTGATTCCAAGGTCACCAGTGGTAAAATTCATGTTGTTTTCCTGGAAATTACAGAGTAAGTCCGATTCACATAAATGATAAAAACCTTGGTGGGTGAGGACGAAGTTGGTCCGAAAAAGACAGTAATTTCAAGGTCATCAGAGATTAATTTTTTTGCGTTATTTCTAACTTTGTCGGATTCGAAAAACTCGGTGGATGTGGACTGTTGTTAGTTCTGAACAGCATGAAGATCATATCAAGGTCACAGGAGGTAATTTTGCATAATTCATGCGATTCTTGTAACTTTGTCGCTTTTTAACAAAACTTGGATATGTTGACTCGAATGGCCTTGAACAACAGGTAGGGCATTTCGAGTCAAAATGAAGTTCGAATGGACATAATTCAATGTTCTTCCTCTAAACGAGGTTCACAAATGATGTTTTTGCGGGGATATATACGTCGGCGGTTTGACCCATGCTGACTTCTTGGAGTATCCAGATAAGTATGACAACCGTATCACATCCCGCGATGGCATGGAATGCTAGCATGGTTTGTTGAGACTCCGTCACTGGGGCCAAGCTGCATCCCTAATAGTGTGAATTGGAGCATATCTTGGTTTCCTCAGTGTACCAGCCTTAAGCCAAAAAGCTACAAGTGTGAAAAGCGACCTAACGGAGAGATGCGTTTTAAGCCTAGATTTGAAAACATTAACACTATCCGCTGACCTTACATAAATAGGAAGGCTTTTGAATAAACGAGAAGCAGCATGGGAGAAACATATTTCACCATAGCTTGCAAGATTAACGTGGGGTACACGTAGTAGAAGTTTTGTAGAGGAACGAAGAGAACATCCAGGACATATTGGTCAGTTCTCGCTGATATCCTCAGGACAGTTATTGACGTCGGAATGTGTTCTGCCGTAAGGGGAGAATTTATACCGAGATTGTCGCCCGAAAATGGACGAACCAAATTTGGAAGGCGGAGGTGTCACAGGCAAGGTTCAATTATGCCTATCCATATTCACATACAATAGTCTTATCTTATTCAGTTACACTGCGTGTTCTGTCTGTATTACCAGTAGGCCTACAGTCTTGATACGTTTTTCTAACCGCGTCTGGCGGTCTCGGCACCGAGACCCGAATTACGAGGCCAAGACCCATCATAGGAATCGAGACCAAGGACGGCTTAATCGATACAGAGAATAGCGTCCCAATACCGGTATCGAAAATGTGTCCATACGTGAGCCAACTAAAGGAAAACCAAAAGTGTATATAGCAACAGTGTATGCTGTATAAGCTGGGGCAGTTGATTGAGGTGCTGGAGGCAATGTGGCCCCGAGCAGAAATGGGCAAGCCCGACATTCCAAGACAACAGAGGAGTGCATCCTGGAGCGTCCTAGGAGGACCAATGGGAGAAAAACACCTGGCACGGGCCGGCTTACATATTACAGGAGCGGACTCCGCAACTCGGCTTGTGGTGTGGTGCCACTGACCAACTGCCAAGGTAGATGACGGCTGGTCTGACCGAGGAATTCAATGGTGGGGACCGTTGGGATGGGTTATTTTGAGAATTTGTACAAGGCTGAGCCCCCAAGTCTGGAAATTAGGATGGATACTGCTGCAACTCCAGAGGCTGAGCTGCCTGTAGACTGTGACGTACCGGCTATCAAGGAAACGTGAGGCATTGGAGCAGTTGAATGTCGGGAAGGCTCCCGTGGTCCTGTGGTAACATCCACAGATGATCGGACTGGTGTCCAGATGCCCTCGAGTCGTTTCCTGGCTCTACTACTGCTCTGTTTGGAGCACTGGTGTCATCCAACGGACTGGAAAAGGGACTGCAAATACACAGGGGTTACTCTCCTCCTCTTCAGTAGCTAGCGTAGTCTTTGCTAGGATCATCCTGAACGAATCCGTTGTCCCCTGCTTGCCCATCAGCGTCGAGCAGTCTGATTTTACTCCCAAGAAGTCCACTGGAGTCTTGGCTCCTCCTGTCCTGTAGATAACGGATGCGAGCCATTGGGCAGAGACTGAGGAGACTCCTGTGGCCTTCTGTAAGGCTTTCAATTCTGTGTGTAGTGAGACTCCTGGATAGAATTTTCGAGCAGCGTGGTGTGCCACGCCGTCTTGTACACACGGATATCCTCTCTGTATTCTGGAAGTGAGAGTGCTGTGGAGTGTTCTGGGTGAAGTCCTCTGACTTGCTCCCGCCCGTTGTCACGGGTGGTGATACAGTCGTGTACGCTGCTCCAACCGTTTTCAACCGTGGAATGGCTGGATTATGGGGCGGGGGGGGGGGGGGGAGAGGGGGTTGTGCATGGTACCGACTGAGGATTCTTTCCAGTGGAGTCAGGGTTTCTGGATCGACTGAACTTCGCGGATGAAGCTGCATTACACGCCGAGTTTCTGGATTCTCTGGTTGATGCCCTTGGACACTTAGTCGGGGCAAATCCGTTGGGCCTTCAGGTGATATAGGCCAAGACTAAGATCCAGTCGGACGCGGTAGCCTAGTGGTGGTGGAATCCTGTGGACAGTGCTGTCCAAGTGTTGGACGGGAACGTGGAAGTCACCACTTCATTCGTTAACCTCGACAGTGTCATTAGATGACTATGCTTGGAAGGACCAAGCTCCAGTGTGCTTCCAGTCTTGCTGTATGTCATATAGTTAGGCTTGAAGGCTCACTTTTGGGCTGAGACGGCGATTGGATTCCTATTTCACTACCTAATTTCGTCGCATTCTCGGTTATCAGTATCTGATGCCAGGGTTCTCGGGAAGGCGGGGTGGTGAAGGTTGGCTGCCTAATTCGTGATCGTCAATCGCGTTCTTTGGGCATATGGCGCTTCTTCCGGCGGACAATCCTTCCTGCCCACCGTGTCCTGTGGGGACGGGATCCGGCTCATGGTTAGCGCAGCTTCAGGGAGTTGGAGGGTTATACCAGGCCCAGGCTTGGTGCTTGCCCGGAAGAAGCCGGCCGATTGGAAGCGGCGGGGGATGCGGCTAGCTGCCCCCCCCCCCAACACGTGCTCCCATGAGTAAGTGAGTGAGTGATTGGGGGAGTGAGTTAGAGAGTGATCAGACAGTGACGGGGCGGTGTCAGGATTTCCCTGACAGGGAGGGGAGGAGGTTCTTTGAGAACAGACGCCAGGTGTGTAAACAAACAGGAGCTGATGAATGTTTTTTGATGAGTCTTTTGTCCCGCCGGGTTCACCCAGTATGACGATGGAGGAGGAGGGGGAGAGGTTGTGTGCGGAGAGGGCGGCAACCTAACAGGAGTGACCAACTAACTCACCCCACCTGAGAAATATCAATACTTCATGAATTCCATTTTTCCGTTTTCCTCTCATTCATCCTTCGCCCAGTTCCTGGCCATTTTTACTTTGCTCCAGACAGTGCGGGGAAAATCCTCCCGACGAGGGGAGTGGGGGGGGGGGGAGATTTCCATTATCTTCGATAATTTTAATGCTCTTTTGATTTATTGAAGGAAAAATGCAAATTATTGACATCATAGTTAGAACGTAGAAGTAAAACGAGCCATCACCTGTGAAAAAATACTTTTTTTTTGGGGGGTTGGGGGTTGGAGGGGGATCAATTCCTTTCTAATCGATAATTTCCAATGCTCTGTATGATTCATTGAAGAGGAAATGCAAAATCCTTGACATCATAGTAATTAGGAAGTAAAATGAGCAATTTCCTATGATGAAACTGAAATTTGCACTTAATGACCTTTGACCCTAATTATTGACCTAATTAGGCTATTCTGGGGAACACAAACAAGATATTCATATTCAGCACAAAATTATCTTTCAGAATCACCTATTTGTTCGCTTTTCCTAAAAATGCCTCATGCAGCTTAATTAGGCACATTTCTGGATTATTTGCCTAGACTATAGAGGACTGAACATTTTCCTTAGCTATTTACATGGGCATCGTCCCGTTTTGAAAAGTGGGGGGGGGGGGACACATCAAATGCAATTGAGCATCTAAGCGGAGCGCCACCATTGGTTAGCGCGGTGCGGACCCAGAAAATGTTACCTTCCCATGCCCTCCACATCGCCGGAAACGGCATTTGCCAGGCTTGTGCCTACTAATATGATTTACCGCACATGGTATCTTTTCATTACATTTCCTACTCTGGGGTCCACAGAACGGAACATTTTCGCATGTTTTTTCCGAGCATTTTATCGAAAATTCGGGCAAGTCAGATCAGAAAATCAGGCAATTTCTCACTTTGCCTTTTTCTTCCCAAAGTTTTGCCGATGCTCCTGGAATTATTTGAGTGAACAAAATGATTCAGAGCATTGCATCTCATCGCATATTTACAACGCCTGGTAGAAAAACGCCATTGTACGCGAACACTTGAAAATTTATGCATGTTTGGCTATTCGATTTAAAATTCTGGAACTCACAGTATGGAACATGGGTTAAGCCCTAGTGACCATAACAGGCAGGGGCCTAAATACGGTGGGGTGTGACACCCCTCCTGTGAAAATCAGAAGTCGGTCTCTGGGCGACGAAAAGTCGTCTCCGCTCGAGTTAGGTGGAAAATTAATTGATTTACAGCCATGACCTAGTATTTTCTAACTAAGAGGTGCCTCTGCCTGATGAATACTGTACCAATAACTTCGGCATCGAGTGAGAGAAGTTTCTCTGAGCTTAAACGAGTGAAGACGTTCTTACGTTCTGTCATGGGCCAAGACCGACTACGGGACCTATTGACACTGGCTTGTGAGCGTGATCCACAGATGGCATTGACTTGGATGCAATTGTTGGTCGGTGGGCAGAATTGCCTACGTTTGGTCGCCTTATCAGTGTTTGATCGGGGGTCACCGATATAGAGGTCGGCGTAAATAATAGGCTGCTTTTTCCCACATTATGCATGTGGATATATACATAAGTGCATTGGGTTTGTGCTCCCCTAATTTGCATGTCCAACTGCATGTATAAATCGTTACATTGGTCAAAAATCTAAATTGTAGTGTATGTTGCGAGGTGCATTCTGGAATTCTTGGTAGTAAAGACAAGAGTTAGTTTGAAGATAAACTCGTTTCCTCCTCACATTGAATCTTAATTACGATATATTCGTGTACCTACCTGTAAACTAAATTCGAAAAATCGACGTACAATACAGGGGCGGCGCCAGCGGGAGCAGTGCCCCCCCCCCCCTCTCGTCGGGAGCAAAGCGGAGAAACGTCGGGAGAAAAGTAAGAAAAATAGGTGCGTTGCGCACGTCCGATGTGTGCAGGAAATTGATTTAACTATGATGGACATGTGTGCCAAGTTTCAGCCCCATCGACAATTATTAAATATCGGTATGAGCTCTGGGCTATGCAAGACAATTCTCCTCAGTCTTCCATGTACCAGTCATCATTATGTTGAATTAAGGTTCAAGCACTTTGGAAAATCACGTGTCATAACTCATATCCAGCATACAGCAATCTAGTATCTTATAGATGGCCAAAGAGAGTGTACAGGTATTCATGTAGCTTGGTTACAGACCGTTTTGACACACATTATCTTAACACACAGTTACGTAGTCGGGAAAAAATGTTGGCAGAAAAATGAATATTTTTAATAGGTAATTATGCTAGAATATCGGACTAGGTTTAGCACCATTTTGCGTCCGAGGGGTTTCAGGTTGAAAAAATTCCCGCAGACCCCTCCCCCAAATCAGTCTATCAACAGATCACTACCGGAACGATTAAGCCACCCGTCCGGGGACCCAGAGCACCCTCCACGACCGCATGGCGCTGCCTCTGGTACAATACCGATAATAAGAATCGGTCTAACGAAAATTTGTAGTCTCAAAAAAGATTCACCCCCCCCCCCCTTGGAATTTCATGTATATACGCCCCTGTTAACAGGGCGAACAGGCTGACGACTTCTGTGAGTTATTCTCTTCGTCATTGGCTCAGAGGCGCGGATTGTTGTTGCTTTTCGTTTAGTCGAACTGAGAACGTCTCGAATCGGAATTATACGACGTGAATACGACAATTTCTCAATTGTACTAATTTTTCACTATTTTTCAAGATATTCGCTGATTTCGAGGGCTGAATGATTTCAAACTTGTAGCAATATGTGAAAAGGCACAAATTACAACTTTACCCATGCAATCAGCCGAAAATTACCAAAATGTGCATTTTAGGGGGGAAGTGGATTTTGGCCCAATTGGGAATTTTCGAAAATTGTTGTTTTCAGTATATTCAAAAATTGGAGGACTGAATGATTCAAAATATTGGAACAAGGTACAGGGTATCAAACCGAAGGGTTTCCCAGCATTTACTGAAATTTCTCTGAATATGATATTTTTTTTTTTGGGGGGGGGGGAACAGCGGTTCCCAGACTTATTTTGATAAATTTTGTCTATTTGTAACTCGCGAAAATGCAGCAGGTGGAAACAACTGATTAGTTCCACATTTGCCGATGAGATCCTGCAACTCTGGGGATTGCCCTCTTGTTGTTATTGATGTCGTCGTCTTCGTTGTCGTCGTCTGGGAGGTGAGGAGATCACTGATATCAATGGGAATAGATTAGATATATCACCTCGTAGGCCAACGAGTTCAAGGAGGCATTGTCATCTAGTTCTGGTAGCAACAGGCGACGGCTAGGTTTGCATGACTACACGATGAAGAATCCTCACAGTGTCATTCAGCATCGGTACGGCCTATCGCCCCAATGACATGCCAATGTGAAATTTGACGTAATATACAACGAGACTATTCTTGCCGTGACGTCATGTAACAGCATCGTCCATCATTCGCCGAGTGTTAACTGTGGGACGGTGATGCCTCTTTGAAGATCCATTCAACCTCTATTTATGTCCTTCTTTCCAGCCACGAAGCTCTCCATACTGTCGGTTGTAATCCTTGTATTGACTAATATAGAAACTACAATTGGAAAACTAAGCGCAAGTCGGAACGTCTTGATAGCTGCGGACGGCAAAATTCCTGTGGCAAATACACTGCATGTTCTTCATAATCCACAGTTATTGTTTGTTCATATTTAATTGACCCTTATGACATCTGTCATAACCTTGAAATGGCTTGAACATGTCCAACACATTGACTTAATATTTGCTGTCAGTGCAGACACAAGTACTCAACTAAATCATTCCTAGGCCTGTATATTAGCTACATATACCCAAGCGAACCCAACATGTAAAAACAACTCTCTTTCTGGGTCACAAGCCAACAATTTAGAGCGAGATGTGTTGATGGACCATCATCTTCCCCTGGACAATAGGTATCATTGTCAACTAGGCTGCAGACCTGACCTTCGGACAGATAAGGTACCACTACTGCTCTGCAGAGGAATGGATTAATGTAACAAACCTTTCTCACAGAGATATCAGTGAAGTTGGCACTTGGGGTAATAATTGGATTTGATTAAAATTTGATCACATTACGCAAACAAAAATGTTACTCAACCTAGCCAGTGGCATGCTCATCCACCCACCAAGTTTCAACCTGATCGCATGTACAGTTATGAAGTTATGAATGAACGTGACGAACAGAACGGACGACGAACGGGACGGACGGACGGAGAGACATGATGACTTGTAGAGCTGCTTACCCGCAGCAAAATCTGTTGAAACGTTAGTTTTAGGTCAAAATCCGTATTATCGTGAAATAGGTCCCTGTGTAGCCTCTGTCCGAGGTCTTCCGGCGATTTTTCCTACTAAACCCTCCGTCAGTATGGGTTTTCCTGATTGCGCCCTTAATATAATACACCCGTGGGATTTTTCCATGGAGCTATTATGGTCAGATGGTGAGGCGGGCAGATCAGAGGGTTGCCTAAAATAATGGCTTCTGTAATCTAAAGATGGATTGTCGTCAATAAAATAAATCTTGTTAACAATATACCCCCAATTTAGATAAATTGAAACCAAATGTATTTCACGCATTTTTAGCTGCGGGAAAGCAGCTCTACAAGTCATCATTTCTCTCCGTCCGTCCGTTCGTTCGTTCGTCCGTTCGTTCGTTAGTTCTTTCGCCCTTCTGCTCGTCACGTTCATTCATAACTTCTAAACCATACATGCATCAGTTAAAACTTTGGTAGGTGGATGTAGCTTGCTACTGGCTAGCCTTAGCTACATTTATGTTCGCATAGTGTTATTAGATTTTAATTAAATCCAATTCATTATCCCAATTCCAAGTGTATTGGCTCTCTGACTGCGCGACCAGTTGTTTACCTTACTCCTCCCCTCGGTACATGTTTACCTTATCTTTCAGAAGGTCCTGGGGAAGGTGATTTGTCTTTCATCACATCTCGCCCTAGTTTACATTAGTCCCTACCTCTGCAGGATTTGTTTACATTACATCTCGGTCCAGTTCTCATAGGTGACCTAGAAATGTGTGGGCACAGGGGGCTTTCATTGGCCAATGGGGGCTTGGGAGATCCCCCCCCCCAACCTAAATGCTGTTTGATGGTAATTGTGGATTTCCACTATGAGGTGTCCACCAATGTCAGATACTCATTTCTGTGGGAAATGTGTTTCACTGTTCACTGCCACCCCTTACAAAAATGTTCTATAGAACTATATAGACGTTCTATAGAGCCTCTATAGAATTCTATAGAAACCTATATATTCTATGGCTGGACACAACATTCTTTATAGAACTCTCGTTTTCTATAGAATTCTATAGAACTACTTCCCCAGAATTTGTTAGTTGCAATTCTATAGAGTTCTATAGAACCCTTTTCAATAGAAAAGAGCACATTTCAAATGTTTATAGAACTGTTCTATAACCAGATGAACTATACACCCACTGCAGCTGAGGGGGGGGGGGGGGTCCGTATAGCAATAGGGAACCAATGGCATTTCACTGTTGGGGCGGAGGGGGGGGGGGGGGTCCCAACCATGATGGGTCACCCCGCACATGTCTTTGCACACAACTATATCAGTATGGCCTATATACTAGGTCACATCGTTTTCCAGAGAATTCCCTCCAATGTGCCACACGTATGGGCAGTTGGTGGACTGTTGAGTCAGACCCATCAAATTCGTTTTCGACTCCTGTAATCATGGTGTCATTAATGAAGGCACTCATGTCACTCTTGCCCATGATAACCTTAGGAAGTACAGCAAGCCCTGCATTCTGCCACTTTTAGGCTACTATAGAACTTTCGTTGATGAAGAATAGGTGTTAAAGAAGGTACGTATTAGATCAGGTAATATCTATAAAGCACTTCAATCATTCTGAGCTGGAACTGGACTCAAGTGGGCTTCATATTTTTAACCCTTGACAATAAACTTATGTGAATATTTACACGAATAAATAAGGCATATTCCTTAACTTTTAACTATAATAGTCATTTAAACACGACCTCACATTTTATACTATTTATTACACTAAGTGAAGTGGAAACCTCAGTCCGAATTACTGTGAACTTGCTGGTGTGAAAATAAGGCACAATATGCCGCTACTGTAGAACACCTATTGTGACGTCACAGGGGAATCTGTTCCCGTTGTAAAGACAAGCTGTGCATGACCATCGGCTTTGAATCGCTGAACAGCAAAAAACAAGTGAAACAAACTGTTATGGATATAAAATAATTTATTTTTTTTTCCATTTCTCTCTCAACACTTCAAAAAAATATTAATAAAAAAAACGAGCAATGCCTAAAACACTGACAACAAACTCTTGGTAGAATATTAATGAGATTGCCCCCCCCCCCACTCACAGGCTTGCTCTACCAATCCAAGGCACACCCCTACAATTGATCAAGATCCAATAAGCTAGTTTACAGTTGTCAATTGTTATTCCACTTTCGATCGCACAATTACTGCTCTGAAGAACACCAATAGCTTTCCGGAATTGTGCTTTGATTCTGGACAGCAGTGCCCCATAAATGACATTGTTTGTTTCTCAGGCGAAACGACAAGCAATTGGAGTAATCAGCCATGACATGTTTTGGCAGCAAGAGTGACATGCTATAGTTCAATTGTAAACACAGCAAGATCAGCAATACTACATTTGCACAGCTTGTGCTATGGGCATAGCCTTATGTACTCTGAGAACTATCTTGCTGCTTTCATTTGGCATACACTGACAGACAGATTGTATACTAGCTTAATACGTAAGATTAACAGCAGCATGGGCATCAAGCTTAAACAGCAGAGAGAATCAAATATATTTTTTCATCACTTGTGCCAGGCGCAAATTATAAAATGAGTGGACCATTGTAGGCAAATACTTGCGGCTTGTTTTAGTCAGGCTTCTGACAGAGAATGAAAGCCCTGGACATGCTCTAATGTATTACACAACAGGGAGTAGCGATTTACTACATAACACATAACAATATGATGCCTTGAACTTTCACACAGTTAGGATTGAACAGTACAACTCTACACCATTATACTCTGCACTATACAGATTCTGAGAGGTGGTCAACTTTCCATTGTTCATTGCAAGGTCCTCTACCATTTACCTAAGTACTCCCCAGTTGTCACCTTTTGTAAAATACAGTGTGATTTCTAGTTTTCCCCATTCTCTTTCCATGCAACCTCAATAGCCAGTTGGATAGTTCAGCTTTGCACATGCTCACACTACATATATTTGTGGTGATAAACAGATTATTACTCAACATCGGGCTGATAAGACTGAACCCTTCATTTATGGGACAAAAATACTCAGAACTCGATATTTTAGTACATCGTGGGGAAATTCAACAAAACTGATAACCGCAAGAGTTAACTTCATGAATATTTGACAACATGTTGTTTACCTTAGTTCACCCAAGGATGATCTAGTCCAATTCTACACAATTTGGAAGGACTGAAACAAATTCATCTTGGTTCCTCCCTGAGTGCACACACTTCCTATGGAATTCCTTGATAGTAACTAGCCTATACTCCTTGTGCCCTCTGATTTTCTGCACGCCCAAGTGGCCAACTTCATAATCAGGAGTCTCGACAGAAAAGAATTGCTGCCCATCTTCTTTGAGAATTGACAGATATAACATACACTCCTTCTTGCAATCACACATTGCAGCTGCATTACATGATTTACACAGCAAAAAGATTCGCCTGACAATTCCTATACTTCCATCATCTAAGCAAACAAAACAATCAACCCGCTTCCGCCTCTTCTGTTGCTCCTGATCAGTAGTAATGGTGATACCACGAATAGACATTTTCTTGTATGCAAGTGCCACAGTTTCTCTGTATCCAACTTGGCCAAGAAAGTGTATTTCCATGTCACTGAGATCTAATAGCTGCGGTTTACCCCTCAATGAATTTCCAGATGCATCTGTCCTAACAGGCGTTGATGATGGGAAATGGTTAATGTTCCTCTCATAGAAACCTCTCATTGCATCATTACGGTCAAAACATTTAACATACACATGAGGAAGTGTCTTCAAGAGAATAAACTTTCGAGCAATCTGATGTTGGACATACTGGGTACCACAAATCATTTTGTTCAACTTATGGTTCATACTCTCGAATGCAAAACAGGATGTTACCCAGAGAGGTCCCCAATTACGCACAGTGTCCGCTAAATGGAGTAACTGATGGACATTATATGTCATGTACTCCTTCCCATACAGGTCTTCAACTCTAACACAAATTTTGCAAGAATAAGCTCCACCTGATTTACCATGACTGCTTCAACATCTGATTGCAGTAATATAAATACTGACGTTACAAGAAACATCCAGTGATTGTAAAAACCACGTGGCAAGATGCTCCTTAACACAAATGGAGAGTAATGCAGAAGCCATACTCTCCATTCATGAGCTTCCAGTAGCTCCTCTTGGATAGAGTTCTAGTGAGACGAACAATATCAGAAGGCGGCCTAAGCTTGGACAACCTGTCATTCAGTACACGCATCTGTCCTCCAATATAACATGGCATATCGGTTGCCTCCAACCAAAGAAAGGTTAATGTGCGGCACACACCCAGACAGACAGAGTGCATGTAATCAACAGCGAATCCTGAGATAATGTTGAAATGCATAAGAAGTAAAATCATTGAAGGCCCCTTCACACCATTGACAGGGGCTTTGCTCTCTATATACCGCTTTCTGTGCATCCATTTGGAATGACTTCTCTTCCCTCTTTGGTGGCAAGCTATCCAAATGCTTCACTGGATAAGCATTCGTGTAGCCATTGCCTTTGGCAACCCTTTCTCCTGGTGGAGGCACCATGAACAACCAAACTTCCCATTGAACTGTTTAATACCCTGAAGCTGGCACCTAGCCACACTGTCACATGCCAAAGCTGCAGGGAAGCCCTAGATGTCACTTCTGCACCATCTTTGCTCCACACAAACCCAACACTACTGAGATTGTTCATCTCCTCTACGATAGGTTTCAGGAATGACGTGAATTTGGCTTTCAGCACCAACCATAAACCACCTAATAAAATATGCTTTCTCCTCAGAGCATAAGGCAGTTCATTGATCATTACCTGTAGTGGCCAGATTGAAAAACTAGAAGAAGAGAATATTGAGGCACCATCTGTACCCCAGGTGTATGTAATATCATCCTCCCTTAAAGGGAGCTGCTTGTAACAAGCGCTGTCCTCCATACCCGACTTTTCAGTGTGGATTTAGTCTGTAAGCTCGGATTCTGCAACATATCACGCAATTGCTTTTCAATGCTGAAAACTATGAAATAGTTACCTAATTTGAAATTGCCTTCAAATTCGATAAATTCCTCACAGTCACGACATGCAGAACTTGACGTTCCAACATACCCCTGACATGAGGGGCAGTAGACGTGATATTCTATGGAATCACAAATCCCTCAAACTCCTGGTTAAAAATGTACTTTGAAACATTGAATGGTGTCTGCTCGGGCAGATGGAAATGTATGAGTTGCAGCAGACTCTCCAAAGCTTCCTGGCTCAATCCATACCTCAGGTAGTGGGACATTATAAGCAGGAGGCTTTCTCTCTTGGTCAGCTGTGACCCTGGGAACAGTAATTCATCCTGTTGAGAACAAGAAAATCATCACAACATTACACCAATTTGAAAGACCAAAGAGCAGCGTTTGCAACGAACAATTGTGTAACCAGCATTTATGTCTATAGATGGCTACAGACTGACAGCTATTCACCTCAAAAGTGTGTAACAATTCTGATTTGAAGAGCATTTTGTGACACCCAAAGGGGTTCCCTTATATTTTCGCACAACTAACTACTATGTACAAACCAATTTGTTTATGCTTTAGTACTCAGTAAAGCAGCTTCTTTCAGTAACTTACAGACTGCTCCACAGTAGCCTTGTGCAAAAATGTGATGGCTGTTATGGGGCTGTTATTAGAATCTTCTCATATAATGTCATTTTCGGGTATCGGGTACGTGATTTTTCTACCTGGGTCACGACATGTCCGGGCGGAACTCTATTACCTACCCTGACTCCGTTACAGCCCCGAAAATGACCGTGTGCCGGGAGGTTCAGTGCAATGCTCACTGTGTGTTTATCACTGGAATATTTAAATCGATGTACGTGATTACTCAAATGTGATCTTGCAAAATGATCATAATTCACAAAAATTGTAAACACTTTTGATGGGTATTTGGCATGAAATCCGAATCGCTTTCTAATAGTATGTACAAATAGTTAATGAAAATTCTTCAGGGGCGATTTTTGCAATATTTCGACTTTTTTTGCCCCCATAAATGTGATTTTGAGAGCTCTTTTGTAACATCCAAGGGCAAATTCGCACTCTGCCCCCGTGTTTTTTCGGGCGCTGGTATTGAATAATAATAATAATGATAATGATAAATTATTATAAAGTGGTTCTCAATCATAGCACTTCGTGCACTGCTTCAGAGTCTTTTACAACAAAGAAGTGGAACAGACCAGAAGTGCAGAGTGTGAATAGATGAGTTTCAGTTCCTCCTTGAACGAGCTGGTAATAGGGGAGTAACAGACTAACAGTCATCCTCTGGAAGTGCCTTCCGAGGCGAGGCCCTAACCAAGAGATGAACGTTCGCTGTAGGTTTTAGTGCAGAGATTTTGAGAAGAACAAGGGATTCCCATGAGAACATAGGGCCCTAAGTGATTGTGAAGACGATAGTTAGAACCTTGAGATTCAAGCATGAAATGGGAGCCAGTAAAGGTTGATAGCACAGGTGTGATA
Source organism: Sclerodactyla briareus (assembly GCA_026419785.1). Classification (NCBI taxonomy): domain Eukaryota; kingdom Metazoa; phylum Echinodermata; class Holothuroidea; order Dendrochirotida; family Sclerodactylidae; genus Sclerodactyla; species Sclerodactyla briareus. The sequence goes on along the minus strand of JAODTK010001366.1, from coordinate 32,387 downwards.
TGCTGTCTCGGTCTCAGATGTGTGGTAATTCTGGCAGCTGCATTCTGTATTTCAGATGAAGGGAGACTAGCTCACCAGCTATTACAACGATTCTGATCAAGGTATTGTATACCCATAGCGGCATGTGCGAATTTACGAATAAACCATGCAGCAGTTTTTCACATCGAAGACATTCTATGTACAAAGTGCTTCAAAGATATTATAGGATCCCAAAGGCGGGCAAGGTTAATGCATCGACTCAATGGGGAAGATCGACTTCAATGAGTTTACCCCATAGTCACGTTTTGCCTTTTAAGTGTGATAACAGTAATCATTGAGCAAGTAACATCTGTTAATCAGGCTAATTGCGTGATGATCTGCTGATTGACCATTGCCGCTCGAGCCATGCAGAGAGGCATGTCCCCTCTTGACAAATCACCCATCAACTTCGATTCTTTACACAGTAACTTTTTCGAAAATGGGGTCATGTGACTCATGTTCCCCAATATTTAACAATTCGCTGCTGTTGGCTTTATTGTTACTGATTAACATTTGAAAGGCCTATGCTACCAAGTCTGGTGAAGTTTTCCTCATCTGCTGGCGGCTGCTCTTGGTCTCCACATCTAGGTTGCTCAGGCTGACCTGTCTCCATGGAGTGCACGGATGATTTCTCACCACTGCCACTAGTATCATCTTGTGGAGGCTGTTGAAAAAATTCAATGAAAAGTTAGATATACTTGTGCAGATAATCCTGAGAGTGTTCCTCTGCTCTGGTGACTGTCAAAATCAGCCATATCAGAGAACACAGATCAGCGAATCTTTGGTAGGGCTATCATGCATAGCTTCTAACATTGCCACATTGCCCGTTTTTTTAACAATAGGAAGGGGTTACAGCCTCCCTCTTAGCCCTACCTGCTCTCTCCAAATGACTATATTGCAAACTATTGCTACACAGGAAAGACTGTATAGGTACATAGGCATAATGCCACCCCATGCCATGCTGTTCCTGCTTCCCATTGTTACATTACTGTCACCGAAGAGCAAATCCTTCAACAGCAATATTTTTTTCTGGCCCATAGGATGTTCCTCCAGGCAAACTTGTACTTTGTGTGAATAATAAGAAAAAAAATTATGATAATTTTCAGTGGTTTTACTAATTCCCACAATGTAGTCAGCAGGAGTATCAAGCCATCTACATGCCGGTTTCGATATATGATGATTTTTGATGTTTCCAGATGCAGTTTTCCAATGTTATTTACAGTGAATTTGGTCCTATTCTACATGGTTATCATGGAATTTGTACCTGAACCAGTTCTGCGAAATTATGTCAATCTAAAGATATCGATGTGCTGACTTCATACTGAACACAGAAAAATAGCATTTTCTGTCATGTCTGCAGTGTACGATTCTGACACACAGTAATAACGAGAGGCATCTCTTGTGCCTCACGTACCAAAATCGTGACTGGTTGAAAACAGTGCAAAATTTGCTATCCCCATTTGATAATTGTGAGAGAGGGAAAATCCCCCCCCCCTCCACATTTTGTGTAAACACTGGCTTTGATTGTTACTGTTTGAAAATTGGAAGGCTTATACATACCAAGTCTGGTAAAGATTCCTCATCTGCCGAGAGCCGCCCTTGGTCTCCATATCTAGGTTGCTCAGGCTGACCTGTCTCCATGGAGTGCACAAATGATTCCTCACCACTGCCACTAGCATCATCTTGTGGGGGCTGTTGAAAAAAATCAAAGACTTACCAATCTACTGATCCATCAATGCCTATCTTCATCAGTGTCGTAGTCGAGGCCGGCCTCGAGGCCGATTTTGCCGGCCTCGTTTTTTTCCGAGGCCACCATACCTACAGTGTACAAGGTGAAAAGCTGAGCCCGGCCTCGGCCTCGGAGGTGCCGGCCTCGACTACATCCCTGATCTTCATTTTCGTCAGATGATATTGTAAGATGTTAACAAATCTTGAGGAGTCTCCCCTCTTAACTCATCTCTCATTTTTGTATAAACTTTATCATTGTTCCATGTACAGATTTTACTTGTAAGTTTTTTTGTAATTTTGTTTATTCAAATGCCAATATGATTGCGTATATATTTGTGTTGCTGACTGTTTGTGCAGGGGCCACAGAGCACATAGGCTTAGTCAGCTTTCATGGACAAGACTGCACTCTGTGCCAAGTAAAAAAAAAGTTATGGAGCTATTGCACAATGCCCAGCCGCAATTCACGAGCACCCAGCACCCAGCCCTCCAAAGTAAATTTGTGAAGGTGTCAATAGACTAGAGAACGCTAATTAATACACCATGTTGCTGTTGACATGAGTGATAAGTTACATGTACACTTCTTACACTCTCTTTACACTCTCTTTTTAAACGTTGTACAGAAATGTGTAATAGTATTCAGAGATGTGTTCGAGTCCTGACAGATATTGCATGGACACCATACATGTAATCCATTCCGCAGTAGCCAATACATAGGGTGACTTTACTGAACTTTTTTGACGGAGTGGAGCTCTTCATTGCAGGTGGGGTGTTCTACTATTTAGCTGAAGTTACCAAAGACCATAGCAATGAAAAAAAAGGAAGAAAAAACAAAAAACAGGTAGCAGCTATAGGCTAAACTAGCCTACTGGCAAAGTTATATTTACCTGATTATGAAGCGAATCATCACCCTCTGCCGGGCAGGCATGTTTTTGGTCTGCGACGGCTGGGGCTTGCGTTTCTGTTCCAATCATTCCAGACGTACATGTAGCTAGACCAACAACAGCATGTTGGCCTTCTTCATTACATTCACTGGGGCGACTAGTAGTATCACCGACTGACGATAGTGGACCAATATTAGAACTACATGTACTTGAATGCCGACTGTCAACATCACCAGCATCAGATTTTTTTGTTTTTTTTTTTAGTAGTGGTACTGCGAAGTTCACTCACTTCACTAGTGGGTTCATCATTGGGAGGAGATTGTGGATGGCAACTACTGTTTGTGTCTGTGTTACACTCACTGGTACCATTGTTAATATAATCTCGATTGACATTACCAGCTGTCCTAGTGTTACATTCAGTCACATCAGAAACGTGCTACGGCGTAATGGGCGTTAGTCAACGGACTTCCGGTCCCATCTTCAGAGAATTCGTTGTCTGAACCCGATGAATCTGCACCAACCTTCCGTTTCCTGCAGCTGTCGAGGTCCTCCCAAAGTAAGGACCTTTTTCGTGCGTGGGAAGACATGTTTATGACGCCTAGGCTATCGAGAACAATAGTTACTTTTAGTTTTACGCCGAAACAATAGACGAAGAGCAACCCGCATGGTTCGGTCGTGGAGTCGGCTACACTCTTTTTTCCGAAGCAGTTTATTGAACAATAACAATACGGATCATTCAATATAGTGCGGTCGTGGCGCCATGCTCTTTAGAAGGCTCATGTTCTCACATGTTGTATAAATAAAATTCCCACAATAATAATTAACCGGATACCGAATGCTTTCCTTTTCCCATCTCCACAATAAGGCCCGAATTTTCATCTGGGATCAATACATCAAATCCATAGCTGACTAATTAGGTAGAGAAAAAAATACAGATGATGTGCCTATTTGTCAAACGCCCATACATTTTAATACTGTAGTCGTTGTTTGAATCTGTTCGAACATTTCCTGAGAATGGAATATAAAAATCGTGATATAAAAAAAGGAACAATGTGAAACGATCAGTTATCTATGTATACTTTTCCTTCGGAGAATAGTTAATTCAAATAGCTAGAATGACGACTGGCAAGCCGAAGGTTATTAACTTTCTTTGTTCTCTTTTTTTTTATCGCGATTTGTCAGCATGGACATATTAATAGAAATGTCTCTGGTTGTCAGAACATCCGGGGGATAATTCATAGGAAATATTGATTGGGGGAAAATTGTTAAAAATCACTTATTCATGTTATATAGCGCAGCCCAAATACTGCCCGATTAAGAGCGATTTTTGCGATAACATCAGTTTATATTATCATGTGCGATAAGTGCGTGATCACAGACATCTATGTCCATGGGTGCGATACGGTATAACGAAGCTAATTTGCATGATGCGCGGAGCAAGCAATTGGTCATAGGCCACTAGGTCATCCTTTTCAATCTTTCACTCGTATCCCTAAATATGAGATTGCTACATATATGAGATGATAAAATTGTAAAACGGATTTTCTGTAATAAGTTATACTCTTCAACCGATAACTGATATTACTACGCTCATTTTGATTCAATCTTCATCATTCGGGCTGCCTAGCTAATTGCATATCAGCCTAACCGCCAAATTCATAGCACGTACTGCTGCATATACCGTACCGTACTGTACTACGCGTACATACGTATGTACGTCGCGCGTGCAAGAACCAAGCCATTCCTTTAAAAAATTACAATATACACGACGCGTCGAGACAATTCGAAGCTAGAGATAATATCAGGCGATTGTTCGTTTCAAATTCACTGATCCAGTATTAACGATGGCGACAAATAACACCTTCGTTTTAGTCAGTGGATCGAGGAAGAATCATGGGACGTTCTTCCCGTGAAGAATTCAGTAAAGCCAATTGAATCTTGCCACATTTTGACAGAGGCCATCGACAGCGGGGCTGTGTGGCAGTTTCTACTGGAAGAAAGGGGAAGAATCCTCCCCGTGCAGGTCTCTCATTTGGTGAGTTCTTCAGTCATTTTCCCCCCACTAGTGAATGTTATGCTGCCCCATATTGAATGTGCTTTCCATGCGAAATTGTTTTCTGTTTGATGGAACGATTGGGAAATGATATCGATATTTTTTGATGGCTAATAATTAGGCCTTATTGCATGCTTAACTGTAGTGTATCGTGTATTCGTTTCAGTTTCAGTGTAAACTTTGGGTGATAGTCAGTGTACATATATAGGCCTAGGCCTCTATAGGGCCTACATTGAACTGTATAGCCTAGCATATATGTGTTGTCAGTGCTCAGTCTGCATGTGCTTTTTTCGGAGCATACTTACTCCTGCATCACCCTCTCACAATGCATAGTGGTCTAGCTCAGGGGCCAAAGTAGGCAATCTATGGAAGGCCAAATGGGAATTTCAGCGGATGAAATTGTTTTTTTTTTTTCTTGCGAAAAATGAAACATTTTAGTCAGGTTTGTCACAGATGGAGATGTAAAAATATTATCAGGGACAACATTCTCAATTTTAAGAGAATATGCCCAGAAAATGAGTAAGATGATTGAAATTAACGAGTTTTTCAGTGCACCGCAACATATATGCTTTTGCGATAAGGTCTATGTACAGTATATCGTTTCGCAACAGAGCTAGAATCTTTGGGATGGGTAATGTAAGAAAATGAAACTGGTCTGAGAAATGAAAAAAAACAGTGGTAAGTGAGTGAAATACACTTGACACCGCCTGGAATGCTTGGAGGCTGGAGCTGGGTACAGTGAAGCTGCATGTCTGTTGTGGTGCAGTTTTGGGCCTATGTTTTAACTGCTTTACCACGTCCCAAAAGTCACAATGTAAGTGAATGACACCTGTTCTTCATATAGTGGGGAAGGAGTAGGTGGGGGGGGGGGGGGTCAAGAAGTCAAATGTACATCATATAATTCAATTGCCCTAAATATTTTGCAGGGAAGCAGAAGGACATGGAGAGAGAACGGCTACAGATCGTTGATGATTCATTGAATGACCAGTCATCCTCGGAGGGAGAGCTAGGTGTTGGCAAGAGAAGTGTCAAAAGCCGAGTAGGCTTGAAGATGAAGAAAACGAAAATTTGGTGCCAAAGCAGGTGAGTACAGTAATCTTGTTTAGATTTGCTTAATAATATGCCATGTTGTTCCTCGCAATTTTTCACATGATGCAGTAGTAAGTAGTTGATGGCCTCAATGGTTTTCTACGGGCTTCTTATACCTGTACATGGGAGGCCTTCTGTACCTGTAACTAATGTTAGCTGAATGGCTGAATTCAGCGAGTATCAACAAATTTATAGTTTCTTTTGGTTATCATTGATTCTGTTCTGCAAACTTTGAATGAGAAAATAAACCCCAGAGGCTATAAAACTTGGCTCACATGCATTTACATACACTGAAGTGGAATGTCATTCTGCCAACAAAGCATTGAAATAGTGCTCGCTGCATTAAAGGCCTAACTACAGGTGTAAATGTGACCAAGTGAAGACTGAAGACCCCAGCCCTGGGCTATTTGCCACCCAAAATAGCCCCTAGTTCATACAATCTCATAAGGACCTGGGTTTTGATGTATTTTAAGGGGCTAATATTAGCCCCTGGGCCCTTGCTTACTGTTAACCCTGCATTCCAACCAAAATTGAATATCCTGCAGTTAAAGGCAAAGCTCCACTCAGCCTTTGAGATATCCAAGAAAATAAGCCAGTGATGTTGAAAGTGAAGCCATCGTTCGATACAGGCCTCATCTACAGAGAACTTCAGCGTCCAAAATTACAGCTAGCACTCAAATTATTTTTACTTCAGAGAAATGGTGATTCACACCAATTAAAAAAAAAAAAAACGGCCAGCCGTAATAAATATGTTGTTTCCAGGTAAATCCACCACAGGCCCTGTCGTCTGACATGCAGGTGGGATTGGGCGAATATCACAGGAAGTTCTTTTACTGTACAGGTTTTCGATTCATAGGAAAGCTTCGTTCGGCGCTTGTTACATGATGTTTGGGGGAAATTAATTAGTAAATATTAAGTTCATGACGATCATTCGGTCTTTTTTGTGGCATACAGTAAAATAATTTATGCAAAATATTGAAAATGATTCGAAAAATACAGAAAGCTTCCAGGGTTAATTTGAAAAAAATGGTTGGGGCCATGATAGTGTGGGGGGGGGGGGAGGCTGGCATCAGCTCACAAGTAGTCTTCAAGTTCCAGTACAGTGTACACACATATTTTCTTTTTGCAAGTACTCAGCGAGTATGCTCAAAACACTTCAACACAGAGGCGCTGTTCAGTGTATGCTCCAAACTTGTTTCCTTTAGCCCTGTGCTGTGCAGCCTATTCTGAGTAGTTGCAGGTCATAATGAGTGGGTTTGTCGGAATGGTCTCGAGCTACTTTAAACCTTTCGATACTTCACTTACAGGCCCCAAAGAAGAAGGCATCAGCGAGTTCTGGTGCAGCCAGCCATGACATTCTGAAGCAGCTGAAGCCGCGTCAGCAAGCCTCAGATGGGCCGGCCACTGTTCCGTGCAAGTGCTCCAAGTACTATGCCTTGAAGACCCGGTTCTCCGAACTTGCTGCAGAGAATTCAAGGTTGGAACGAAGGTGCAAAGTACAAGTCAGTTGAGACTTATCGTCACAGGCATGAATGAAAGTAAACAGAGACCTGGGGGTTATCAGAAATGCATCCATGAGACCATGACCCCTGGTCCTAAGGAATGTATGGACCAGTTGCCAATTGTGGGGGGCTGAGAGGGGGGGGGGGGGGACTACATGTAGTATATCCAATTAACCATCACTGAAAAACATGCATTTTTAGTGCCTGGTGGCATTGCCTGAAATCGGGTGAGAGTGCTGGGTGCACTGCAGGTGGGCCCCTCATGGCGCCATGGCGCCCCCATACGCTACATGCTGGATCCATGTATCTGCTATACTCCGGGACTTGGTCATGAGAAAACATTGGTTAAAGCTGCCACAATTAATTCACAGTAGAGGTTACTCGTAAGAGGTTATGTATGCTTGTAGGCCTACTGGCTACTCACCTACAAAAATATGGAAGCACACAATATATAGCCGGTTCAATCAGTGCTGTACATCATGTACATGAGTTTGTGAGTTAATGCACATGGAAATTGGCACTGGAATTGGCAGAGATTCACTGATCTTTATTTTCAAAACCCCTCTAAAAATATTGTTTAGGGGCAAATTTCCCCTCCCTCACATTTTGAGACCTAGCGTAAACACTGATGTGGGGCCATGTGACCTTTGTTAGGCTGCCAATGTACGGGCTAGACTGCAGTTTCTGCCTTCAGTTATGGTGTTATCGCCAGCATGCCATTTAACGGTGGCATACTTGTCCCATAATTTTGGGTGTCATTTGGCAATTGTCGCCCCCATGCTGCTCTACGAAATGTTCTCTTGGAAATCTGAAATTCATTGTTGAATTTTTCAAATAAATTTCGAATTGAATTTTCCTCTACAGGTCTGTACAGGGAACTGAAGTCCAAAAGCCAGAAGGCTAGTATGTTTTCTGTCGCTCCAGCACCATCTGGAGAAGTATTACACGTCCCGTCTGTGGATCGGTCTCCAACTGCATCCAAGGCTGCTACAGAAGTAGTCCGTCAGTCATCCAGGTTAGTTTTTTCATTGCTGCCAGAGTGCAATTTAAACTTCTCGATACCCGAGTGGTGGTCACACTTCAGGTTATTATCAGTTGGCTGGAACTGAACTTGTAAGTTGTAGTGGTTATAGGCCATGTGACAATGTTGCAGATACTCTTTTCCCTCTCTATCCATTGAAGTTACATTTGGCCATCTCCAAATCTACAAAATTTTCAATAATTATAATTCCACAGTAACAGATTGTACTGTGAAGAATCAGAATTCCAATTACCCTTATGGGGCCCGTATAAATTGTACAAATACATATTTTATTATACGTTTTCTCGGTATTGGAGTGACAGGATACCAGAGCAGAGTCCTTAGGAGTAGCTATATCAAAACAAAGTTGAAATGTTTAACTAAAACCATTCCGCTAAGCGCCCAAGGCGCTTGCAAAGTTTCAGGATGGGCGCTTACGACTTATGAGAGTATAACTTCACAACTGGTCGATTTGTTTGGGTGTATTTTTGCGGGACTGAGACTGTGTACGTAACACACATCAAAATATCAGGGACAGGTGTTATGTCTTGCATTCACGAACAGTTATCCTACCCCTCCATTTGCTATTATTCACAAATTACACTTGTGCCATCAAAGGGGTGGCTAGACTAGAAATGTGTAATATTTTTGCAAATCTGGTGTCTAAATTAGTCACTCTTGTCAATTTTTTCTCGTTAGGTTGAATGGCGAACATGGCGTTACTACTGGAGAAGGGACAGCTGACAGCAATTCTCCGCCCAAGGGAACGATGGAGCTACCAAATTATCCCGGGGTCTGTTTTCGGCCGTTTTCAAACCGGAGGAGGTGATCGGGACGCTCGAGACAGGGCGGAGGAGCAATGCCACGTTAACCTCCTGTAAAGGAGCGGTTAGACCCACTTCGTGTCAGTGCCGTGATTGGTGAGTGACAGAATTTTCGCAGGACAACTGCCACAGTGCCAAGATTTTTTTTTTTTTTTTTTTGAAGAGTTGTTGTGCCACGTTTTTCAACGGATGACTCGGTTAACATGTTTACAACTAGTTAGTCGGGTTATCTGCGCCCGAGTCCAACCGGTTTTCACGGTTTAACCGAGGAACCGTGCAGCCTTACTTCCAGCACTTCTCTTCATATACTCCCATTTATCAACCCTTTACTCTCTGCATTTGATTATAGTGCCTTACATTTCCTCACTTGTTGATCCCAACACATCAACATTGTCGACAACGATGGATATGTATAGCAAACGCTGATTGAACATCAGGAGACATTTTGCTCAATTCTGATTACATACCAAATGTGTGAAAATCAGCCCGATTTGGTGATTGAACATTCCTAAGAGTAGTATCTTTATCGACTTGTATTTGTTCATAGTTTTATTGACATTACAACACAAACCTAATCTTTTCCTTTCTTCTTCAGACTACACACCAGCAAGAAGTACCCTGGATCGTCAACCTCACTGATCAGGCAGTCCTTGGCCAACAAAGTCAAGGAGCTCAACAGAAAGGCCCCAGGACTTGTGAGTAGTGCCCTAGCTACCGATGGACCAGGAAACAGCCCCCCCCCCCCCCCCCCCCCCCCCCCCCCCCCCCGCCACCATTCCTTAACGAAGGAAACCCTTTTGATGTATGGGATCAAAGAGAACTATATATCCATATATTCCCCAAGTTTTTATACTTGCCTATACACTTCAAGGTGGGCCTAGTGGATTTCTCCCTAATTGAACCCTTCTTGCCTAGTTCCACCTTGAGCAGTATATAAGTTTAAACTTCACCTGATAGAACTTACCAGATTTCGGAACCACTTTTGAGCCATCCACTGGGTGTTATTCATTCTCATAATGTATAGTCATAGGTGAATGTTGAGAAAATAGTTTTGTCAGTAAAAGTGAGAGAACATGAGATTAAGTGCATTTATTATGGCATGATGCAACGTTTTTTAACACTGCCTCCGTCCTTTTGCTATATAATTAAGTATAAGAATCTTACTACCCCAGAGTCTTGCAATACTTTTTCGACCTTTGAGTGATATATCGAAAAAGGAATTAAATTAGATTGGGGCTACTCACCGGGCCAGTCTGTAGCTTGGATACACGTCGTCAGTTTGACATGTTGTCAGTCCAAAAATACAGTATGGGCTATCTGTATAAAGCTATGAAAATGAGTCGCCTGTCTGACAAGTCGTCAGTCCGACACGTCATAAGTCCGAAAATGAAAATACATTACACACTTAACAGTATAGGGCTACGAAAAAACAAGTCAGTCCAACGAGTCGTCAGTCGGACATGTTATCAGTTCAGCGAAAATGACAGTACCAACTCTTTCAGTATAGGGCTACAAAAAAATGAGCACGTCAGTCAATGGAAATGGGGAAGACCCTACCCTGAAAGTATGTACTGTATTTTCAGACTGACGACGTGTACTTGTCGTACTGGCGACTCGTTTTTCTTGTTACTCCATACTGATAGTGTGTCACCGTTTTCGGACTGGAGGCTTGTCGCACTGACGGGTGCACCCCTGCAGCTCCACATTTCAAGTTTCAACTAGGTTCCACCAGCCACATTTGTAGTAGGAAGAATTCAGGGAATGCTCCAACTTGCGTGTTATCTCTTCCTACCTTATTCTCTCGTTTCTGCGGCCTAGATATAGGGCTTTCCTGCAATTTGATGTCATAATTTCATTGATTGTTGGGGGGGGGGGGGGGGATATGAAAAACACCTTGAATTGAATCCTACTCTAATACATCTTCAGACGAGAATTGCATTAATTTTCCATGTTCTGGCAACGTTGAGCCAAGTTCCCAAAGTCCGGATAGTTAATAGCAGGGCACCCCAATTCTGGTTTTGTTGTCCACTGCATGCGTTGCCATGTGGTATTGATTTATATTTTTATATGATAAAACCTAGGCCTTGAAGTGGGCTGCTCGCGGATAAATGCATTCTTTGGCAGCTCCAATTTTAGGGTATACCGTAGTATATTTTGTCATATCTTATGTAATTGTCCAGAACTCTTTCACTTTCCCATCGTAACTCGCACTTGAATCCTTGTTTTTCTTTCTGCTGTCTGCTCGTATTCATTAGCTTATGTGTCATGTTTCACAACATTCTATACCTCACTGTAGTTTTAGCAGACAAGTTTTTACCATTTAATTCTATAGTCTGTAGTTACATTCTCCACTCTTCATATTCTACTTTTGTTTATGATCTTACTTTCAACTGAATCTTGGAGAGGCACTGATCGCCGCACAGGAACCCATATGGCAGCTTGGTTTTTGTTTTCTCAAATTCCAGTGCGAGTTCACAACTTCACAACACTTTTCTCAATTGTTTTTTTTTTACCCTGCATTATTTCAAGAGATTGTAATCCCTTCTATTGCACAATGTCACAGTATTCACAGGTTTAAGACTAATGCTTTCTACAGATCAGGTTCCTGATTTTTATTGTTTTTTATATTCTATTAGTTTTATTTTTTCCACTCTTAACATTCTACAGTTGTTTTATGACATATACCCAACATTTATAATGCAGATTCAGGGCGATAGGTATGTCTGTTTTTTGAGCAGCATCTATTTCACAATACTAATATCACTGCATCAGCAAATCCCAGGTTTTCAATATATTCTACATTCGATCCAGTTTATTTTCTTACTGTTCCCATTGCTACTTTTGTTTATTACATATATACCTGACCTTCATACATAATGCCTTTCATTCTCAGGCGAGGAGTTTTAAATGTCTACATTCTGCAGGGCCTTTCATTTTGTAAGGTGCATTCATTCAATTTAAATGCGGGACTCATTTTGTATCTGTGAGAATTAAGGTGCTAGTAATAAAAACACTGTTGAGTATATTCAGACCAAAAGTACACAATAAATTCGTACTCAATATCATTTCTTTTTGGTTTTTCTTTTGCTCTTGACAAACAGATGTCATGATCAGTCTCTAAGACACTCATAGGTATATGAGTACAATTAGATACACTCGGAATTTCGGAGGAGCCCGCAGTTTGTTTGACTCCCTCACAGTACCTGTGTGTAGATAGGATAATTTCTTTGGAAATTCTATAGGGGGCTCGAGGTGGTGTGTATAGAAAATCGTCAGAAATATCATTATAGAAATTCTTTAGAAGTTCTATAGAATTACTTTGGAGCTTGTATGAATTCTTAGAAACCCTAAGAATCTTTAGAAAACCCCTATAGAAACTTTATAGAATTTCTTTAGAAAAGTGTATAGAAATTTATAGAAATTGTATAGAATTTCTTTAGAAGTGTATAGAAATTCTTTAGAAATCTATAGAAACTCAGATAGAAATTCTTTAGAAATTGTATAGAAATTCTTTAGAAATTGTATAGAATTTCTATAGAAACTCCTATAGAAATTCTTTAGAAATTGTATAGAAATTCTATAGAACTTCTATAGAAAATTGATAGACAGTTTTAGAAATTGATAGAAAGTATTTAGAAAGTGTATAGAAAGTCTATAGAAATTGTATAGAAATTCTATAGAAATTCTTAGAAAAGTCGTAGATATTTCTTGGGAATTTTCTATTGTAGGAGTTGTTATATTAGAAAATTTCTATAAGAATTTTTTCTATAGAATTTCTATAGACTTTTTTGTAAGGGACAGGCTTGAATGAAGTGTGCTGCATACTTTGTGAGCACTGATCTCATAATAATCGCTAAAGGGGGGTTTTTTCCGCTGTCCGGTACTATTCTCCGGAACGGCGGGTCGCTCGCCGCGGGATCGACGGGCGGGTGAGGGTCGCCCCTCCCGGCGTCCAGTTTGCGTTGTTCCCGTCTCCGTGGCGCGCTCGGAGTTCGAGTCATTACGATTGAAGTGGGCCTATTGGCTCTCGTGCTGGTTTTGCATCGATGCTCGCGGCCCTGGGCAAAATTGCTTATGTTAAGCCCGCTTCACACAGAAGCGGCCCCTATGGACAGGGGGGGAAGTTGGTTATTGAGGTCAAAGAGGATCAACCTCAGTACTTACAGTGCACTGCCAATGGCCCTAATGGGCTCTCATACTGCGGCCACACTGCCACGTCCTGGGCAAATGGCTTACATTAAGACCCAGCTTTCATCACAAGAAGCTGCTATGACAGGGGAAGTTTGTTTCTAAGGTCAAGAGGAGGTTCAGTGGCAGTTAAAGGTGCACTGCCTGAGGCAGGTCAGCCTTGTACTGTAAGAGCCAGCCCAGTCCCAGGTTCCAGGCTTCCCCACAGATAAGTCTACGTTAGGCCATTGCAGTGTTCAAGTAAAAGAAACCTCTTTGAATAGAGCACTATATTTACAGGTTAGGCAGTTCTATTTCATGTGTGCACGTTGTGTCTAGTGCATGTAGGGCCTCAGTTGTACAATTTTATAAACTAACACTATAACATTTTTTCATCATTTAAGGCAACATGTTTTTACCATGTTTCATTTCAATGTGAAAAACAAGGATAGGCCATTAGTTTTAGTAATATCAAGGTAAAAAATTAACCCTATTAGTCGTGAATAACACCTTATTTAACATTTTGTCATCATTAAGGCCAAATGCTAGCCCATGTTTCATTTTCATAAGGGCACTTGTGTTAATAGCCGGTATGCTGCAGTTATACCATGTTTATGAACTAGACCACTCATTTAAATTTTGTCATTATTTAGGCCAAATGTTATACCAGGTTTCATTTCATAAAGGGCAATGTGGTTTCATATTAGTGGACTGGAAAATTGGACACTGCTTTAGAAACAAAATAATAAAATGTACTTCTCTTCACCATTACATGACAACACAAGCCTTATAACATAAATTTTGTACGCTACCCAACTAATGGATAGGTATGCTCCACGTCCGTGACTATATCTTCATGAATTACAGGGGGGTACAGGCTCAATTGTCATTGTCATTCTGAAAACCCTCATCAAGCATATCCTCAGCTCCTGACTTCCAGCAACGGAAAACCCAACTAACTGATGCTTGACAAAGTACTCACCAACCACCTGACACTCCGAATTCGCGTCGCAGGGTTATGCTATTAGCATTATATAGGCCCCAATGTGGTAGACAGGTTCCAAGTAAGTCCATGTTATGACAGAGGTCAGATGATTGTCAGTAAATGGGAGCAAAACAATAAATGTGAGATGGCGAAAAACATGCAGTGTATTTGCCACGGAAATTTTGCTTTGCGGTACGAAGCTACCAAAACGTTCCGACTTGCACTTGTTTATTTGACGAAAAGTCAATCTCTAATGGGGCCATCTCCACAACCGTGAATGTACATCATGTTTGCCCTACCTGTGACGTTCCCCCTTTTGACATGGAAACATTCTATTTTTCCGTGTCAAAAACATGACGCGAAAGAAGCTGAAACGAGTGCGTTAGGGTCGCCATTAGATTACGAGGTGTTATTTTGGGGAATTCTCGCAGGCTATCAATTATATCCCGCTGTGCCCCCGGGGAGGCTCCCTGGTTTCTGTTTGTTTTGTAGTGGAATGTGCAGAGGGGTCAATCGGTCCAAATATCGCCGTGACAGTCCCAGACTTGTTTCCGACTATACTTACCTGTCACATGAAGTTGGTAAAAGTCTCAAAAGTTCCATGTTGACATTCACGGGTTCTATGTAGTGGTGCCACTTTCCGTGCGATTAATGACGCAACGTTTTAGATGTGCTGCTCCTACCTACGATCAGTACCCGCCTATGGTGTAATATAGGCGTACATGAAACAAAACGTTGGACTGAATAAACGAAATGGGTCGTCAGGAGATAACACGAGCTAATCAATTAGCCATTATAAAGTGCCACGGAATATCGGAAGGCAGCGACATACTTTTATGAACTTCGTCGAATGATGACGGGGTTATAGTTGGCTCGAGGAAAAAAACTGAATACGTCAGTTCAAACCCGAATTTCTACACGTTCGTTATGGAGTTACAGCCCATCTGAGTTTATGAGATATTGCGCAATGATCGAAAATGT
The DNA here is from genome assembly GCA_026419785.1 of Sclerodactyla briareus. NCBI lineage: Eukaryota > Metazoa > Echinodermata > Holothuroidea > Dendrochirotida > Sclerodactylidae > Sclerodactyla > Sclerodactyla briareus. The sequence goes on along the minus strand of JAODTK010001366.1, from coordinate 17,138 downwards.
CCCACGTGCAATAATAAGCGATGTCATACTTGCACAACTCTGAAAATATTCTTCGTTTTCTTTTGAAATTCACACAATATTTTCACTTCGAATAGCCAATTTAGTCTATGGAGGGGACTGCTTGTTAGGGGTCGGTAGAGTTGTATGGTACTCTGGTAAGAGGAAGACAACAGAAAACTGGTGCTAAATGTGACCTTCAACATTAAACAAATGAAATAATGAACTACAAACATTAGACTCATGGGTTGTCCAAGGTGACGTCATGCGTAATTGCGCAATTGTGAATCTCCCCAATTTCTCTACATACTGGACCAAAATTTTTTAAGGCAAATAACTCCACATTATGAACATCGTATGTGAAATGGGTGCGGTTTGAGGCAATGGGTGTGGGAATCTGATAAAAGCTGCTGAAGTTGGCTTTTGTCCAGTCTCACGGTCTACCGCGCGCCTCTGTTGACTTGCGTAGTGCCCCACATTTGACACATTTACACACCTTTCTCAGCCGTCTTCAGATCAAGCGACCAAAAGGGATTAAGAGACCGAGACTTTGGGTCAAAATATGAATTGAGAAGATGACGAAAATTCTGGTAGTTCGTCAGAGTTCGAGTGTAGGCCGTTCTACAGCTGTGTTTCCATGCACGTGGGCAGACGGGCGGGACGCGGACAAGCCGGGACCGTTTCCATGCACGCGGGCGCGTGGGTGCCGTATATGCGCTATAAAAGAACCGTGTATTATTATTATTATATTATTATTATTATTATTATTTATTATTATTATATATTATTATTATTATATTATTATTATTATTATTATTCTTATTATTATTATTATTATATTATTATTATTATTATTATTTATCAAACACCGGACGCATACTATTAAATATATGCTCAAATATGTGTCTGGCCATTAAAATATGGAGACAATTGTATAAGACTATCATCATGTGTTGAAAACAGTTATGGACTGTTGTCTGGAACATTTATTTGAACTTAACAGTGTCTTACTCCTCCACTTATACCTAGATCCCGGGAAATTCGCTTACAGGATTCGACCTAAATTTGGGTACAGAATAAGTCAAATCTCGTTTAGAGAGATACTATGCGAAAGTGGAAATATTGTCTGGAATTTGTACTAAATGGCTGATTTTTTTATTAGCAATTGTCCTGAAGTGTCAATTTTTGCGTGCTTCGCGGCCGTTGTGTACTGATGATGATCTTTCATTACTCACGAGATGCAGTAAAAATCGGGCATTGTTTAGGAATTCGGGCAGAAGAATTTCGGCGTTCCAAATTGAAAGGGTCCCGCGAAGTAGGGGAGCGGAGTTCACCTGATTTAACTGAAAATATTGCACCAGATTGCATCTGAGGGCGTTTCAATCTTCAAAATTTCTAAAGGGGAGGGAGATACCGCCTCCCCTTGGACCTCTCCCCACATCAGTCACCATTGCCAGATCCGTCGGCAACTTATAATCTTTACACCCCCCAATCATCACCCCTTCGCTACGACCCCCGGACTGTGAACGTGGTCTTTTAATTTTTATCTATGATGCTTATGTTATATTTACCTGAACTAACTAGAGCGAGCAAAAACCCCGCTTTGCGACCTCCCAGATCAGGATTTCTGCAACAAACTCAATACATATAAAGAGAGATAAACCAATGATCGAAGGCCTTCGACGAGCGATTCCATTGTTGAAAACCACTTGTTAGAGGGTTTTACTGAATCCATTTCTCTCTATGTTGACGAGTGGAAACTGTTTGACTGCACGTCTAGAAATGCACGTTGTACATTGGTCTATACCTGGAGTCATCAGTCGGGGGCAATGGAGATTCTTCCACAGCGAAGATGATAGGATTTTCCCAATTCATGACAGTTATGATATTTTCTCAGCATGTCCTCCCAGTAACGCCTGCATGCCGGCGGGAGGGGGGGGGGGGGGCGGGGGGGGGGCGTCGTTTTAGGGGGGTTTTTTTTTCGTTAGGGCTTTACAGCTTTAGTTGTGATTCAACCTTTGCATTGGTCCTTCTCAGACAGGCGGGGCATACATCGCTCCGTTTCAGCTTCTAACCAGACATCTGGTTAAGCTATTGTGATCCGCCACCGTCAGTCTATATATATTTGGTCCGTCTGGTCGGTTTATCCATTCAGCCAGTTCGCAATCTATCTATCCTGGAATATTAGGTGGAAGAGTGCAAAAATATGCAAAATTTATCCGATGCAGATAAGGTGGTTGCATTATCACATACTCTGATACTCGGTCAGTGTTATTATGGGAGCATGGACTAGTGCTACCTACGGTGTGTTCAGAGATTTTTGGTCGACGGTCATTGAAGGGGCATAATGAGCAATTGTTGAAACTGGGGGGGAGGAAAAAATATGCCAAAATGTTTATGCCTCCTGTTACGCCGGCTCCGACGATACTGGCTACGCAACTGAAAATAATTGCATTTGTTCGGTTTGAGTACAGCTCAGCATCATTAGTGCTCTGGTTTTAATTCGGGAGGTAGTCGTATAAGTTCAGGAGGGAGTACGGGATTTGTAAAATTTTGTCCGTTACAATAGGTGATTTCAGGTGAGCTTCACTACTGAGTAATCCCAGCCTGCTGAAGCAGACGATGCGAGAAGCCGTTCCTAAAAAATAAAATAGAGGGGGCTATCACTCTTCAGTATATATGGTCGAATATAATCGACAATTGTTTAGGCAAATTACCGATTGGTCAAAGGGCCATCCTGCGCATATGAGTGAATGAGGCTGATACGAAGGTGAAACGCCAAACGTTGTTTCAACAGGCTGAAGTGACCTTATTCAATTATTGGAGACTTTGCCATACTATTTTAATAAAATGTATGCATATGATATTATAACCGGTATTTCAGTTTTTTCTTTACATGGAATGGTGCTAGACGTTGGTTCCGCTTGTCATTTCGCGAGTGGGGCTTGGATTTACATTAGGGATTAATAACACTCGTCAGCGGAATATAGGTTCATGAACTCTAGCGAAACATTGCAATTCCCCCCGGAAGCTTTAGGGGGTTATTGTCGTTCGTTTTTTTGCCGTGTCTGTTGCGATGTGAAAAATATCTACGTTACTGCGATCAAGCGATAACCGGGTTGTATAGGGTGAAACTAAAATATACTCAACCATGCACGTTAACCACTAAACAGGCTAAATAAGTTCGGGATTTGAAAACATACAGACGAGCTTTTTTCGCGGCGTGAGAGAACCAATGTATACAGGTACAGTTTTACTTCTTCTATCGTAGTATTTAGGCTACTTGTAGGCCTACATACCTAGTATAGTACAAAGCCAGTGTAAAACAGATTTCAAAACCGTAAGACAACGGTTCTTATAATTGTTCTATAAAATCTCCGGGGCACCTAACTGCCTAACAACCCGATAAGATACCGAAATGTTTGAGTAACAGCAAGCACCTAAAATCACGTATCACGTAGCTGGGTTGGGAGATGTTCCAAATACCTGAGCCAACTTCTGTGTAGCCCATACTACGTTAGGAATAATATAATCTTCCAACGTGGACAGGGAATCGCGACTGTAGTCAAGTTCACGACTTGCTGCGGGGGGGGGGGGTGAGGAATTTTGATATTGCCTCGACTCTTTAAACCATTAGTCCTCATAGAACTGTAGAAAGTATACTAAACGTTGCATGATACAATTAAAAGAGAGCCGTTCAATCAGTGGCGTCGTGCCCATTGGGGGCCGCTCCCCCGCCCCCCCCCAAAAAAAAAATTGTCAGGGGCGTCATAAAATGTTGTCATTTCAAATTAAATTTAGGTGTTCTCGAAATCGAAGAAAATAGACTATATAGTAAATTTGTTCTTTGATAAAAGCTGTCAATTTCTTCCCACACACCTCAACTTGAACATATATCGAGATTAGTAAAGCCAATCGCCTTCGAATATTTCTTCCTAAGCTCGCGCTTCGATATTTTGTTATCAAATATACAAAGCTCCACCAACTGACCAACCTGTGTCCATCACCAGCGCGCAGATTTTCTACGGCTGAGAAAATGCGAGGCTAATGCATAAACATTTGCGTAAATGACACACTAGAATGGTGGATCCGCCTGATATTGTGGGTTGTTTATGTTCTATTCATGGAGATATGTTCAAACATACACAGACAGCCTCTCGGGGTTTTCAAATGGCGGTCCGCGGGCCAAAAACGGCCCTCCAGATGATGCAATCCGGCACATAAATACCAAGTTTGGAAAAAAATATGTTAAGGTTTTTTCCAGACAAGAAAAAGGGTGGAATTATTAACAAACGTTAATAAACGATGGATACGTCGATGCATGTATTAGAATGCCACTATGAATCAAATATCGAAATCACTTTAGCCAATATGTAAACACAATAATTTCCGGGCTTATAGGAATATTTTTTTTTGTTTGATATCAATGCTCATCTAAAACTAACATTTGCGACCCACAAACATCCCTTATCTGACAATGGTGACTACACTGCTTGCACAAATTATGTACCACTTGCCAACTTTCACTTAAATCCTAATCGCCATGAATTGCTAAAGTGATATTCTTCTAATGTGTGAAGTTTATTTAATTCATGAATATAAAAAAGGCCATCTGGCCCTCACATTTGGCAGTTTGTAAGACCTACTTTGATAGATTTATGCGGTTGCGGGGGAACCAATATGTCACATCCATTAATGCCAGATTGCATTGAACTAGAAAGGTGAAGTGAAATTCAGGCATTCTAATTTGTAAGGTTAACTTTTAATTTATTTATTTGGGAAATGGCCATCTGGAAATCACCATTTGGCATTGATGCGAAGACTTATTTATCGAAAATTTCGCTACGGCTGCCCCGGCAACTAATGTGGCGCGTCTCTATTTGGATAGTATAATGGTATAAAGCAGCGGGAACATACGGTGACTAAGATGAAATCCTTTCTATTGCAAAGTTTATTTCCAATTCACTACATGAAAAATGGCCATCTGGGGCTTATCGTGCATTTGAGGCCATAATTGAAGGTTCGCTAAGTTTCCGCGGCAACTAATGGTGGCCGCTCTGTTTCAGTAGGATATCATCGTATCCTCATGCTGTTGGCTGAAGGAAATTCCTTTTTCTGAAGCTCCCTTTTGGCACGGAGAACACTTTACTTTAAAAAATTAAAAATTCGAGCGTGGCAATCAAAATGGGTTTGGCGCTCTTAGTCCACTGGGGCAGACTAATTTTATCCCCCATATTTTTCCTGGCTCATCGTAAACCCTCATTGGGAAAATCCCTGGTAATCCTCTGTGATGCTGAACATAAAGGAGAGAAACAATGGACATTGATACGCAAGAAGGCCTACAACTGAATATTTTCGAACTTCGAGGATATTCTCGAATGAAAGTTTTGAAGTTTTTGTATATTATAAGGGGGTTTGCTTTACTCACAAGGCAAGGAAATTGGAATGCGGTTCTTTTCCTGCTATCTGACGAAAACTTGTATGTATTTTCGCGTGCCGACCCGTGGGGGCGCTCGGCTTAGGTAGTCAACCACTGATGCAATGCCCCCCCCCCAATATTTTACACGACGCCTTCGTCAAGTGTTCATGGAGTAATCATGGATGGTAGAATTGAAATGAGTGCACTTTGTTCAATGCCCACTATTAACCAGTAGCGCACTGAGGTATATCAGTTGTTTCTCCGACACGCACTGCACGCCTCGTTTGAAACTGTGAAGCTTCATTCCAGGGAACGTATTTATAAATAAGGGCCGTGGTTGTTTCAGGGAATTCACAGACCTCCCCCTGCCCCATGTTCTGAATGATTTACGCCAGGCTCATTAATGACGTTAGTTAAATTATCCGATAGAACGAAACACTATATGATGAGTACGTCTTATGAAATATGGGCGAAATATCTATGATATGCAGGTAACATAAGTGGCTACACGGAAAAAGAGCACTCCATCGGGCATCGGGGATATACACCGACTGGGAACAGGAAATGTGATCCGGTGGGTTCCGGGTTTTTGAACGAGCAACTGGGTTTAGGTCGGTGAGCAATGATATCGCAGAGCCAATGAGTGATCCAATCCCGTGGCTAAGCCAGTTGACCAGTCGTCGGAGATTCTCAGTGGGGATCGGTATGCAGCTGGCCTCGTTGTACTTACTAGGCGGGTTTCCGGTCCTTGTCATCGCCGACTCTGAAACCCAGGCTAGTGACAAATAATGGGGATATAGCTGACGAGAGTGCCCAGTAGCACTGGTGGTACTGTAGTAAGGAGAGGTGACAGAAAGGCCATTACTTATTGTGTGGCATATACAGAAGATTATACAACATCACTGACATCTACACTGTCTGGCGTTACTTGGTATAGATCTACGCAGTATATCTCAGGATATCAACATGTTAGTGTTTCGAGTTGAGCTGCCGGCCTTACCGCGGACAGACCGTACTAATTGCTTGGGCTTAGAAACGTGTAGCAAGTCTACACTGTCACTGTTCCGATTGATACACCCACCCAACTGGCAGTCGGTGCATCTTAACATAATGGTCGAAGGGAGTCTTTTTGGGAATACTTGACTATACTGAATCTATATTTGTAAGTCAATGCGTATATGTAGAAGTAGATTTTAGTATATTTTATTCTCAATATAAGGGACTCAAGGGAACTTGTTAGCTAGTTAGCTCCATGCTTGTCTCGCCTGAATGAAATTCAGAAGAAGACCTAAGTGGTCACTATGGCGTATTGTGTTGGCGTGTGTGCTGTGTGCGTGTGTTGTAGTAGATGTGTGTGTGTGTGTGTTTGTGTTGTGTGTATGTCCACTTTCCTCGTTAAGCAGGGTTCTCCCCAACATCGTGAGCCCGATTATGACGAATTTGGTTGTAGGACCGGGGTTGGATGTACATGATCTGATTGGATTTTTGGGCAGCATAAGTCATTAATTAAGTAGGGTAATTAGCTTCTTTCATGTAATTGTTGTTAGAGCGCTAGCAAGATTACGCAAGACTCGTATGTGCTACAGTGATTTAGTTGGGCATTTACGGACCTTGATGACAGGTAGATGAACTGATTCATCAGATTCATCAGTCTCTTTTCCGTATAAATTTTCGAAATATAATAAAGCGGATCAATCACTTAAAATAGTTAAATATACATATTTCCAGTTCAATATATGATTTTAAAGTGAAAAGGGGGGTGGGGTGTGCAAGTATATTATATAATAAGATATGATTAAAGAGATGATAAAAGTTCACAACAGGCTCCGAAAGTCCATGTTGAACAAATGTTGCAGCTCTATAGGATGAAGAATTTCTAAAAAGTGTAAATCTGAACTCGGAGTAATAGCAGTATTTCTTAAATTGTACTTTGTCTTCTGCACATAGATGTCAGAGCTAATGGAGGGTGATCTTCCAGAAATGTTTTTGGAAGGTCTAACGAATTCATTTTTGGCTGGCAACGTTGACAATTTTAAGAAACGTCATAGTCTAGGCGAAATATATTGGCACAGAATAAGGAAAGCTTCTCAATCCGTCTCTTTGTCCATGGCATGTATGAAGTGGTACCAAACTTGGGGACAGCATAAATATATGTGGTACAAAGGCTACATCAAAGGGGAACTGTGTCGTGTGTCAAAAGGAAAATAGGAGCAATATACCATCCATGTAGAGACAATATGGTACACTTTGGATAGAAATTTGGAGATGGTTAGTAAAAAAGTGAGTTGTCATCGATGAAAACTCCTAGATAATTCAATGGGCATACGCGGGACACCGGAGACGTGAGCAACGTTTTCTCAGTTGTTTCAATAAACCATGTGTTAATATTGATATATTCGAATACCATTTCTTTACATTGCTTTTATTGAGAAGTAATTTTTTCTCGTAACATGTACTAGCAAGTTTTGTGACAAAGCTTTGATAATTGCTTTGATCTTGCTTAGGAGTTACGTTTTCGAAATATAACAAGATATGGCAGTGTCATCAGGTATTTCACAACAGTGCAGTTTGAATCGGAAAGTTTATGATAGAGATTGTAAATAACAGGGACTGAGATGGGCCTCCATGTGGAACACCAAATTTGATCTCAGAGGAGGAAGATCCATTCATCCAATCTAATGCCTTGACCAACCCCGGGAGGAGTCTGCCAGCCCGTGTACGAGAGCCAGCTATTCATCAAAAAGCTACATAAATCCTGATTCATTCGATTGGTTAAAAACTGTGGAAGGCACTTTGAGAAGTCAAGAAAAAGACTTTAAAATAGTTGTGTCTTCCAATATTAACCCTGGACACAATATATGAACAAGCGTAAGAGTGGCCTCAGTGCACGAAAAACGCCTTTTCTAGAAGCAAATTGGTGTGGTCACCACGTGCTACGATTTATTGCATTATGTGTGAGGGAGTAAATTCTCTGCTAGAATGAATCCAATACTTGAGAGTTTCCCCCAAGAGGACGGTAGATAGATTTTCAGCCTCAAATTATGCTAATTAGGTGGTACCTTATGGAATTTCCAAGTTTGCGGATTCTCACGAAAAATTTGGTGGCGTGATTACCAAGTGTAAGAACTTTGGCAACTTGGTAAGAGAGTCAAGATTATTAGTCAGTTATTTTAGGGATTTCTAGGAATTGAATGTGTTATCTGTGAAAATATGTGATGTCATTTGAACATGATGATGGTCGGCATGAACTAGTTGGTGTCTGGGGTAGGAAATGATAGAAAAACCCACCGATTCGCGCAACCAGGCGAGACACTTTTTGGGGCGATCGCCTTGTTTTTGTAGCTGGTTAAAGAAGCAATTCTGTAGAAAGAAAAACAAAACAATCATTCTTCGTTGTTGGATGTTGATCAAACTTGGGACACAATGTGTATTGACCCGATGACCTTTGGGACATCTTTGACCCGGTGAAGGTCATGGTTCAAAGTCATGGAGGGGCGCGATAGGCCCCACTGTGTGAAATACATTTTGGCGCCAAACAGTCATTTCTTTGAGGATGTGACAAACTGATTAAACGGTTCATTGACTGATGAAAAATCTTGGCCATATGAAGATCAAGGTCATCACAGGGGGCACAAAGGCCATTGTTTGGAAGGCCTTTTTGGCCTTGATGTCTTGAACACCTTGGAGAGTACATTCGTCTCGGGTACATCTGGCCGTTTGGGGTAAAGCACCATTGTGCTCTAATTGCCCCCCCAAAACGAACTGGGCCAGGGGGGAGTGGGCTGGCGACGGTTTGAAAGTGGCATCGCCGCAATTTTGGGGCCGGTAAATTTGCATAGTTTCATACGATTTCAAAAATTGTTGGATTTAACGGAACTTGGTCCAGGCAAATTGAAGTTCAGTTGAGGAAGGTATTTGTGTATTGTTTTATATGTCCTGTCTGTCTGTCTGTTCTGTCGCCTGCGTATGTGCGTCGCAGTATCTCCTGAACCGTGGATGCTCTCATTGACATTTTGTATATAATTGCGTCAGGTGGTGTCATCAGGTGTTGGTGTTGGCGCTCTATATTTTTTCTCGCCTGAATGAAATTCAGGAAGAGACTAGTGGTCCCTTTGGGGTGGTGTGTGTGTGTATGTGTGTGTTTGTGCGTTGGGAATGTCACCACTTTCTTGTCGCAGGATTTCAAAACGGAGGCTGAATATGACGAAATTTGGGTGTAGCATCGGGGATGGGTGTACACGATCTGATCAGATTTTGGGCATTAAGTCATTAAATAAGAGGGTAATGAGCTTATTGTATGTAATTCATGTTGAGCTCGTCAGCAAAGATTACGAAAAAAACCGTATGTGCTAAACTTGATGTGTTTAGTTTGGCATGTAGGACCTGATGACAGGTAGATTAATGATTAGATTTCCAGTCTAAAGATGGCTGAATCAAGTGGTCTTAATTGCATAATTTATGCGATTTTTCAAGTTGTCGGAGTGGGCTACAGGGTTCCCGAGAAATTTGAAAGTGAAAGTGCGGGGTCAACTGGAGGTCATTTAATGTGCCTAATTTTGCATAATTATGGAAAGTTCGTTGGATTTCCACAAAACTTGGTAGATGTGATCCACCTTTGATCCTGATCATTTTAAAAAGTACAGCTGCCGTCAGTAGGGTCATTGTATGTGCCTAAGTGCAGAATTGATTCCAATTTCCAAACTGGTAAGAATTTCGCCAAAACTCAGTGGCTGGTTAACATTTTCATGAATCTGATGTGTTTTGAGGTCACGGAATTTGATGGAATTCCATCATATGGTTCCTGCTAGAATAAAGCACTGAGGAACGAGTGAAGCATAGCTCTGTGGGGACAATTTTGACGGATGTATTAAGCGCCCAGAGGCAAACCCTCTTTAACCCAACCGAATTTGATTATGTTGATTAGGACCGGATTAGACATACTGTACATTTTATTTCCTCTATTCTTAACGTGGTGGGACGGCGTGTCCAACACCCCCCCCCCCCCTACAGGATATGTGCCGGATTGCAGGATTTTCACTTAACTTGTGCAATACCGCCAAGCCGTATGTTCTGAATAGGTGAACATCGTCTCTCTACTGACAAACACAGGAACTTTATAGGGGATCGCTACCACAAGAGATAGCAGCGATCTGTCACCACCTATGTTTGTTTATCCAAGGCTAGGCTGGTACTTGGAAATGGATGGACTGTGTTGCTATACATGTCAAATATATGTCAAAATAGGCAATTAATAAATAGGGACAAATTTGGTTAGGATGCCTAAAGATGATTTTGGAAAATCCTTGAAGCTGCGTGGAGGTGGGTTGTTGGTGTGTTGGGAGAGGGGGGCGGGGTTGCCTGGAAGGGGGTAGGGGGTGGACTTGTTGTGGGGTTTTTTTTTTTTTTGCGTTGTGGGGTGGGCATTGTTCCTGGCTGCTTGAAAAAAAAAAAGAGAATGAAATAATGAAGGAAATTTTGATTTTAAAAGGCAACAAAGCCCGGGCTGCTATGGGGGAATTTAGAACATTTCAGTTGGATTCTGGGGTCAAAGATGGGAGTTGACTGAGCGATAAAATTATTCAAATATGGGGATTTAGGGGAGAGAAGAATGGGGGAATGAAGAAGAAAAAACAATTAGGGGCTTTTTGTATCAAGATTAAAAGATTGGTCATTATTGCAAGAATTTTATGTGATGTTCGTTTGGAACATGACGATGGTCGCCATGAACTAGGTGGTTGTTTGTGTAGTGATAATAGAAACCACCAATGTCGCGCAACCAGGCGAGCGACTTTTTGGCGATCGCCTTGTTTCAGTTCCTGGCGGCCTATAGTAAGTCGGATAATTTTGGATAATTACTATAGAGAATAGCTTAGATCATTAACAGTAGATGCCAAAGTGATGCAGTTGGGTTTATATGGCAAAACTATGCGATAAACTCCATCCGAGAATGTGTTACATGCGACGTTCCGGCCATATAGGCGGGCCAAAAAAAAGTACGGGGAGGGGTGAGAGAGTTTACCACTCGCTTTCGGGTGGCGTTGCCCGCATCGACTTTGTCGTTTCCAGACACCCCCCCCCCCCCCCCCCCTCACAAACACACACACCACAAACACATAACCTTCCACAATGACCCCCCCCAACACACATATACACCTTTCTCATAACAAAGTTGTCGTATAGTACAACGTACCTAGTCGGGATTTGACGAGGACTGTTGTTTTTCCTGTTTCTAGGGGCCGCAGGTGTATGGGGTGTGAATATAGCGTAGAAGGCCAGCATGTGATCACATACGTGGACTTGCAGTCAAGCGGTCTCTGCTCAGGACGTGGTTAATCTTCATCGACGGAAAGCCTCTGCGTCCGTCCCGCCGTGAGCTGACACCCTGGGGGGAAAGGAATAAGTGTCCGCTGATGGTGGAAGGGAGGGACAATGCAAGTGGGCCATGTTGACAAGAAAGCCGATCGTCTTCCTGTTGGCATCCTGTAATTGTGTCGATGGGGGCTCCTTCATCACTGTTCGGTCCGATATGGGGACCGCCCTCTCTCTCTGGACTGGTCCATCCTGGGATCTGGGAAAAACAGGTAAGCTGGATCCGTAATTGGATTCGCTAAACTAATCCAAGTGAGCGAATATATATTGGAAGAGGCACAACGCAATTCATTTCACGATGACGTTACACCACGAATTGGGTCCGTTCTCAGCCATCTAGGGACCATCCAGAATTGTACCTCGGATACGCCATACACCTTGAAGCAGAGAGTCTACCGATTGCAACGATGTGCAATTCGAGGTACCATGACCATGTAGATGTTGAGCTAGTAGAAGGCTCTATTCTTTGAATGGCATTTTCGACACAATTTCCGGACAGACACTCGTCGAGGGCCTATTTTAGTCCATGAATTTTTAAACAGCTGGAAGTGGACCCAATTACCAAGTGGAGTTTGTAACTGTGACTAACCCCATCTAGATAAGTCGAATGCATTATCCGCATTTACTCCCACAAATGAAACAGATGAACCCCCAAATAATATTATAGACTAATTTTTGAGGAGACCCTTTTTCGGGCGGATGCATCTTCCAGCTAATAAGGTGTGCCACTTGGGGCGGTATCCTAGGGGAAAACAGCCAGAGACATACTGGATCCGGCATCAGCAAGCTGCTTAGGCCCGCGGTAGCTGTTATCTTAAAAAAAAATGTGGGATCAATACACATGATTGATTATGCACACTGCCCGAGTGATTGGCACAATGGTAGAGCTCACCACCCCCCCCCCCTTCCTCCCGAGGAGACCGGGTTCCGATTTTGGGTAAGTTAATGACCAAAGACTTTAAAAATGGAACATGGTGCGCTCAGCACAAGGGATTGGAGCAGGGAGGGTAATGTTGCCATGTGATTACCCCCACCCTGCCTCCGTTAAGGTTCGCCAAAGAGGCCTACTTATTCCGTGTACCTGGTGAAGTTGCAGCTGACCAATAAGGTGCAAGATTAAGGTGCAGATGCACCCGGGCTGGGCCTTGAAATGGTTCGAATCCTCGGCTCGGCAAAGGTATACCATGAAAAAACTAGGTTCACACGAAAACGTTCAGAGCAAAATTCCGTTTTGACTTCACAACAGCGACAAGATTAATATGAATATTAATATTAAATAATATAATATAATATAATCTAATATAATATAATTATAATATAATATAATATTAATATAATATTAATATAATATAATAAAATAATATAATATAATATAATATAATCTAATATAAATAAAATCATTTAATATAATATAAAAATTGTGGTTCATGTATGGGACTGGAATGACTTCAGTCCTGGCTGGTTGTTGGCCTAAGGAGCTGGTCAGACGATTAGTTGCCACGGTGTGACCAAGGGCTAAGCATTATAATATAATAAATATTAATAAATATGAAATAATATAATATAATTATAATATAATATAATATATATAATATAATCTAATGAATATAATAAAATATAATTAAATATGAATATAATATAATATAATTGTGTTATGTCTGTCTGGAATGACTTCAGTCCTGGCTGGTTGTTGGCCTAAGGAATGGGCAGGATGATTAGTCTTGCCACGTTTGTGACCACTGGCTAAGCAGATTTTGCTAGTCAAAAAACAGGCACGATCGGGGACTCTTTTCCCTGACCGGTACTCTGGTATAACGTATCGAGTCTGGCTTTGCTAAATAAACACAGAGCATGGAGTGTAGCACACTTCTCCCATCGTTCCCTGTATAACCCCAAACCAAAAAAAAAAATTCTCAAATTCACCCGAGGTGTAATTTACTTTCTCGAACTTATTTCAAATAAGAAATTCAATGATCGTTCTCGACCCCAATATTCATGAGGAACCCCGTGTTTGTAGAGATCGGTGGATTAAAGCGTGCGGCGTAAATTTGCATTCCAGAAGGCAAGATTGGTTAGCACTGCAGTGCAAAAGACGATAGCGGCCCCACATAAATTCCTAATAGCCCAAGTTTTAGATATGGGCCATACAGGCGTATATGGCCATTACCGGTACGCCAATCCCAAGCATTACTTTCGCTACCAACTTGAATTCAGGCTGAGTGAATTACTAGGACCGTGGGATTATCAGAGATGAGTATAGGGAGACCTTGGGGCGGCAACCGCACGCAGGAGACGTGGAGGCTACCCTGGACAGGCATTGTTAAGGGCCAGTCACACTATAACGATTTTCTATCGTTCTGCTACACGATATTTTTTAGATTTCAGGCTGAACCAGCAAGGAGAAGGTCTGTGTTGGTAACAAATTGTCATGAATACGCGTAATTATCACATACCTTCTCAAGAGGGAAGTGTGTTCGAAAAAAAACCTCATTCCTAAAGACGTCCATTTTGAAAAATGGTAAGAGTCGTACGATAAATCGTTGAGCTCAACTATAAATAGGAAAAATATGTGATTATGATCAAAAACGCCGGGAAGGGCTTTGCCACATTGGAAGGTTTGGCAAATCGCGAATCAGTCCTCATCCATGTGGCAGGGTGTTCCAGCGTTCAAGATTAATAGGCCCGGTTAGGGCCTGAACCAAGTTATCGGATCGTTGCCGACACGAATCGTTTTAGTTGTGACCGGACCTTTAGGCAGGGGCCTATTGGAGAAATCACTAAAATGCTACCTCTTCTACGCGGTTACGGACATGCCTTGCGGAAAAGGGCCAGAACCTCCTTTCCATTCCGATATTCTGATCAAACCACGCCAGACCTCATACAAGTGTTAACTTTCGTTACGTTAGTTGGCTAAGTCCTTAATGGTGTATTCTTTCCTTCCCGTTTAGATCAAGGAAGAATAATTCCGCCAACGAAGAAGAGGAACGAGGGCGGAAAATCAACCAGTTCGTCGGATTCAGCCAAAAACAGGGATCGAATCTCCCGCTCACTAAAGAAGACTTGCTTCCTTCGCTAAAGCGTATCGTTCGACATGGAGCGACGAATCATGTATGTCCCGTGCCAAAGGCTGCTTGCCACCTACGGGGAGGCCTTCTTCAGGGAAAACTCAGAGGCGGGACTTGCCATCACGGACGTCACACGTGGCAGGAGAAAAACAGCGTTTACCACCTCACGATCTGTCAAAGATGAAGTCCAGTGGTGTTACCAACTTTTACAGTTCAGATTGTCCAGACACCGTTTACCCGGATCCTCTCCGCCTACCGTAACAAGCTCGAGCCCGGGGGCACCTTCGAGGCCATGCACGACGGCAAGGGCGACAGCGTACTTACTGGCGGGACCGACTCGGTGCGGACATCATCAAAATCTATCGAGGGAGAAAAAACTGCGAAACACGATACACAAGAGCTCGGAGGAATACGACATGACATTCAGCGAATTTTCTGAGTTCATCGCGGACCATCGGACCACAAGGGGCGCTAAGAATCGTCACTGGATGGAGTTCCATTCGATAGGTTACCGTGCGAACATCGAGTAACGACTTTCATCGCGAAAGTCGAGACGCTATCTAACGACTCGCTTATTGTTCCATCACTTAGCAAGGACTTCCATTTCACGTGAACAAGCTACGGGCCATACGCGAATTTCCCACCCCCCAACAAAGCTCCTCCAGATCGGCTGTAGCCGAGTTCTTCAACCAACTCCCCGTCGAGACATCGAAAAACTTTATCAGAGATACGAAATGGACTTTAGGCTGTTTGATTACAATCCGAAGTTGCTAGGCTGAAGTCCTTACCGTTCGTCGTTTATTATAAATGTGGCGGCAGAAAGAACCAACCAACCTCTCGCCTTTCCCTAGCGCGTGCGACAGTGATAAGCCATACCATGGACACATCATGTCCTGACTTTTGAAAGAAATACATCTGTTTGCTCAGATCACTTATTTGGTATTTTTTAACGCTTCTCATGGCGATTTCGATTAATCTTACAAATTAATGTTGGTTGGCAGAAATCATTAATTACCTCCTTCGGACATTGCGTCAACTGGAGTGTCCTATTTTTTTGGGGCAACGGATGACGATTTAATTATGTCAACTGACAACATTTGCCAGGCCCAGCGTTGCTGTTTTGTATTTTGACCTATCAAAACGTTATACCGTTCATTCATTCGTACATGCTTTATTGCAGCAACATATACAGAGGCATATATTGTATGACAATTATTTTGTATATTATAAATATAACTTTGATCACTGCAATTTTCGGCGGTTATATAGAGTGGCTTCATCACTGTGTTAGAGCTGCATCAGTCATTTGGTTTTTCTCCACGTAAGTGAACTAACAGTGTGTCCACAGGACATAACATTTTTTATGCAAATATTGAAAATGTATTATGAAGGGATGAAAGGCGGCTGTGAACTGCCACTGCACCCGCGTTTATGAGGAATATCGTCACCGATTCATTTGAGGTGACACGGTTTAAGATGGCTTGTTTCTAAAGCTTGGGTGATTTTGTTTTTCCCCCAGTCTCCGCTTTTAGCAAGAATTCTGGGTTTAATTTGCTAATTTATGCGAACTCCTAAAGTTTGTTGGATTCTTATGGAACTTGGATGGGTAATGGATTACCTTTCTTTCTCTACTCTATTTTTTTTAAACAAAGACTCAGGGTCACTGGGAAGGTCATTCAACATGTCTAACTTGCAAATTTAGCATAATGGTAAAAAGTTTCGTCGGATTTTTCCTGGAATTTTGCGGTCCACGATTTTGAGGTAATTGGAGGTCATTCAGTGTGTCTAATTTGTCATAATTTATGCAACGTGTTATTTTGTTATATTCCCATGAAACGTATTGAGTGGATTCCACCGTTTGATCCTGAGATATTAAATCAGAGAATGTGTCACTGAATCTCATGTGTGTCCAATTTGCATAATTTTCAAAAAACAATTTTTTAGAGTCACAATTGCCATAAATCACTTGATACTCCTTTAATACCTCATTTGTCCGACCTCTATATGCTTTAAGTTTTACTGTTATTATAATGCTGGCAAATTGCAACTCTTTTGGACCTCTAAGATCAGGTTGGTTGAAACCTGGGAGTCGTGAGGTCCGCACGTCGGGAAATTGGCTGCGCCCCCTCCCCCGTCAGGGACCCTCTCCCTCTGTCAGTAAATTCCGGTGGCAACAGTGGCGTGGCCAGTGGGGGGCAGGGGGAAAAAGGAAAATTGCAGCATGTGTGTAGGGGCCCATAAATCGCAATTATTTGCCAATAGGGTTGTGTGAAGAAGGGCGGCGCACT
>JAODTK010001365.1:0-18277 GCA_026419785.1 Sclerodactyla briareus | reverse complement strand
AAACTCCGCTCTAGCCTCTAGCCAGTGTGTTTACCTGATGATATTGCTTTCTATTGTCATTCCTCCTCCTTGAAATAAGGAACCAACCAGTTATGGCGGGCCAACAGCCACCAAATCCATGTTTTCCAATAATGTTGCCGTTAATTTATCGTAGAACAGAGCTGTTAGTCGGGTTGCCATTAACGAAGTTTCTCACCAGCCACCGGAATTGGCTTTTTTTCTAGATAGGATCAAAAATCATTTTCGACTGATTCAAGGGCGCGCATGCACACCCACCCCGTTGGACAGCTGGATTGATCGCGCTAATTTTTTTCCTCCAATAACAAGGAAAAATAAATGAAAGTCGACACTCGTTTAAGTGCGCAGACTGCACTGATATGTAAATTTCCCGGAACCAACTGCCGATCGATAGAAGCAAAAAAAATTTGGTCCAATTCTTAGATCTTGTATAGAGAGCGTAGGCGTCGTCCGCTCAGCAATCCCCGCATGTTGTGCGAGGATTCTCGTTCGCAAAATATTATTTGCGTATTGACACAAACGACCTTCCAGTGAACAAATGCCCATCCGACTGGAAACAATTTACAGGGTTGGTTGACTCTTGGTGGTCTGAAAAGTATTTGCCATGCAGGTCTTCATACAATTTCAGTTACAATGAGTAAAGCTGCTTGATGTTCACGCAATTTGTCCGCAAACTCAGTAAGTGCAGTTTTCAGTAAGCACGTCCGATTTACGAAGGATACGATTAACGCAAGAAGTATATTCAACAGTCCCCAAAACCAGCCTATATGAGCAGATTAGCCATGTTTGTTACAGAGTTTCAGGAGCGTTCGAAAAGTTTCCTCAGTTATTTACAATCATTTTCAAATGATAGGTGTTCCTATCACTGGTCACGTGCTAAAAATGCAACAAGGGATGCGTCATATTGCCCTACATCATGTACATCAAACTTAGTAGCTATCACGGCCTTTTAATTAATAGGAATTGTCAATATTTGCTATTATCGTTATGCATTGTTATTGTTAGGCATATCGCTTTAGGCAATTCAAATTGTAACATCTGATCACACCACTTTCCATGGAACACTGCATGAAACCAATAGGCCTACATTGGATCGACTCCACACGGCATACTTGCGCACGTACTGAAATAAACTGACTCTGCTGTAGAGAAAGAACAATTTTCACAGAGAAATTGAGTAAGAAATACTAGGCAGTGACAGATTCAGTCGTAGATGTATAAACCATTAAAACCCGTGCTTCTACAGACATTCGACGTTACGCCAAAGGACCCAAAGGAGTTACTCGAGGCGAGATTCAGGGCGGCAGGGCTCCATTCTGCCAGCCTAATTTTTTTTGTGTGTGCACTAATTCGTTCTAATTGAAGGAAAGGAAAAAACGAGGTAGGAGCACTTCATCCCAAAAGGCCTGCGGGGTTCGGAGTTCTAAGCCCCCGGGCTTCAGGGGGCCTATAGGTTGGGCGTTCGGGCCGCTCCGGCCCTCACGGGCGCCCCTCAATCACATACGTGGAATCGTTCATGTACTCTGTCGCATTTCCACAACACCCAAACGACATTTTAGCGGAGCTCTGGGGGACAGTCATTCGTGATTGTTATGGTATTCGAGAGGCAAGGGTTGTGGAACAATAACAGATTAGGCTAGGCCTGAACAGACATTATTTCGCACTCTTATGGGTTTTATTATTTAATAGGTTTCCCGTTTCGATTCCTAACCCTTGATTTCAACACACTTGCAATAGAATCCGCGTTTTTCCCCCATCTATTTTTGGAAATTCAGCACGGGCCATGGGGTTTAAACTAACCTGTAAAGAACGAACGACATGAACCCAGTCGCGGGGAGAATTAACAAAAAATTGAACAGTTTGAAGGAGGGATAGGTACTCCTGTCATTAATCCGGAACCCGAATGCGACCTAGCAGTGCAGAATTCAAAAAGATCTTTGAGCACGCGGCAGCATTTCATCGATTCAAGTCAGGAGGATCCTTCGCTAAAATCGATCCCACACCTCGTCATTCGAAGACAACAAAAGTCTCTCATGTTCTCGCTGGGTCAGACGCATTGTCTGTAAGTACCGGTATCATGCCATGGAGATCAGACAGTCAAGACATTGAGGTAAGCCTATTAATCGAATTACCAATTGAATCGAACGGATTAAGAGGTTTTCAAGCTTGCGCCTGGTCAACAAAAGTCCGAATTCAGTGGGATAATTGAAGGGACAGGGCCAACTGTTATACAGAAATGAAAGGTGTATGTTTGAGCAGACCTGGATGCAATACATCGCATGTGTGTATGTCTTAGGGGACTAATGATGCTGTATCCGATCGAAACCTAAACTTCCGTTGTGCGCTAGATGGATGGTGTTGAGGCTGCCTTCGGATAAGTCATCAGTATATAGTCATGTATGAGGCGACTATAGACACTAATTCCACCAATACAGCCGCATGGCTCGCTACCATAATAATGATAGCGATTAGCATGCTCATAAAGCAGCCATAGGCCTATGTATAGAAAAATAAACATTCCAATTGCTGCGCAAAATGAATATCTGGAATAAAAAGTTAACAATGTCGCGCTCTTGGTCGATATTGGATCACATCCAAAAAAGCGTTTTCCGTACTGAGTCTTTCAGCACTGAGTGTCCGTCTTGAGCGTTGCCGCTGTCATGAACGATGCCTTCAAGGTATGAGTTTTACAACATTGGTACCCATTGAGGCATAGAGTGAATAAATTAATAATAATGATAATAATAATAAGAATAATACTTGGAATTAAAGCGCCTTACATCTGTACATAGAGAATTCCTATGTATGAGGTTAGGTGTTATTACAGGAGTTCATGATGACAGGTTCTCACACTTTGGTTGTAGATTGAAAGATCCAATTATAGTTATTCTCCCATCCCAGCCCCGGTTAGGGGTAATTAGAATTAGGGGTGAAGGTTGGGGGCCTTGGTAAGGATTAATTTGGGATTAATCTCGAAAACAGGGTTTCTTACTCAGAGACAGTACGTTAATAGGGTTAGGGTGTAATTTGATAAGAGGGTCATACATTATTCCAATCATACAGTTGAAAAACAATGAACAATAGAAGAAAACTGTTAATAAGGTTTTATAGCTATTGTATGCCTATGTCATTAATGATTGGTGGAGGTACAACAGTTATAATGTAGGCTACAGGTCAAACGAGTGTTTCATGAGTGAATGAGTCAGCGAATATACCGATACACCACTTGACTTTTGCACTATATGACAAACCAGGTCTTCATCAGCTTATTAGCGAATCATTCAATATAATTAAATAGACGAACTATACAAACTAAGGGAGAGATAAACGAAAAACGTTCGATTCGTACGTAAAAATATCCAGTGAGCGGAAAAAAATTTTCGATTAATGAAGAAAATCCGAGGGGAACTTCGAAAAAATAATCGATATTTTCGTGAAGGGAAAGATGCGTAAGGACGAGCACGCAAAATAGAAGACCGTACTGACGGATGCGCAAGGTCTCACATTGCCAGAACGGAAATTACATCATTTAACAGGACACGATACTTAAGACACGGTAGCATGACTGAGGTGATGTTATTCCCATGTGAACTGGATGTCAATGTGAATAGAATATTGATCACATGTACGTGACCAAACAGCAGGTCACCAAAGATAACTTAAAGAAAGAGAAGAAACAAATGAAAGTAATCGCTTATTGGAAAAATCAACGTCAGGCTTTCATGTTGAGAGAAGTAATATTGTCTAGGCTGAACTGGGACTGGTGAATGTAGGAATTCTGGTGTGAATTTGAGAGTTGACGGTGACTTGATCGACGGTGGGGGGGGGTGGGATGTATAATTTTTGGGGGATATTTGTTTGGACCCCAGCACAGACTATACAACAGTAGACAGTTTGTCCCGCGCCCTTTCTCGCCAAATTCTAGGTATGTATATAGGTACAAAGCACATACCTCAGACAAAACGTGTTACTCAAGGTGGGTCGGTCGCCACTTGTCGGTTAATGGTGCGGGTTCTTCGTTTGAATTTGAATCTCCAAGACACTGTTCGCTCACCACATTTTGGAAGTTCTGGCGCTGTGGTAAAAATGGCAGCTTCCATATAATGCCCCCGAGATTGGAGAGTTGCTCTACCGGTGACCGTAGAAAGGACACCATTTCTTCAGGAGATGCGTTGTCACTCCTTATAAATCACCGATAACACCTTCATCAGGTGGTTGCTGTCAAACTTTAATTTGTTTCGATCTCCATAGTTTTTACTGATTTTTTATGACCTTCTATTCGGACCTCGAGTTTTTTTTACCACGACCTCGCGTATGGGAGCTCATAACTTGCTGAGTTTGCAGACTGCCTGAGACTCCCGAACGAGATCGGATGCTGAATATAGCAATCTCGATTACGAACAATGTACTGTGCTAGTTGATTCCAGTCGAAGTATTCGAATACAACGGGGTTACTAGTTTGACAATAGTACAGCCTAAATAAACTTCTCCATTTCAGTGAGTATTAAATACACCATTACGCCGAGGTTCTATTTTAACAAATGTTGAGTAGCTAAACCGTTATAGACACTGGTAGATCGGGACTTAACATTCAGTATTGGTCCTTCATGACCAAGTTTCATGTTAATCAAAATAATTCAAATATTCAAACATTTAAATCACCCAACATTTGCTGGCCAACTCCACCAATGTTGAAAATTCAAATGCAAATTCGTACTAACAGATATTTCGGGCAGTACCTCGCCAATACAGCATCCCCCCGATTTCGACCATAATTCGCCGACACTATAGAAAGGACGTTACGACCGTGACGGACGGAAATACATCGATGACTTGTTGAGCTGCTAAAAATATGCGACAAAAGCTATACCTTATGGTGTGGTGTGTGTAAGTGCGGGCTCCGTTCGAGTTGTGTGTATGCTGTGTCTGACGTGTAATATTAAAAAGTAATGTCGTAGTTCCCTACATAGCGCATATATCCGATCAACAACTGCTCAATGCGCTTTACAAAATACCCTCTCATGGAACCAGGTACGATCACTCGGAGAGCATGTGGCAGTAGCTGTATCAGTGCTGGTTTGTATCAGGATCCTCACAGGTCCCGTTATACACGAGAGATGCACTGCTTAGGATAAGTGGATCGAACAGACGGGACAGACGGTGATTGTTGAGCTGCTAAACATCTGCGATTTGAAGCTACGGTATACATATTTTATGGAGGTGTGTATGTGTACGTGCGTGTGAGAGTGTGTGTGTGTAAATTTTTTTTTTTTGGTTTTTGGGTTGGTGTTGGTCGTTTATCATGCGACAGGATGTACCTTGTTCTACCATATATACTAACCTCAAACTATGAACGTATTCCCAATGATAAGTACATGATTTTTTTGTAAGGACAGAGGTAAACTATAAGTCACTGTTAGGCCCATAGGCTGAAATTCGGTGTCCTTCCCCATGAAGCCCAATCTTAACTTTATCCAAGACTATTAAAGTAGCATTACCTTGGCATGGCCAAGTCGATGAACGCTTCTAAATAGAATAATTGATCACCAAGTAAAAGTAAAACAAAATGAATTACACAGCGAAGAAGACGCCCCAGCTGGCTTGCCCAAGTCATGTAGTGGATACTCTTAACATAGGCTCCATTCATCTGTTCAATAGACTGGTCTGTTGTTGTTCGTGAACCCCCTATTGAGTATCAAAGGACGCTAAACAACAAAACATTAACAACTGATGTATGCCAGTCCATGTTTTGCTTTCTAAAATTAATCTGGTTAAGCAACCCATTGATATATATAAACTTAAACTAATCGTATATTACACAGTCTGGTTAACGGCAAACATTGCGACTATATATGTTCTGATATAACCTATGATTTCGCAGCTGTGACCTTGAATTCCGTTCCGGCCACTTTATTAGGTTGAATCTCATGCCCCTAATGAAGAGCAGCGGGTTCTGAAAGTGATAACCCATAAATGTCGATTCTTTTCACGTGCCAATTTTTTATTACTCGACGCCACGGAGTCAGAGGAAGTCTATGCAGCCATGACATGTTTGGGTGTGTGTGTGTGTGTGTGTGTGTGTGTGTGTGTGTCTTGTGTGTGTGTTAGCAATGTGACTCTGCCTTGTAACACGATAACCAACCCCACCTGGATGGATGAATCTCATACTTGGTATGGGTGTTCCCTGTGATGAGTATCACTAACCCTATTGTTTTGGGGTCCAGGCCAAGATGCCACTGGGTCCACCAGAAGTTCAAAGTCAGAAAACCTGGTAACCACATAAGTCCAGAATGGTTGGTTCGGATCACGTTGGAATTAGGTATCTATCTTTCTTATGGAGAGTGCATAAACCCTATTGTTTTTGGTTCAGGTCGGGTGATTTGGTCAAATATGGGAATTCGTGAAAAGTCGATAATTTGGGGGCTAATTTTGGCTTGTGAACACGATGACATCCGAGCACATATGGATAAGACTAATACCTTTGATTGTTGTGTTTCCCCATGATGAGTACAGAACCCTGTTGTTTTGTGGTCAGGTCAGAAGGTCCTCTGAGGTTAACAGAGGTCAAGTCTGAAAATTCTTGAAAACACGATATGTCCAAATGTTGGTCTGATCAAGCTGAAACTTGGGGTGTAGCATTTTTTATTCCTTGACGAAGTAAGAGGAATCGATGCAGTCACGTCGGTTGTGTGTGTGTGATGGTGTGTAGGTGTGTGACGCCCAGCTTGTAAACACGATAAACTTGATAGGTCTGATTAGGTCCGGCTATTCTGGTATTTGTGTTTCCATGATGAGTACATGAACCCTATCGTTTTTGGGTAGGTCCAGAGGTCATCTGAGGTCAAAGCAGGTACAAAGTCTGAAAAACTGTAAACACGCTAAAGTCCAGAATGGTGGTCTGATCAAGTTGAGTTGAAATTAGGTGTTATAGCTTTCTTATGGGGAGTACAGGACCCTATGGTTTTTGGTTCAGGTCGGAGTGAATTTTGTCGAAAAAGAGAAAATTTGTGAAATTGATATTTTGGCAATTTTGCTTGTAACACGATAACTCGACCCCACCCGGATGGATGAAGCTCAACTTGAGGTGTGGGTTCCCCATGAGAGTACATGAACTCTATTGTTTTGGGGTCAGGTCAATGTCATCGAGGTATCAACGTTCAAAGTCTGAAACCTTGAAATTACTGTCAAGTTTCGTACAAGGGTACAGGGCATCCTGTTTAGTTGGTTGGTAGAGATAGGAAATTTGTCAGACGTTATGTTGCCCCTAATGGCTGGGTGCTTCTCCCATTTGTCCGGTGTCTGAGATGGGTTGAAAGAAACAGCAAGGAATCACTAAGCTTGTGGATTACATCTCTCACCCTCTCCTTTCTGGTTTATTTGGACTACAGGACCCCTATGGTCCTTGGGATCATTTAAATAAAAATAGGGACTTTGGTGAAAGGCACAGAACATACTTGTAAACCTAAAAAGTATGCATGGTCTGATCTGATTGGAATTAGGTGTGTGGCTTCTTAATATATGAGCAACTGTTCCTGTGTAAGACAGTGAGAAAGGAGTGATATTCCTATTTATTTTTTTATTGTGTAGCTTTATTATCAAGGTACAGGAACACCCTATTGATTGCTCAAGTTGGAATATGGAAAATTGTCAGAATATGTTGCCATAAATGAGTGGTACAATGCTATATTGTTTGTGTCTGCCATAGGGTCGTTGGAATGGTATGGAATCACTAAGCCTTTTGGCTTTCTGGTTAGTTATACGTTAAATCCGAGAATCGAAATACCTCTCCTAGCACTCCCGCACACTTTGACTTTTGCACAATTTGAAACCAGTCTTTGTTTGCTGTAGGCTAATCATTTTATAGAGTTGAATAGAAGAAATATACAAAAATTAATGACCAAGGCACGTGGACTCTGCTGTTACTTTTTAAGGTGCTATTATAGTTCGTAAACTGGATGCGAATGTAAATAGAATATATATCACACGTCACGTGACCAACAGCAGTCACAAAGAATAAAACCGAAAGAAACAAGACACCAGTTTTGATTGAAAATCATCCGTCTTCAACATCGTGTCCAGAGAAGGACTGATGTATAGGCCGAGATTGGACTGGCAAACTCGTATGGAATTCCGTTAATTCAAAAGAAATGATGAGTCATTACGTGGAAGAGGGGTGGTGGGATGCATCTTTAGGGTAGAGTTGTGGGTACCCCAACGACCTAGCAGTCCCGACACAATTATTCTTTTTTTCTGTATTACGCTGAAATCTTAATATGACCATTCAAACGGAAGGAACTTGTCGTGGTGGGAAACCGACAGTACCACCCTGTAGTTATCGGCGTCAATTGGCCAATTGGAAGTATATGAAGCAGTCGTTTGGAACCGTTGAACAATTGCAACATCATCATTCCGTCAAGTCACGTCCTAATTTTTAACCTCGATTGCACAGATCATGATATCTTCTACATAGACCCAACAAAAGAGTAAGGACCAAAAACGACCCTTTGGGGACCACCACTGGTGACCTTCTCCCGAATAGGAAAACGCTCTGGAAGTCCGGAAAAAACAATGGTCGAAACGCATACCCCCCCCCCCCCCCCCCCCCCCCCCCCCCCCCCCCCCCCCCCACCCCACCCCTTCCAATAGACTCCCAATTCCAAATAATTTCAACAGAGGATATACTTATTTCACTCCTAACGTCAATAGGTACCATTACAAGGTTTCAATACATACGACCGATGGGATGGTCTTAGAAAAAAAAAGAGGAATGACAAAACCTAATATATCTAGCTAGCGTCTCTACATCCACGTAGTTGAAGTATGGTGCTTACAGTGTTGTAGGATGTGATCCCTGTAGACCTTAGGACCTCAAGGCGACCATGGGCCCCACTCGAAGGCAATGAGTTCATTTACTCTTCATCGCCAGCCTACATACCAAGTGTGAGCTGCTTTAAATCTTTCCCCTATTACTGAAACAAGACAGGAACACCTACTTTAAATGGAACCCTTCCAACCAAGCATGCGCCCTCTGTTTATTTTGGTTGCCCCCTAGTGCTAACAAGCTTTTGCACCCTTGAAGACCTAACCCGATCTTCAACGGTACCTAGTGTACCAAACAGATCCTTCAAAGTTAATAGATGCTTGTGGTCTCTAGCCTCCGTGTTCGAAGAAACAATGGAACAAACACACTGGATTTCTGTCAATTAATAAGAAAATATACCTTATCATTCCGAACGGGCAAATTAAAGATGCTTTATCATCATAAGACACAAACAGAGACTCTCATCACGAACCCAAGAACAGAGGCGTATCATCGCATACACAAGTACAGTCCACATACCGAAACACACAAGACTACCCTTTAGGCCACACAAAAATAAAATTAGGCGCAATTTATCATTACAACCACGACAACCAGACCTCATCAACACACACACATGAACAGGCGATTATCTTCACACATACACAAAAACGACCCGTATCCTTACACCACGGGGGGACATACCTAATCATCCGCAAAACACAAAGGAAACGAAAATTTCATCACAAACAAGAGAACAGGCTATCATCACGATCACGGGTACGGACCGTATCGTGACAAACACGACACACATACCCAGCATTACAAACACGGAAGAACATTCTCATCGCAAGACAAAAGAACAGGCTATATCATCACAAAAAACAAGAAAGGACCGCATCGTTAACACACGGTAACATAACTATTCATCACGAATACAAGAACGAAATATTATCCTCACAACAGAGAGAAAGGCTATATCATCACGAGCACAGGTACGGACCGTTATCGTTACAAACACGACACATACCTTATAGTTCAACCAAACCGCCCACCTCCCGCACCTCCCGTCCAGCCCCCCCCATCAAAAACACAAGATTCTTGACGGACATTATCAGCACAAAACACCAGAACGGACCGCATCGCTACAACCACGGGAACAGACCTCATCATCACAAATTACAGGAACGACATATCACGCAAAACACGAGAAAGCACAGTATCATTCGAAAAACTGAGAACAGGGCCTATATCACCATAAACACGAGAACGGACAGATCGTTAAACCACGGGAACAGACCTCATCATCACAAACCTACAAGAACAGGGCTATTATCCTCACAAACACAAGAACGGACCGATCGTTGAAACCACGGGAACAGACCTCATCATATAAACACAGGACACGAACATTATCATCGCAAACACGAGACCCGACACGAGAAACGCCCAGTATCATTCGCAAAAACGAGACGGGCTATATCAACACAACCCGATAAGGACCGCATCGTTAGCAACCACGGGAAAACAGACCTCATCATCACAAAACACAAGAAAGGCTATATTCCTCACAAACACAAGAACGGACGTATAGTTGAAACACCACGGGAACAGACATCATACACAAAACACAGGAACGAAACATATCATCGCAAACAACAAGAAACGCACATTTATCATCAGCAAAACGGAGAGACGGGCTATATAAAACAAAACGAGACCCGGGGACCGCATCGTTACAACACGGGAACAGACCGCATATCACAAACACAAGAACCGGTATTCCTCACAAACACAAGAACGGACCGTATCGTTGAAACCACGGGAACAGACCTCATCATCACAAAACACAAGGAACGAACAATAACGCAAAACCACGAGAACGCAAGTATCATGCCAAACACGAAACGGGCTATATCAACACAAAACACGAGAACGGCCGCATCGTACAACCACCGGGAACAGACCTCATATCGCAAAAACAGAACGCCCATTTATCGTCCGCAAACACAAGAACGAGCTCTATCAACACAAACACGAGAACGACGCATCGTTACAACCACGGGAACAGACCTAATCATCACAAAGACAAGAACGAAACATTCATCTGGAAACACAAGAACGGCCATTTCATCACAAACAAAGAAACAAGGCTATGTCATCAAAAACACAAGAACGGACCGTTATCGTTAACAAAAAAAAAACACGACCACATACACATCATTACAAACACAGGAACGAACATTATCATTCGCAAACAAAAGAACAGGCTAATCTACACGAAACACAAGGAACGGGACGCATCGTTACAACCACGGGAACAGACCTTATCATCACGAACACAAAGAAAACGGACGTTCGTTTGAACCACGGGGGCGACAGACCTCATATCCAAACACAAGAACGATAACATGTCATCACAAAAACACAAGAACAGGATAATCATCACAAAACACAAGAACGGACCGTATCGTTTACAAACACACAACATACCATCATACAAACAAGGGAACGAACATTATCATCGCAAACAAAAGAAACAGGCTATATATCACAAACAGAGAACGGACCGCATCGTTACAACCCACGGGAAACAGACCTCATCAATCACGAACACAAGAAAACGCACTTATCATCGTACACACAAGAACGAGCTATATCAACAACAAAACATCGAGAACGGACCGCCCGCATCGTGAAAACCACGGCGAACAAACTCATCATCCAAACCACAAAGAACTAACATTATCATCACAACACGACAACATACCTTATCGTTTCAACACGGGAAAACAGAACTTCATCATCACAAACACAAGAAAGGGACATTGTACTCAACAAACACAAAAACGAACCAGATCATCGAAAAACGCAAAGAACAGGCATTATACCTGAACACAAGAAACATACCCTTATCACGAACAAAAGATAAATGAACATTATCATCTCAAACGCAAGAACAGCCCTATAATACTTAACACAAGAAACAGGCATTTCATCACAAACACTGGAACTGACCGTATCATCATTACATGTCTCCATGCGTTTCTATAACACGTTTCTGACCGAAACCCCGATTGTGGCAAGATCAGTTAAACATGCCTTTTGTCATCCAATTAACTTGAAGAAATGACCGTTCTCTTTTTACAAGTTTTCGTATCATTATTGAACGAAATAATTACGGAATCTTTCCTCGCGATTTATCAACACACCTAATCATCGGAAACTGAATATAAATCAATTCCTCAGAAATGCAACTCATCTCACGTGATATGATGTATGAACGCGACTTATTCTAACAGCTCCCCATGGACTGTTTATATATATTTATAACTGCACTTTTCTGCTCGGTCGGTAGGTCGTTACTGGTCAAATAAAAGGGACCTCATGGTGTCGACTACGCTGTATACCGCCACGACAGAATCCGAAAATGAGTATGTAACTGTACCGTCGAATAAAGGCGTTCGAGCCTATGACGTCTAAAAGGCGGTAATGCCGTCTGGCCGCTTCCGGTTTCATTCCGTTTGCCTCGTTGATGAACAGTCAGATGAAACATATAAAGCAACATGAGAATGGATCGTTACCATAAGAGTAGTGCCGTTTATAATTCATTCCCCTCGTGAGAAGCGCGCATTGTTGATAAATTGATCCATAGCTGTGTTATGGACGTCAACGTCTTACTTCGCGGAAAGTTGAATCGAGCGTTTCGGGTGTGTGGGCATCCGTCCCGCCCAGCAGGGTTGTTGTGGAATGTTCGTTTAAGGGACCCCCGTGTCGTCACACAGGGTTTGTTTTGAGCAGGTCTAAAAAATACAGTCAATTAAACGTAACACCTGTTGTGAGGCTCAGTGTAATGACGGGTGTTTGAAATGCATGGATGACAATATGGTTTCCGGCCAGCAACTTACAGCACAAAATTCTTAAAGCACACAAACATTCCCCCGTACAAATACGGTTTATTTTATAATTAGTGTTTTCATTTAGGTTACATATAACTCATTAAAATTTGAAGAACAACTGCAATCTTTAATACAACAGAGGTGATATCGTTGAGAATGAAATGTGGAAAACTGTGTCTATAGGTCCAACCCCATTTTCAAGACGATGTTCCTAAATGCATTATTGGCCTTCAAAGTTTGGTTCCATATGCAGAGAAATCGGAGAGAGAGAAGAGATCCCATTGCGCAAAAAAACATGAGTTACACTTGGACAACCAGGGGAGTTAGGTCATGGATATTTCATTGGTCATTTTGTTGAAGAGTCAACATTAGCCCGAAGTTCTGTGGTCTCATCGCACCAAGCGACCATCAACACTACCAACCAAATTGAGCAATCTAAAGACTAAATGCTTTTCAAATGAAATGATGTGTGAATTTAAATATAAAACAAAGATTGTTTGCAGGGCTTTGCTGCATATGAACATATTATTTGCGGATGGGATGGCTTCTCGTTCTTGCGCACAATATACCATGCACAAACTTAAAGGACTGTAACTCTGTAACCGGAAATGTACCAACTTTAAATTGCCCGCATTCAGTTTTTCTCCAGATAATATACTAATAGCCTCTCCAAAATTCTCCGCAGTGTACGTCAAAGACCCATTTCGTAATTATCAAAGTCAGAGATCCAAACAGAGTGTATGTGTGTAGAGTCCAGAGTCGATAGTGAAGCAGCGATATAATTTACGTTGTTTGAAGTCAGACGTCAATTGAAACCGGAATTATCGACGCCCAGTGCCAATTGACGGTATCTTTTATTTTACCTAACGAGGGTAGGGAAACCGTTCGGTGTGAAATACTGTGAAAGATGAAGGTATATTCTGATATGTTTCACTAGAAATTTTCAATTAGATAATAGTCTCGAAGTATCGTGGGTTTTTTTTCGCCGTGACGTCATACAAAACGGCGCTGTCCATTTTTCGTCAAGTTTTGCGAAATGATATTGTCTCTCAAAAGTTTTCATTTCTCCAGTTGCAGCTCTATAAGACAAACGGAAGTCATGATAGGGAGATTTATTACTGCAGCCATCGCACAAAATGTCCTCAGCGGGATACATGAGACAACAAGCAGTAAAAGCCTTGTGGAATTAATGATTTTCGCACTATGGTGACTGTGGGGGGAGACGGCGCCAACGTTCGGTATTCGATACGAAAAGTAATTTTATGTTAAAATTGACTTTGGCTTTAGATATTGCTTTCACGCCTTCAGTTTTTTTTAAAATCTTCTCGTTGAATTGACGCCCACCCACGGCCTTTTTCTTCAGTCGCGGGGCACAAGGGATGATATGATGACCATATATAGGTCTGTACTCAAATTGCATGCATTAACATTTCAATCTCTCAAAATAGACGCACCTGTGACAGAGAATATTAAATTCAGATTGTTTGTAACTATAAAAGTAGCGTCTGGCGCGGGTTGGTTTACTGTCTAATGTTACCTTGCTGAAGAGACGTTGTCGTTGCTGGTACCACGTTCGAAAATGTTCACAGACGTCACGATTGAAAAAGGTCCCAGTGCAATTCGTGTAGATGCAATGTGAAATTAGTCCCGTTATAGGAGACTATTCCTGTCCTAGTAATGAGGAGCCGGCATGGACAATTATTCGCCGGTGCTCCTTCACCCCTTTTTTTCTTCCTTTTTCCCATTTTTTTTCTGTTTTAGAGCAACACAAAAACTGTATGTTCCAGTTCCTACTTTTGGTCTTTGTCGACAACGGCTGCAGTGGGATATCCTACCAATATGATAATATACAGAATACAGTCTAATGGATGTGTGAATTTAAATAGAAAACCAAAGATTGTTTTGCAGGTTTGTGTAAGTATGACATAATTTATTTTTGCATTGATGGGATCTTCTCGTCTTGCGCAATATACATGCCACAACTTTAAAGGACTGTAACTCTGTTTTTTGACCGGAAAGTCGTTACCAACTTAAATGGCGCATTCAGTTTTTCTCCAGCTAATAACTATTTGCCTCTCAAAAATTATCCTGCAGTTGTACTTCAAAGACCCATGCTAATTACAAGTCATAGATCCAAAAAAGCCGTGTATGTGTGTAGGTCAGAGTCGCTTAGTGAAGCAGCGATATCTGTACGTGTTTTGAAGTCAAGACGTCAATTGAAACGATTATCGCGCCCAGTGAAATTGACGGTATCTTGTAGTTTACCTCACGAGGTAAAACCGTCTCGGTGAAATTTACTGAAAGATGATGAAGGTTATATTTGATATTGTTCCCACTAGATAATTCAATCATAATAGTTCGACGTGTTATCGTTGTGATTTTTTTTCGGCCGTGACGTCCTTCATAACAAACGGCCCGCGACCATTTTTCGTCAAGTTTTGCGAAATGAATGTCTTCTCAAAAAGTTTTTCATTTCCTCTCCGTGCAGCTCTAAGACAAACGGAAGTCATGATAGGGAGATTTATTATTGACAGCCATCGCACAAAATGTCCTCAGCGGGATACATGAGACAACAAGCAGTTAAAGCTGGGAATAATGATTTTCGCACTATGGTGACTGTTGCGTGGGAGAGGCGCACACGTTCGGTAGTCGATACGAAAAGTAATTTTTATGTTAAAATTGACTTTGGTTTAGATATGCTTCACGCATAGTTTATTTAAATCTTCTCGTTGAATTGACGAAACCCCCGGATTGTTCTTCAGTCGCGGGGACCACAAGGGGGATGAATATTACAGGATAGGTCTGACTCAAATGAGCATTCACTTTCAATCTCTCAAAATAGACGCACCTGTGACAGGGAATATGAAATTCAGATTCGTGTAACTATAAAGTTTAGGTCTGGCGCGGGGTTGTTGTTCACTGATCTAATGTCTAATGCCTGAAGGGAAGAGAAGTTGTCGTCTGGTACCAACTGGTTCGAAAATGTTCACAATTGACGTCACGATGAAAACGTCCCGTGTGCAATTCGATGTATGTAGATGCCAATGTGAAATTAGTCCGTATACGGGATATTCCTGTTCATAGGTCATGAGAGCGGCATTGACAATTTATTCGCCGGGGTCTATTCAAACCCCGTTTTTTCTTCCTTTTTCCCATTTTTTTTCTTTATTTAGAGCAACACACAAAACTGTAGTTCCCTTTCTTACTTTTGGCTTGTACCGACGAACGGTGCAGTTGGATAGCCTAAACAAATATGATCATCTACAAGAATACAGTCTATCATTGTATGTTAAAAAAAGACGTATAAAATGATTATTTCATGACAATAGTCCTGACGAATCAACTCAGAATCAATTGTTGGGTAGGCGTATGTGTTGTCTCGAAAGGTTAGCAAAAAAAAAGGGGGGGTTTTTCTAATGCTCGTTGTCTAAAAGAATTTTTGCACGGTACATATACGGTACTTTCAATATGATATGACCAGCTCACGAAACTAACAAGATCTGTTACCCCAGATTGCAGGAAACAGCACTTCGCGGGCGGCGTAGGGAAAGTAAGCAAATCCCTAAAATTGGCACTAAATTTCCGAAATTTTAATTTCTAGAAACTTTCTTGAAGGAGCTAATTGATGTTTATCCTTATAATTCGGGCTATGCACCATCAGTTGACGCGTAGCTTATACAATAATTTTCCGATTTTCAGACCCCCTGATTGGCAGGAAACGGCACTTCAGGGGCCGTAGGCAGTAAGAAACATCACTAGATTGCAATAAATTCCCGGAAATGTTCATTTCAAGGACGTTCGAAGAACTGTCGAGTTATAACCTAAAACTTCGGGCCGCCATCGGTTGACGCGTCGTAACCATAAGAGAACGAAAAATCGTCTTACAAACTCCTAGAATGCAGGGACCGACACGTCCCGGGCCGTATAGCAGTAAGCATCACCCTAAAAATTTGACAATAAATCTCCGAAATTGACCAAAAGTTCATTCCTTACAATTCTCCATTATTTCGTAACACACTACTTTTTTTAAGAGGTCTTCCGATGCTCATCGGGACCCTTCGATGGCCCGGTTAGAGGTGCTCGCATCTGAAATGAAAATCGTGCTCGAACATCACTGGTCGTGGGTAATGTGTGCATTCTCTGGACATGAAAATAAAATCGATGCAAGTACAGGGATGATTTGGTCAGTCTCCCGATTTGTTTCCAAAAATTTTAATCCATACTGTTGTTCACGATGCCCCAGCCTGTTATTTTTGTTTCATCTTTTATAAGAAAAAAATACTTTCAGGCTGGCAAAGCCAGTTGTTATTAAACAAAATAAGGAATAGAGTAGACGAAACTCTAGCCATTGAATATGTGCAGGTTAGGAAAATGGCTGGTCAGTTGGGGATTCAAGCATAGGTGTGTGTGTGGGTGGGGGGGGGGGGGCAAAAGGAATCGGTTTAAAACACATTCTCCTTGGGGCCTTCAAATATGTCACGCACTTGTACGATGCACGTATGGAGAAAAACAAAACATATGCCAAAATCTAACGCAGTGATCGGCATGGGCCTAATGTGTTATACAAGTAAAGGAGAAATAATACAGCGCGCGCCAGCGCGGATTTTTTTGCATTTTGGCACTTAAACAAAAGCCAAAGGTTGTTGGGGACCTTGGTTGTTGATGGACGTACGTACTGGGCCTTTGAGCGTAGGATTTTTTTCCACTTAGGTCGGCAAAATATTGCGGGGATTTGATATTATACCCCCACCAAAAATGTTGGGAGGACGTCCCCGCCCCCCCCCTTCCCCCCTGATCGCCGCCCATGAATAAACAATAATTTTCACTTACCAGTAATTAGGTTGCGTGCGCAGAATGTGAGGACGCGTGCTGTAAGCGCGTGAATGTCATTTGATTGTTGCAATAAATATACAGAGATTCACAAGGGATACTGTACTCTAAGACCATTACTACGTAGGAACAGAAAGCTATCACATTTGGAAAACTGAAAGGGATATCTAAATTACGAATGGTGATACTTACGTGCCGAGCTGACCATAGGGCATGAGCGTTTAGTTGTTTATTCATTAAAAATAGTCAATTAGTTTGATTTAGTTTAACAGACTTGTTCTGTACACAAGCGATCAATTTTGTCTTCAAACCGCCCTCTTACTATATACCTAACGTCAATGTTTGCCAGTACCTTGTATTTAATTTCACCGATAACAAAAACCCATAAAAGCCAGGCGGTGTGAAAAAAACGCAAGTGAAATTTTGAACCAACAAGATATTGATAACGTACATGTTTTGGGGAACAACGGGACCAATATGGTTAATACAACACTAGTGCAAGCAAATAAATACTTGAATGAAAAATGTGAGCAAACATAGCAAGAATGAGATTCTGCAGCGAGGTTCTACGAGAAAGAGTACAACCTCCACAAATTGTCCTTACCCCCCCCCCCCCCCCCCCTCCCTCTTCAAAAATATAGGTTCATTCATGATGTTGACATCAGAAAGGCCTGCAATTGTGAATGTTACATCAACGATGATTCAGTATGATGTAATCAATGCCCTGTTG
>JAODTK010001364.1:0-19350 GCA_026419785.1 Sclerodactyla briareus | reverse complement strand
AAATGAGCACCTTGTCTCGAAACATCAGCCATATCACATACAGTCTTTAGAGGCTGTTGCAGGAAATGTTATTATTTGGTCTTAAGTGACCTGATTGACCTTCATTGACATTACGGTTTTTATGAAAAATGTTACCCTGATTAATATGCTGCAGTCCCCAAATGCCAGCCATATCGCACTCAGTCACTAGAAGTTGTTGCCGGAAATGTTATTATTTGGCAGTTTTCTTGGTCCATGAGTGACCTTAAATGACCTTTGATGACATGATGGTTTTTATGGAAAATGCTTGCCTCGATGTGATGCACCAAGCCCCAAAAGCATTATGTAATCAAATACATACGCCCTTTTGCTATCGCCCAAAAGGTATCCGAAACGACCTTTGGCCCTTGTAAATTGGAAGACCAGGTGTCAGATCGAAGCGGGAGTTGGTTTCGTCTATGTAGCACACAGAGCTATATCACATATCCCAAAATTGACGTTTTTTTATTTCTTTGGCCTGTAACTCCTAAAGTAAGCACATTTTCTTAAACTTGACCTCTGACCTTTTGACCTTGTCTTTAGATGGTTGTTTGATCCACTGAACCCAAAAATTATAATGACAAATCTCTACGAGCACCCTAACTGCACTCATTCCAATTGTTACTGGCCATTTCACAAAACTTCGAACAAATCACGTAATTTATGTAAATTTATTCACATTACTGACCTAAGGACCTTTACACTGTTGTTAATTTATCAGGATCAAAGGTGTAACCATCTCCACCAAGTTTCATGGGACTTCAAACCAACTTTTAAATATGCATAAATTATGCAAATTAGACTAGGTAAATGCGAATTAGTAACATTAAATGACCTTTGGTGCCCTCGTCCCTACTGTAAATTCATTGGGACTTATAGATTAACAACACCATCTCCACCGATTTCGTCAAATCCAACGAACTTCAAAAATATACACAGAAATTATGACAATTAGACTACTTAATTACATATATCATGCCAGGAATCTAATAAGTTCGTGTACTCTTCATAGTTGTTATATACTCGAACGGCATCACCAATGCATCTACCGATCAAGAGATATCTTGTACACAAGCTTCCGGGCCAATTTTCATTAAATATGCAAATTTATATGCAAATGAGTATGGTCCCTTTCGGGACGAACAGTGGAGGCACATCAAGCACTTCACCGCGCCCTCCACAAAAAAAGTCCCAGCCTGATGGGCTTTCACGATTCAGGAGATATCGAACCGAACGTAGAGACAACGACAGACACACACACAATGTCTCTCCTTGAACAAAGTTCAGGCGAGACAAAATGGGCCCTTGGAACAGAAAAATCCTGAACACCTCAGAGGTTCTGTCTATGAGGACCCTCATTCTGACCAACATTAGCACTGTGCAGCTAAATTTGTAGAAGATACAAGATTTTTGCCATTATTTCACTATGGGCCCTTTGGCCCAAACGGGCCTGGGCCCAAAATTCCTGAACACCCCTAAGGCCCTCTACCCAAGGAACATTAAATGTTACTTTGAAGAAAAATAAATGGAGCTTGTAGAAGGAGATGCATTCACAAAGAACCATTGTGTAAAATTTAATGAAATATGCCCTCGGCAAAGTGCGGACCTCGTGGACAAAAATTCCTGAACACACGAGGTATGGCTGATAGACCATGATTATGACCGAACATCATCTCTGTGCACCAAAATTTGTAGGAGAAAGTAGCGTTTCGCAGTTTTCCCACCTAACGGACCATTGCGCCCCTTTAATGCCATTTGACCTTGACCTTTAGGATGATCAAAGATGACCCTTCAGTCAATAAACAATGGGACCAAGTCTGTCGAGATTCATCAAAACATGAACAGTTTGTGGCCCAAAAGCCCAAAAGTTACGAAGGATCTAAGGAGGATAGATAGATAGCATGATATGGGCATCACAATAGCTCAACCAGCATAGATGGATTTGTTGTAACTAAAAATGAACATGGCTCCAGCGCAACTAACTCAACAGTTTTGGAAGGCCAAGAGGGCTGTGCTATAATGCACTAGATTGTATCAACGACCACCTGAATTTCCCGAAGAGTTACTAGACATGCAGGTTGAAAACGCAAATAATTTCGACGCAGACTGGATGGTTAGGTGTGCTATATCGTCATTATGTAGGTCAAATGAGGTCAAAGGTCAAAAGTAGGTCACCAGATGTACTTCGCTTAGACGAACAAAACTTGCAACATTACAATATTGCGTCTGGAAATGTTTCATTGCCAAGATATAGAAGGATTGCCCTGGATGACACCAAAACAATAGGGTTCACCCTCATCATATGTACAGTCCACAGGACCTAATAGATACTCGACCTCTTAGATGATTCATGCTGACAAGGTTTTTGAACTTCGCCCTGTATGACTTGAATGACTTTTCAAACTAGACTAGAAACACAAAAGGGTACCTCTCACACATAAGCAACCCAAGTGCCTAATTGGAACTCGGATACCTATTTGCGTTCGTTATATATTCGTGCTGAAAGGGGTGTCCACACACACATAGACAGGACTGCATATATCCTTTTGCCTCAGCAAGGAAGAAGCCAATACAATGTTCCTGACCTTGCCATTGAATTCTTTGAGTCAAGGTATATTAAGAACGCTTTCTAGAAGTAGCCTTTCGTTGCCGATTCAGGATTAGAGAAATGGAAGCAGGGAGAAACAAGAGGTAGTCAATAGGTTACGCCGTCATATGCTTGTGATTACATACCAGTGACCCACACTACACAATAGATGACCTGTGCAAACGTTGTGGTGTCACATTGCGTCCGCTCGCAAGGCATTCACGATGTGGCCCATTAGGCGACAGAAGCACGCTAACCGCACAGGCAGTGACACCCCCCGCCTTCTCGAAAATAACTTGAGACACCCTGCCTAAGGGATTTGAGGGGTTTGCGCTGGCAGACGAATAACATCACTGCGAGTCTGAAAGCATCGAGTAATGCAGCAGTTGCCAGCCCTAATTGAATTCCCAAATGGAACTAACCAAAATTACTGATCAAACTCAACTGGATTGTATATCGACCTGCATGGTTATTCGTTTGGTGAAATCAGGCAAACATAACAAAATTTCCATAAGTATTGCAAATTGGACATTATTAAATATTTAAATGACCCTAATGACCTAAAAACTCCCGTCCCTTCTCAGGGGCCCAATGCGGACCACATCCATCCGGAGTGTTTTCTTCAAAAATGTTGCAGAAGTTATGCAAAATAGACACATTGTTCCAGAAATTACTTGTTGTTTTTCCCCAAAGGTTAGTCATATCCACACACACAAAAAAAGACACTAAACATTTATGCCGAATTCAAAGTAGAATAATCATTTAGCATATTTTATACTGCAAAATCTAATCCATGAATCTGTTCAATTTGGTCTCCTTGGTCCTAGATTGCTAAAGCACATCAATCGTATCTCTATGTCGTGCCAAATCTTGCAACAAGGGGTAAGCCTCAGAATTCTTATGTCATAATACGATTCTGTGGCATGAACAATAAATTGCAATGACCTTAGACTAAGTAACCAAGTTCCTTCGTGCCTAGAACAAGGTGCTTAGTACACCTGAGTACCTGACCTAGATTACTACACACAAGTGATATCTGCCTGACAGTGGCTTCTGACATTGGGGGACGCTCCCCCAACCCTATAAGGCCAAGGAGGATTTAATTTAATTAAGGCCAACACAGTGCATATAGTAGTTTTGTCATGTATTTAACAGTTGAATAGTAGGAGGGCAGGAGTGTAATTCCTTGAAATGAAACTATCTCTATCATGGCAAAAACAACACATAACATTCTACCAGTGGCATACAGTAGGCAGTGGGGGGGGGGGGCAATTTTACCCTGACAAAATATTGAGAGGGAAAAAATCGGAGGCTGAAAAAGGGAAAATGAAGGGGAGGGGAAAATGGGAAAAAGTGAAGGCAAAGTAGTGGTAAACAAAAAAAAATTGCCTGTTTTTTTATAGCCCCACAGAATAAGAGTTCCTCTACCCCAGATCATCACTGCCGTGAGTGAGGGGGAAACGCCAAGAAGAATCCCAAATCGGGGTGGTATAAAACGTCCGCCACTTCAGATAAAAAGGTGTGCTACGGCGCCTCCATCTCCAGCAAGAGCTCTCGGAATTCCAAAACCTAGTAATAACTATTGTTTGCACCATTGTGAATTTTGGGTGTAAAAAAAAAAAAGACACGACTGTACTGTATGTAATCAAGAATGGGAGCATGTTTAAGAGCCTCGAGGATTAACTTCTCATTCAAAGTCCTGTCCTGGTGGAATTCAAGAAAGTAAACCATGTGACCTTCAGTCTCCAAATTACCCCTTTCTGGTCCTATGGAGGAAGTAACCAAAATGGTCTCTGGTTCTAATTTGGATCCCTGCTCACAAGAATTCATTTCCATAAATGAAAACTGGTATGGTGGGAATTTTATAACAGGTAGAAGAGAAAAGAAATGTCATAGATGACCTGCAGTGTCACAATGAGTGCCTAATATGTATAAGTTACACAAAAATGTCCCCAAGACATTCCCCAGATATTTACTCTGATCCTTGTCATAGTGGACACAATACCAAGTCGGTTACCTCAAACTGTCCCCAGGAAAGCATCTCTTCTACATGTGGACACGCACTTACCTTCCGCATGCCCCCACCTGACATACACAAGATCCCACTTTCACACATAGGCAGTGTGAGACATTCTGGGAGGGACGTGTCTTGTTATACACACTTGCCGGAAAAAGCCCCGGTTTCGGGGTGGTGGGCAGGTGGGTTCGAACCATGAAGCAATTACACCAACTAGTAGAAAGGCAATGGCAGGCAAAGCATTAACTTTTTGAAGGAAAGTGAGCTACACTGGACATAAGGCAATTGCTTAGAAGAGTCAATCAAAGTACAGTTATGTTACGCCAAACTTCAAATTTGCAGGAAGAGAAGTAGCAGAGACAAAATTTCTAGGGTCAAGCCGGACAGTATTTGTGCATGTGATATCAACGCAAGGAGTGTAATCGGATTCCAGCATGGCATGTGGGGGACATAGGTCGGCTGGGCTAAAGGCGGGGCAACTGCTGCCAAGAGTCCAGTGTACATGACTGACACTTAGAACATTGTTACAAAACAACATGGACATATGCTCATTTCCAGCATTCTACGCCTGGTACCAGCGTCAATCCAGTATTGGAGCTTCATTATTGGATTGCCAGGGCTAGGTTCGAACCCGCAATTATGTTGATGTGGAGCTTTTGCAGAATGAGCTATTCCATCTCCTCAACATTCGAAGCTGATCAAGTTTCTCTGTTTCAGTTGCAGTGGCAGTACTGTAATCCTTGTATGAGTCCCCTCCATATACGGCAGTTCAGTATTCAACTGTAATCATTTCTGAATGGGTTAAGAATTGCAGTAGTTTTTGTGATTCCCAATCAAGACGCGAATATTCATTCATAGTTGATGAAGTCAGATTCATCAGGAATGATCTATGATCCCCAGATCTCGTTACATGGGACATACGCACACTTGAAACATTTTGGGAAAAATTTCATAGGACATCAATAAAAACAATTGGGCACCCAGTTAGTTTTGATGCAATCTTAATTTTCCTGTAATCCCCGATCGATGCAAATTTCACCTTATTTGGTCATTTTTTTTGCCCAAATTGAAAGAAACAGTTTTGCCCCCCACCATACCCAGGTACACTTGTATATGTTGGTAGATGGAGCCACACGAACTCCACCATCTGCAGTGAATAACAGTTTATAGCAGGAAGTCGGTGAACATCTCACCTAGGTTCCAGCCAATGCATAGAAGACATTCATAATGGAGAATCTGGGCTAAGATAAGGACTGATAAGCAGGGAACTACCCTGGCTGAATGGAAATGATCCATCTCCTTCAAATGCTACACTGGCCTGGGTTCAGCATAGCAGGAGCCAGACAGTTCTCTTTGAATATTCCATGACAACGGATAAGGCCATGCTATAATATCCATGTCTCCCGCCAGACTAGGATTAGAATGTACAAACATTACAGCATGGTGAATAAAGTGGGGAGGGGGGGGGGGATGAGCCCATGTGAATCAGAAATAATGTGTTAAAACAATTGAGGCCAAAAAGGAGCATTCTAAGAAAGTGGGAGGGGGTACATATCATCCCCATGGGATGTGTGCCCGTGAACAGTACATATCCGCAATGGCAACCATTTTCTCTTCTTCCTCAGCACGTATTGACACTGTGGTTCGGGGACGGCTTCCCTAACCATGGAACCGTTAATAACTCGTTTATTATAGCACTTGGCCACCTTCTACCAAGATGATCAAAGTGGTCACATCACCCTGATCATGAGATCCAGGCAAGCACAGTGAAGCACTCGGGCCTATCCCAAAAGTTATGTTGCAGCCAGTTTGATGCACAGGTGCACACAGAGCCCCAATAATCACTTGGCTGGGGTACAGATATGGGGATATGGGGATGAAGTGTCTCGCCCATGGCACACATCGGTAAAGCTTGGACATTCTGCAACGGAGATCTGCTGATCTACGGTTCCTCACTCTCCGCTCCTTCAGAGATGCAAAATGTCCACCTTAACCAAGATCCATTCTCAGGTGGTCTCCTCGAAATGTGCCAGAGGTTCCTCACAGATCCCTGATTATCCTAGGTAGGGTATAGGATATGGAGATGAAGTGACCTGCCTAGGGCCACACCAGAAAAGACAGGGAGGTCCTCGACAGGACATCAAAACCAAGATTTGTTGATCCTTGGCTCGGGGCTCTACCAACCGAAGGCTATTTGGACATTCAGCAAGGATCCGCTCTCAGGAAGGTGAGATGATGAACCTGCATCAGAATGGTCTCCCCAGAGCAGCATGAGAGAGGTCATCATTCCCATTCATCCATCTCAGGTTCTCATCAACCAGCTTGGTTAGAGCCTGCGGAGAGTGCGTTGACTTTACCAAGGATCCGCTCCCTTGTCGCCTCTCCTCCGATTGTACCAAACTTTGGTGAACTTGCCGGTTGGTGCCAAGTCCTCTGCTGGGTTCTTAAGGGACTTCTTCCGCTCCTCCATGTTACGTTTGGACCTATTGCCCACCAGGATGGGGTTGACCATGTGCTCTGTGTTGTCCGTGCCACCAGGCCATGGGATTATATCTTCGTAGGAGACGAGTTCTGGGATTTCTGCCTGGAAGGCGGCCATCTTCTCTCATACCTGAGCCGCATCACGAGGACATGGTCCTTCATGTTGGAGTCCTCGGCACCTTCTTCCGCTTGCGCTGTATGTTCGCGGTCTCTTCCGCTTCTTGGGGTCTTCCTCGTGGCTTGAAGGGTTTGTACACTGGACCGCTTCTGGCCCGATTCATGCTGTACACCTGCGGCCCCCCAGTCATCAAAAAGTCTCTGCTCACTCTGGCCCTCGCCAAAAATTCTGCATGGTGGGATATGAAAAGTAGTAAATTTGCACCTGATGTTATAGTGTTCTTTGCTCAGGCCTATAGCAACAATTAAAATAGAGAGAAGAGATTGAACAAGGCGATTTATGGCTGTACATAATATTACAGTTGTCTTTCTGGTTCTTTTCATAGTGACACAATCATATAGGCCTGATTTTTTTAAGCAGAAAAATTGTGTAATTAGCAAGGCGCGCAGTCAAGAGGAAGATTTGTGGAGCAGACGGGGGCAGGAGGGAAGAAGGGGGGGGGAAAGCGGGGGGAGAGGGGGGGGGGTTGGTTGAGTGTAGGACC
This sequence comes from Sclerodactyla briareus, assembly GCA_026419785.1. Taxonomy (NCBI): domain Eukaryota; kingdom Metazoa; phylum Echinodermata; class Holothuroidea; order Dendrochirotida; family Sclerodactylidae; genus Sclerodactyla; species Sclerodactyla briareus. The sequence goes on along the minus strand of JAODTK010001364.1, from coordinate 11,585 downwards.
TAATGGAATTGAATGCAATGGGCCCCTAGACACATGCTGTTTGAATATTGATATGGACCATATTCTCAAGAGTATTTCATTTAAATTTGTACGGGTCTGGTTTCATGATTGCATCCACAGGCGTGAGATAATGACAACCCCCTCATACCTTGATAATAATGTGGTCGGTAAATCATCATTCAATGTCATCCTCGAGGCATCGTCAATTTCTCCTTCCATTCCTCATCTTCCGTTCTTACTTTCTGAAAATTCAATGGTAAATTCATATGAAAAGTCATCATCATGATTGGACTCAAGAACATCAATTTCTAAACTAAAACAGTTGTTGGTAATGGAGTAAATACTAATTTATTAAGACTACGGTTACCCTGAACATTGACTATGAACACACCCACTCGGGTCTTTATATTTGTTAATGCCTTCTTCTGTGGTAATTGTGTGGTGGTGAATCTGTGAAAACTAAGAGCAGCAATGGTGGGAACTCAAACTGCACATGGGATGTATCATTTGAAATAGTATAATGAGCTTTGACACTGGTCAGTTTCACCAAGTCCAAAGAGCAATCTGGCTCGAAAATTACGCTCATTGACCACCACCACGAATACTGAAAACATTCATATGTATCACTGGTCGATTCTGACAATGAACAAATATGGTCACCTCGGTTGCTCTCATCGAAATGTTGCCAAGGGTTCCGCACAGATCAGGATTATCCCCTAGGTAGGGTAGAGATAGGAGATGAATTGGGGTAGAGATATGGAGTATGAAGTGACTCGCCTAAGGGCACACAAGAAAAGCAGAGGGTCCTCGACAGGAATCAAAACCAAGATTTGTTGATCCTTGGCTCGGGGCTCTACCAACCGAAGGCTATTTGGACATTCAGCAAGAACGCTCTCATGAAGGTTGGAGATGATTGAACTGCATCAGAATGGTCTCCCCAGAGCAGCATGAGAGAGGTCATCATTCCCATTATCCTTCGGTTCTGCATACAGCATGTTCCAGAGCATGCGAGAGTTCGTTGACCTTACCCAGGATCCGCTCCCGGTCGCTTAATAAGATGTTTACCAAATTTGGGTGACTGTCCGGGTTGCCACGTCTCTGCTGAGTCGTAAGGTAACTTATGCAGATCCTCCATGTTACGTTGGGAATATGCCACAGGATGGCGACAATGTGCTCGTGGGTTGTCGTGCCACCAGGCCATGGATATCTTCGTAGGAGGACGAGTTCTGGGATTATGCCTGGAAGGCGGCCATCTTCTTCTCATTACTGAGCCTAATCACAAGGACATGGTCCTTCCTGTTGGGTCCCCACATTCTTCCGCTTTCGATGTCTCGTGTTCGGGTCTCTTCCGCTTCTTGGGGTCTTCCTCGTGCTTGAAGGGTGTAAAAATGGAGCCGCTTGCACGGAATTCCGCTGCTAACCTGTCGGCCCAGTCGTTCAAAGTCTCCTGCTCACTCTGGCCCTCTCCAAAATCTGCATGTAGGGATATGAAAAATAGGTTAAATTTGTGCGATGTATTAGTTTTCATTTTATCGGCCCATAGAACAATTAAAATAGAGAGATTGAACATAGGCAATTTTGGCCTGTACCAAAATGTGACAGTTGTCTTTTTGTTCTGTCATAGATGACACAATAACCTGATTTCCAAGACAGAAATGTGCTAATAGCAGGCGGCAGTCAAGAGGAAGATTTGTGGAGCAGACGGGGGGGGGGGGGGGGGGGGGGGGGGGGGGGCAGGAGGAAAAAGGGGAAGAGGGGGGTTGAGGTCAGGACCAATGGGAATTGATTGGCAATGGCCCCAAGACACATGATGTTGCAATATTGATATTACCATTATATCTTCAAGCACTATTTCATTAATTTGTACGAGTCTGGTTTTTTATGATGGCATCCACAGGTGTGAGAGAATGACAACCCCCATAAAACTGATAAGAACTGTGGTTGGTAATTCATCAGATGTCATCCTCGAAGGCATCGCTCAATTCTCTTCCACTCCTCATCTTCGTCTTCTTCTGAAAAATTCAATTATAAATTCATATGGAAGTCATGATAGGACTCAAGAACATCAATTTCTAAACTAAAACAGTTGTTGGTAGGAGAAAGAAAATACAATTATCGAGGATACCCTGACCATTGACTTAGAAGACACACTCGGTTCTTCAGATTGTCAATACCTTATGTTGTAATTGGTTGGTTTGGGTGAATCTGTAAAAACTAGAGCACAGGTGCTGGAACTCCTCAAACTGCACATTAGAGATATAGGATGAGGTTTGACTTTTCACCCAAGCCCAAAATAGCAATTTGGCCCCGAAATCACAGCTATTCGACCGTCCACCACAAACAACTGAAAATGCATGTATTCCTGGTGGTTTGAGGCAATGACTAATATTGGTACCACTTTACCCCAAAAAAATTTACCATGTTTCCATTATTTGGGGTAACAGATAACCCTTTTTTTTTTTTTCTTTTTTTTCAATTTCATGACGGAGAAGGAAGAAGAAACATTTCTTTGGACTTTTCATGTTGTCAAGTTTTGTTCATGTTAGGCATATAGCACAACTCACCCTAACCCTCAACCCACCCTAACTCAAACTAAATCATCAAAGTTGCTGAGCATGTTTAATAGGGACTGATTCAGGCATTCCATTCTCAGTAATCATTCCTGGAAACGATACAAAGCATCTGGAAGAATTGATCCACGGAAGATGTTGCCAAATCCTGTGATTGTGCATGGTGGTCAGTATAAGAATGATTGGAAAAATAATGTACTCTCAGGTGATTGACATCCATGATTACTACATTCTGATGAGCTAGGAGGAAACAACTTACATGCCCTATAGTCATGCCCTGTTCTGAAACTACTCTTGAGAAGGGCCTTGATGTCTGTCCAGATTTGTCCTATGTCCAAGATGTTGATGGACGTATCTTAGAATGGCTAGGACCAGACGCCTTTACATCTGTGGGAAGAAGATCCTCTAATCTTAAGTGAAGAATTGAAGTTGTGGGAACTTGTATGGACAAGAAGAGAGGGCAGTGATAACAAAAATTCCTCAGCATGGGGCAAGACAATGGATAATAAAAATATTTGAATGTCATTCTACTCTATTCAGTGGAAATATTGATGACTAAATGAACATTTTGTTATTGTAAAAATATAAAATTTGCAAAGTTGAATACCAAAAGGAAAATGGCTTTAAACTAAGAAATTCAATGTACTGTGATCAGGTGTAACACACCAGTAGGTTATAACTTCAGCTGAATACATATGGCTATTACAGTTCAAATGATCTCTTGAAGTGAAATTTGCAATATTTTGCATCTGAGGCTCCATAAATTGTAGGAATGGTTGAGGACACAGTCCAGTACCATGAATGGGATTACGGACTTCAACCGCCACCCCTCCGAAGGCAAACCATCTCATGCCTATGCCATGGTCAAATTATTCTCTTTCAGAGATCTCACCGCTTTAGTGGTTTCCTGGGGTTTCTCATGAAACTCTTGAAACAGTCCCTCCACCGTGTGTTCTGACATTTATCACAGTTCATAGTAGGCCCCATGAATACCAAAACAAAATACTTGCTTGATTTGAGTTGAGAAAATCGGATTTCAATCAGAAATTTATGGGAAAAAGTAGAATAACAAGAACAAAATTCAGGATCCGGTGACGATACACCCAAAAATGAAATGAGTGACATACCAAATTTTCTGGCTGGCTCCATTGACTGCTAAAACAAAAGCCATCACACAGCCATGGTTCACAAAAGAAAACGCAGCTCAAAACACAGCTCAAAATACAAGGAACACTCAAAAGTGAACATTAGGAAATTTTTCTTCAGTCAGAGAGTATGAACAGTGGAACAGTCTTCTGAGAGGTTCATGCAGAAAACCACTGTATGGCATTAAACCAAGAAGCCAAAGGAGTAGTGATTCCTTGAATGTTTCTGTCAACCATAGCCAGACACACGGACCAATGGGAGATAGTACCAGCTCATTATAGGCAACAAACGGTTGACAAATTTCCCTATCTTTAACCACAACTAATAGGGTCCTGTACCCTGGTAAGAAAGCTTCCACACTAAATTTAAGTTTTTCGACTTGCACTCTGGTACCTTAGATTACCTTGACGACCCCAAAACAATAGGGTTCATGTTACTCCTCATGGGGATACACAAACAAAGTATGGGCCTCATTCACCCGCCTTTACCAAAAACAATAGGGTTCATGTAAAAACGCCCCATACGGAAGATACCACCTAACGTAAACTGATCGGACCAACGTTCCTAAACTTATCGGTTTACAAGGTTTACAGGACTTGACTCTGGTGACCCTCGATGACCTCTGACGACCCCAAAAAACGATAGGGGTCATACAAGCATCATGGGGAACAAACATACCAAGTATGAGCTTCATCCATCCAGGTGGGGGGCAAGTATAGTGAATACAAGACAAAATGGCTAAGGATATCAAATTTTCGAATTTTCTATTTTCGATCAAAATTCATCCTGACCTGAACCAAAAAACAATAGGGTTCTGTACCCCCCATAAGACGCTTTACAATGATTTCAACTTGTCAGACCAACAATTATGGGACCTTATCGTGGTTTACAAGGGTTTTCAGACTTTGACCTCTGGGACCGCAGATGACCTCTGACTGACCCCAAAACAAGAGGGTTCATTACTCCCATCATGGGGAACACACATTACCAAGTAGAGCTTCATCCATCCAGGTGGGGTCGAGTTATCGGTTACAGCCAAAATTTGTAAAATATCAAATTTTCACAAATTTTCTATTTCGACCGGATTCACTCCCGTTACTGAACCAAAAACACTAGGGTTCCTGTACTCCCCATAAAGGTAAGCATACACAACCTAATTTTAACTTGATCGACAACCATTATGGACTTATCGTGTTGAACAAGGTTTTCAGACGTTGACCTTCTGGTGACCTCTGACCCGACCCCAAAACGATAGGGTCTATGTAATCATAATGGGAACAAACATACTAAGTATGAGCTCATCCATCCAGATGGGTTGAGTTATCGTGTTTTACAAGCCAAAATTGGCCAAAAATATAGAATTTTCACAACGTCTCCTATTTTCGACCAAAATTACCCGTACCTGAAACCAAAAACCAATAGGGTTCCTGTAATCCCCTAAGAGAGCTACTCACTAATTTCAACTTGACGACCAACCATATGGATCTCTCGGGTTTACAAGGGTTTCAGACTTTGACCTTGGGGACCCGAGGACCTCTGACCTGACCCAAAAAAAATAGGGTCCATGAACTCATCATGGGAACACACATCATAGAGCGTCATCCATCCGGGTGGGGGTCGAGTTATAGTGTTTTACAGCCAAAATTGCAAAATCAAATGTATTTTCGACCAAAATTCACTCCCGACCTGAACCAAAAACATAGGGTTCCTTTACTCCCTAAGAAAGCTAACACCCAATGTCAACTTGATCAGACCAACCCTTCTGGAATTCTTATCGTGTTACAAGGTTTTAAGCTTTGACCTCTAGTGACCTCAGTATGAAATCTGACCTGAACCAAAAACAATAGGGCTTGATCATCAGGGGAACACACATTACCAAGTTGAGCTGACCTACTTAGACATCGATTAAAGTTATCGTGTTACAAGCTGGGCGTCACACACCTACACACACACAACCATGCACACCACAACACCCCAACACACCACACACACACACACCCACACACACCACGGAGTGACTGACATAGATCCTCTGATTCGTCAGCGAATCAAAAACGGCATTGATCCCATCAGAAAACAGCAGGGCTGAGCCTTATATAAGCCAGGGACTGGCTTCTGCCCAATACTGTAACCATTGATACCGAGGATGAGATACACTGTATCTCGAAGTCACGGGGGCTCAGTTAACTCAAGTAAATTGCCCCTATGAAAATGATGTATTTTTCTTGAAAATTTGCAGAATGATCAGTGATCACCATTTCCTCTGAGGATATAAATGATTGCCTGCTGAGGCGGTAATTTATAACTGGGTTATTGTACTATCTAGAGAGGACAAAAACATCCATGTACAATATCATGATGAATATTTTAAAGGCTGATTGGAAAGTAGGCTAGGGAGTTTGTAAATATCGTAGGAATTTTCGTAAAATATGTAGGAAGTTAGTTGGGAACGAAGAAAACCTTAAAGAAGAAGTGGAAAACCAAACCAACGCTTTCAACACTATGTCAACAATTTCCAAGAGCAGACGAGTAGGGTCAAACATCAAACTCCGGATTTTCGCTTTCAAAATTCTGTCAACAATTTTCAAAAGCAAACGAGTAGGAACAAGCATCAAACTCTGGATTTTTCAATGCCCTATGGAAGAGTATGTGTCGCAAATTGCGAACTGTGGGGAAACAAAAATCTTGATAACAAAATTGACACTTTTCAAAGAGGACTACTCCGCAATGGTCAAATGAGATGGGCCTTGTACCTTGTACCTTGTACCTTGTAGTTTCCACCTCCAAAGGCCGCTCCCAGGATATCGTACTGGAGGGTTCTTGACTTTCTAGAGAGAGCCGAGCTAATTTTTAGTGGATCGTCTATGTAGTTGGTTGCCAGTCCATGATTCGGTCTCTAATAAATGTCTAGAAGTGGGATTACTAGTGTCTCTGAAGTGCATTCAGAGGTAACTGATTCGATGAAGACTGGACTGTAGGTGGGGGTGGACGGCATGTGGAGACCTCAAATTGTCGGAGAATTGGTGCGTCAGTTCTGCTCATATTAGGTTTAGTATATCTATCAGGGCGAGTCAGCCTCTTTATGGATAATTTATGAAACATTGCTATCCTTTGGTTTTTCGTCTCTCTTCAACCGATTTCCAGTTTAGGTTGGCCAATATTCGGTAACAGTATGAATGTGTATCGTAAGTTGCCACTAACACATCTGCAGCAAGCGCTGGACTTTCTGGAGAGTGTTCTCGGTGGGTGTTGTGTACTAGGGTCCATGCTGAGGAGGGCATATTCAAGGTGTGGTTGGCAAGTGTTACTAGAGGTTTCTTTCACTTTACGAGTGGAGCAATGGCAGAAGTGTCCTCTGAATTGAAATTCAATACACCAGTGGCCGTGGACGCGGCGTGTTGGTTTGTTTGTCCCATGTCAAGTTGTTTTGTAGATCACCCCACGGTATTGTCTTCTTCACATCTTCCAGGGCCTGTCCAGCATGGTGGTAACAGCTTTGCCTGGTTGCGGTTTCTGGAAATCCGCATGGTTGCCTTTAGAGGCGTTGAATTTCATTCCACAGTTTCGACCCGTTTGTGAGGTGTAATGCTCTGCCTGGAGTGGCTTCATCAGTACAGGAGGTGATGGATTTGTTGTTTGTTAGACAATGCAACCATCAGCGAATAGTCTCGGTTGGTTTTTGTGTTGACACAGTAGGCAATATCATTAATAAAGGCTGAACAAATGGACGGTCCTAGAACAGATGCGTGAGGAACACGCTGAAGAAACCGGGTTTCCAAGTGAGATTTTCCAGTCACGATTACTCCTCTGGAGGCGGGTTATGAGGAAAGAACTGATCCACGCAAGGGTTTTGTTGCGTTTGCATTGGTCTAGTTTCAGTGTAGGACGACGGTGGGAACTACTCAACGGCTTTAGTCTGAAATACAGGAAGCTAGGTCTGTGTCACATTGCATCGTAGTCTTTGTTAGTCATGGAAGGTGCTGATGAGTTGAGGGTCGCACTGATCGATTTTTCTGAAAGCATGTTTGCGTACGAATTAGAAGTTATGTTCGCTCAGGTGCTTCATCACGCTTGGCTGTCAATTATGTGTTCCATTGATATTACAACTAACACCTCCAAGAGATAGGTCTGTAGTTACTTGGGTCTGATTTAGCACCTTCTTGAAAATGGGACTATGTTAGCAGTTCTCAACTTCAGGGAGTCATCCTATCCAGACTTGTTGGAAGAGTAGTAGTATGGGGCAAGTTCAGAAGCGAAGTTTTTGCGAGCGGGATGTTGGGGTAGGTGGTTCGGTCCTGAGCTTTGTCTGTTTTGAAGGGCGTTCAGTAATTTTGCCAATCCCTCTATTGAAATCGTAATGCAGCCCATGTCAAGGTTACTGTGCTAGGGGGTAATGGAGGTACTTGGGTGTCACGGTAGAAAACACACTCTGGAATTGTTCCAGCCAGATTTATGCTACCCTGGTCATACAGTATGGTTTGTTGTCGATTTTCAAGGTCTGCTGCCTACTTTCCATTCTTCGGGATTTTATGAATTTCCAGAATTTTCGGAAATCATTGGACTGTGAGGTCTGCAATGAAGTCTCGTCTGGCTCTCTTCAGCTCCTTGTCTACTCGGAGAGGATTTGTCTGAAAACGATCCAATGGTGTTGGCTCCCATGATTTATGGCTGTGATGTAATGCGTTCTTTTTCCTACACAACTTCTTATGGCGTTGGGTGAACACGGTGGAAGGGTCCTACCTCGCAGAGTTGTTGGGACATGCTTGTTCATATTTAGTGAGGTGTCTCTAAATAGGATCCAGTTTTCATCAAGAGAGTTCTCTGGGGTTGTTTTGTAGGAAATTTGTTTGCAAAAACTCATGGCAGTTTTGGTTATACCCATCCTAATTCACCTTTCCAGCAGAGAAAAAATCTTCCTTGGGGTTTTGCGGAGGTGGGATACACGGGTTATGTCAACCATGACAATACTGTGGTCTGAGAGTGAGTACACGGGAAAACATCGTTCACTAGGGATGGAGCGTAGTAAGGCACAGGTCTAAAATGTTGGGTTCCATTAAACACTCTGTGTTGTGGGGAAGTGGACTAACTTGTTCCAATCTTATCATCGCGATTGTGCGGATCGTGGTTTGCATGTCCATAGAATCGACGGAGTCCATGACTATTGGGAAATTAAGTCTACTCCTAATATGAGGTAGGGGGATCTACTTCTTGTTGATCATGTTAAACTAGTGTTCAAGAGATCGAGGTCGTCTTCCCGGTGGGGGCTGTAGAGTACAAAAGAAATGCTCCGCTTTTTAGGAGACTGGAACAATTGCTGTCACTGTTATCGTGGCCTAGGTCAGGTCTTTCGATACAAGGGATGTCTTCCCTGATGGCAATGAAGACGCACCTCCCATTTTATGGTTCTGTCCTTTTTGATGACCTGATACGGATGGGGGATCACGTCGACGGTGGCTATACTTTTGTCGAGCCAAGATTCCGTGCAAGCGACAAATCAGCGTGAGTTGATTTCCACAAACGATGGAACTCGGCATGTTTATTTCCTGATACTTTGGAGTTAATGATCGATATTTTTAGCTTTCCCTAACAATAACAATTGGATACCAAACGGACAAATTCTATGATGTGAACACCCGCATCCCTTGGTCATCCGTGTAGCACATTAGAAGATTGGGAGTTGTTTTCGGTCACGTTCAAGACTCGCAAGTTCCAACTAAGGAAGAAGCTCCAGCGAAGATCAATGAAAAAGACGCATCGAAGACTGAGGCATATTGCTAAACCAGTTGGGAGCTGTGACTACCTCGCTCGGAAGAATCAAATCGAAATTCAGGGACATAAACCCTACACTTTTGAGGAAGCAATGAACCTGCGCAAGATAGGGATACGTGGGCGAAGGTTGATCATGAGATGTGGATAGACGGGACCCAGCCTACTAGCACTATACTAATGGAACTTTGATACCTAAGAATACCTACATGTGGTGACCACTCAAAACTCTCCCGAAGGCCACATGCAAAGCTGTGTCCTCTCGAGATCATCAAGCAGTGATGGAGTCAGCACCAGCTTGAAGCCATGCGTCACCATCTGGAGGGGCGTCCCGTTCACAAGCCATGTGAAGGAGGTGGTTGGTAATTGTGTATCGCAAGCCTTACCGTAATTTAACATCACTTTATTAGCTCTGCGAGGAAACCGACTTAAACTTGGCAACACACGACCTATCCAACACACAATAGATGAATGACAACACGAGACGATTTGGTATCGAGACGTGACTTAGTATCGATCCACATTCTTTTTACGGGGAGCACCATCGGACTGCAAGACAGGCATGAAACAAAGAACCCAGGAGGTGCTATTTGTGAGTGCGAATGATGCTGTTCTGTCTGACAAGTTGAGGTGAAGAAGTGACATGGACATTGCGCAATCGAAGTCAGGGGTGAACGTACATGAAATTGCGTGATCGTGGTTGTCCTGAGATAGCCACTACGTGCGTAAGACTAGACTTGAGGTACGACGTCACCCTCCCTACCATTTAGGGGATGCAAGGGGGTTCCTGTTTCAAATAATCCTAACCATGTTATTTAGACCCAACTATCAATGTCGTGAAACATATTCCAGCACAAAGTAATATTAAATTTGTTGAGGTGTTACAAAATGATTTGTAGTACTCGCTTTCTAGGAGATTTTATATCAAAATTAGTGCTAGCTTGTTTAGAACAAGCTGGCAAACTTTATCTGACAAGTGCTATGCAAGAAAGGAATCAAGATGGGTATGAGATGACTCCAGGACCAAAAAGAGACAGTTATTGAACTCGGAAAGTGACACTACAATATTCAAATCGATGAAAAAAATCCCGAGGTTAAGGTGGAGTTTGTTTGACGTAGTCCTCAGCAATACACTGTGTTTGTGTGTCACTTAAATTTATCCTCTCCACGGAATAAATGTGTAGGCCTAGGCCCTAGGACCTAGCCTATAGGAGCAGGTCACTTCACCTCAAAACAATTTCGACCCCAAAACATTGCACCCCACTTACCGTTTCACCCTACATTCCACCCACTACAGTTCCACCCCACTACCGTTTCAGTGTTTCAACCCTTCAATACCACACAAACAATAAAGGCAAAGATCGAGGAGCAGTGGAGCGAAACACTAAAAGGAAAGGGGGGCACAAAGATGCAGTTGTAGCAAGTCTTTTTTCTATGATGTGTGTTGAAATGGACCACCATTGAGTAAGGCCTCAGTCACCTTCGATTATCCACTCTATTAGCCCTTCCACTAACACTTGAATTATGAATGCGATTCTATGAATTTGGGACAATATAATTTTTCATCTAAATTCATCCTTGTTCATGAAAAAATGTCTAGTTCCGGAAATTTGAAGGTCTATGCTGTATTGGGATTGTTATGGGTAACCTGCTTCGAAAGTGCGGGATGAGGCACGGGATTTCTGCACGCAGCCAGAAATCACGTAGAGAAATAATTGGTGTGCGGGGAATTCCCGCACAATTTTCTCAACCAGGGATCGCAAAATAGTGGATATAGGGGTGTGCCGTTCCTATTCGATCGATAAGCTGAGAACGGATTCATGCAAACGTAAGTATGGCAAACAAAACATGCTGTGACTGCGGTATACCATACGTACTATACGCAGGCAGAAATAACAGTCTAACTACTAGATTCTTCATACGTACGTACGTTATGTATGTAACAAGCCCAGCTGCGCCCGGCATAACGAAACAGTGTAGTGCAATTACCAGTAAGCCCGAATGTCGTGAAGGTGAGATTTAGCAAGGAAAGGCACGATCTAAAATTAGTAATGAAAACCACCAAATCAATGCTAAACCGTCATGTATGATTGTTTTAACAAC
>JAODTK010001363.1:0-12350 GCA_026419785.1 Sclerodactyla briareus | reverse complement strand
TGATATGTGAGGCCTGTTTGTTTAAAAATTCCTGCCTCGCTTCGAGCTAACTGAGACATTCTGCTTGAGGGCACATCACATAAAACCAAGGACTACCCCGCAAAATCCTACTACGTTCAACAAACGAGTACCATGGTAGGCACACACTGATTAGGCATAGGACCTACTGTAGCATAGGGGCCTACACATGGACGAATTTTCAATCATATATTGATTCCTAAAAAAAGAATCATTAGTCCATGGGCGGCGATCACGGGGGGGGGGGGGACAGTTCCCCCAATATTTGGGGGGGGACTTTAATATCAAATATCCCCCCCTATTTCGGTCTGGCGAAAAAAAAAAATCAAATGTACTCATATTTCTTATTAGATTGTTTAATTTTTTTTGTGAAAAGGCCTGGAGGTATCCTATCTTTTCCGTGAAATTGTATAAAACAAAGGGGGGGCCCACGTGTACAACAATTTTGTCAGATTCTGGCATCTATAAATTGTCAATACGGGTCACACATCAAGTGTGGTGTGAAAATATACCGGTAGGCCACGAGGAGATTTTTGCTTACGATGATCATATTGCACCTACCCCCCCCCCCAGCCCAAAACAATTGCCGGAATCCAACTGCCATATTCTAACATGACACAGTTTAGTCTACTTCTGATCCTTATTGACGTGCTGTTTCTAGTAGAAGACGAAAGCTCTACGTCACGAAAACAACAGAGCAGGGGATCGGGCCCATTAGTAGGAGGGTTATGTGATTGAGACACAGGCGCGAAGCGGTGAGAAAATTCTGAGACGGAGAAATTTGGACGAAAAAAGCGGAAACTATGCTGAAAAAAATGACCAAATGTCTGCTGACTGGTCAATTCCTTTCGATCAAATGCCCGAAAAAATGCACACATTCTCCAATGACAGTGAGTGACGAAGCAAAATTTTGAATCCTGCGCAGCTCCAACCCAAACATGCTATGGTAGGAATGGAACCCACGATGAAGAAATGTAAGGAGTAAAACATCAGATTCAGTTTCGGCACTTTACTGTCATTTCAGGGATTGCCTAGGACATTAAGTGCGGGAAGGAAGTGCCGCTCCCTGCAATCTGGGGGGGGGGTAGTCGGTAAGAACAGTGTTCGAATTGGTATGAATATAAACGTAAATAAGTTCCTTCAAGAGTGTTCTTGAGAGAATAATTCAGAAATTTATTGTCAATCGGGATCTAGCGTTAGCCCTAAGAAATTAAAGAGTACCGTTTCCGGCATCTGGGGTATCCGGAAGGCTCAACATGTCCTTGTACCTATTCGAGAACCACTCGGGTTTTTTTTTTTTTTTCACACTTCACTGCTTTAGTTCACCATCATCCTATTGCTGCTTGCAAGTTCAACGTACTCAGACACCCATTGAAGATCTCTAAAACCCGGTATGTTTGCTCGTGTATTCTTAACACCTCAGAATAGCAATATTAATTTGTGAAACACACATTTTATACAACTATTATTTGGTAATTTAATTGTCTGGTCGAGGGATAGAGCAAACCTAATGAAACATAAAGAGGATCATCTCCACCATCCAGCAATAACAGAAATAAAAATATTGAGATTTGATTGCTGAACTGAAATTTTCGCGATCCACAGAGAATTCCTATGTGAAAATATGTTGGGCAACCATGATAGTACAATCAAAGACACATTTTGTGGAGGTTTCACTGTAAGTCAATTTTAAAAAATGTCTGTCCTCAGGTTAGGAAAAGAAAAAAATTATTTCAAGAAAGTACTGCAGAGTGCCGACCATTTTTAACATTTCTTATCTTAAGGTGAGTGTGTGTGGACCACATTAATTGCACATATATACTTGAACGAAATTTTGTCTCCTTCCCAAATAGCCTATATCTAATACAGTACGAAGTTGAGGCGGCCGTATACATGAAGGAGCGAGCTATTCTTTGAAATATTTGCAATCCCCAGAATAATATTAAGAGTGACCTTTGGCCATTCCTAAGCCAACCTATGGATTTCATCCCCCTGTGTTTATAACGTTCTACCAATGAATTGTATCAAAACAAAACCCATTTCTTGTGACAGTTCAGATCTCCATTAGCAAGATATCTAGGCTTACTCATCTTGTCAAAAACCAGGTTACAGCCGCAGTCAACTTAAATATGGTCAGTGACTCCTGGTGTAATGGGGATTGCTCAAAGAGAAGTGTGACCTGATTACTGAGTGGAGTAAAGAGACGAGACTACTTTGTCATATGAGGGGGAGGGATGGGGTGGATGTTAAGTTATCCGATGACTTACACGTACAACCATAAAAGTCCATATGGGAATATAGGCGCGTGCTATGAAAAAAGAAAAAAAAAAAGAAAGAAAGGTGATCAGGGGTAATATGAGGAACAAGCATAGGCGTATAGGAGCTCAACTCGAGTTTCTTGTGGAGGTGGGGGGGCTGTGGAAAAGTGCTGAAATGTTGACCAAGAGAGAGAACGGGTTCGTGTGTTTTTTCGAGACCCTCTGGCGGAACTGCAAATGAGGAGCGGGGCGGGTGGTGGGTGGTACTGGCCAGGTTGGAGTGGTCGCCAGAATTGTGCCTCGACCTACCTTTCGTATCCATATCGTCTTCACCCGTTGTTTCTGCTATTCGTGATTTGTTCAAAAAAAAAAAAGCTGTTAGAAGGCCTGATGGTGCCCAAAAAATTGTCTGAGTGCCAGACCAAATTCACAGAAAACTGCCCAAATTTTTTACGAAGGATCCCAGTCGGAGGACCCCCCCCCCCCCCCCCCCCCCCCGTGTCCATGAATGTTATAGAATATCAGCGCGACCCCAATTCCCCCTCACTTAAACCATGCATGAAGAAAATTGAAGGTGATGATTACTGAAATTCCTTATTAATACTCTCGGAAACACGGCATAGGAGGAAACAATACCCAATGAATTGAAAAGAGGGGGAATTCCACTTGTACTACAAAACGGGGTGTCGTTGGACTTGGATCCTCCTCCCAGCAGAATTGTACGTTAATCAACGGGGGGGGGGGGACGTAAAAGGGGGGGGGGAAAGGCTTCCCCGACGGGGGAGGGGGGCATGTCCCCTCTTCCCCTGCTGGCGACACCCTTGCACCCATCCTCACAATATGCACGTACATTCGGCCTCTGCGCCATCCCCTCTATAGTCATCCCCTGTGTTAAGGCACAATGATCACACCAACTTCTCCTTTCGGTCCGGCCCTTCTGGTTGCTACTATAAGGATGTGTGCGGGGATTTCGGTCATATTTAATCATAGGCTTTATCTAGTTTGCCAGCTTTCTTGATTTTGTGAATATCACACGGAGCTATCATAGATGGTAAGCCTTACAGTTCAAAATCCTCATAATTGGGCCTATAATAATAAAACGAAACCAGTGTCAGACATTCCACTGTCTCGAAAAGGACATTTATCTTCAGTGCAAATCTGATATCAACAGGTGATACGCACAGCTGCTATGGTATGTGGGGGATTAAGAATAGATTACCTCCTCGGTCACAGCGTGTCCTATGGAGAAAAAGTAGTTCAGACAACTCGCCCAATCACAAACGTGATATGGCAGAGGCATGCAGACAAGAAATGAGATTGTCAATCTTCACAGACAAGAGGCACTCTGAAGCGGGGAGGACTTGGGGGAGGGTACCAACTTGTAGTCGCCTGAGCAATTGCCTCTGAAATTTGTAGCGAAGGACAACCTCATGTGATGGTGGCCCATTTTGGATTTTTTGCGGGATTGAGTTCGTTCGTTATTTGAGCGTTTTGAAAGAATGGCACGGATCATTTTGGGCACACCAATTTGAGTTTTCGCCCCTACGATCCCACCTGGCGGCCATTTATAATTCTTGCGGGAATGATTTTTTGAAAGATATGACATTTGAATTTGTCAGAGCATGGTGTGGGTGCATTGGAACCAACAGCCCACCTCACTTTCGGGTCATAAATCCACTTCTGATAGAAAAGAACCAAGGCAAAACAATGTCACCCTAGATGATCGAAAGTGGGGAATACAGGTTGGCCAGTTTCCTGCCAGCGATGTCTAGTTTATCATGCAGTTGTCCTTCACAATAAGTAATAGAGCAACAGGGCTTATTTGGTCAGGATAAGATCAGCAGTTGAGGAATAAATTAGCCGCTCTGGGTTATTGCCAGAGTGGAAAGAGGGGGGGGGGGGCGCAATCACAGTTGAGAACTGGAAGTAAACCCTAGGGTTAGTTTCAAATCTGTGCACTGTGTGTTTGTCAATATGTGTGTGATTACACTGCATTTACCTGGAACCTTTGTGTATATTTCCTGTGTCTGGTGGCAAATCGAAGTGATCAAAACATGCTGGACAAATAGTATCTAGATGCACGATAAGTGTCCTTTTTGGTACTACATGCTGTATCACAAGACAAAAACAGGACAGCAGGCAGTCATTGTTCTGGAGGCCACCCCTCTCTGTTCCGCACTTCCAAAGGGACAGAGAGGCATGATCGTTAAATAGGGTAGGCCTATTAGGAGAAATGAACAATCCCTAGTAAACCGAACATTAAAAGTTGGGGCTTCACACACAATGACTGACCAATCATGTGGTACATATATCACATCATTAAGTACTACTGACTATGCCAGCCTGCAGCAGTTCCTGGGTTGGTAACTTGGTCCTAACAATAGTTCATTCCTGGCAGGCCGGCAGCCAATGGGCGGGGTGGTGGGAAGGGACACCCCCCCCCCCCCCCCCCCCACTATATTTGGGGAGTCCTCCCATACTCACATTGGGTTTTTCCATGCACAAAAACATTTCTTGCGACTGACTTAAAACAACCTGTCCTCTTCCCTCATGCACAACTTTCAGCCAGTGCCTGCCGCCTTTACTAAACATAAAACATGTGCTCTCATTTTAGCTCTCATTTCATTTCAACTTCATAGACAGTATTCAATGAGCTAAACTTGAGATTTGAGGACTCCAAGTTCAATGATGCCATAGAGACCTGTTTTGAAGGAGCCTTGAGCCAAAACGCATGGAAATTTTCTCTAAAAGTAAGTAAGACTAATTATATCCGCACACTGAAGTGTCCAGGGGGTTATTGGTTTTGGGGGTGTTAGCCCCGTCTCAGCTCGAGCCGTAGCACAGTAATTCTTTATAGCTTCATCTGATTATCTGAAACTGGATACACATGTTGCACCAGTGGAATCTCTGACGAGTTTGAAAGTAGTGGGCATCACTGTCTGCTGCATCCATTTTGCAGTTTTACACAAGTTTAATCCTATTCACACAAAACCTGGGGGTTGGGGACAAAAGGTAGGGTATGAATAACATGACGTTGATGTCAGGGTCACCAGAGCTCAAATTAGCTTTGTTTTTTTGTTTGTCAATTTTTCTAACTTTTTGGAGTCAAACTAAAACTCTGTGATTGTGGAATGTTGTTAGTCATAAACAAGAGGTCATTCAAGGTCACAGGAAGTCCATTTTGCATACAATCCTGTGATGTTCCCAAATTGAAGAATTGTGGACTACAGTTTGGACCTGAACAAACAGTGGGGCATGTCAAAGTCACTGGAGGTCAAATGAACATTAATTTGAATTGCTTCCTATAAACGAGGTCCACAGGTCGGCGGTTTACCCACATGCACATGGTCTAGTTATCGTAGCTGTAGTCATGTTACCTGTACATTGGAAAGTTGTTTGGTCATTCTTATGTAGGGGGTAAATCACAACTTACCCTTCTTCACCTTACCCACCTCAAGACTCGCCTCTAGTCACCTTTTGCTATAAAAATGAGTTGCAGATTCACTATCGGCTTGGAATGCACAGCAGAGATTTACCAATCACAATATATTTCTTAGAAGATTCTCCCTCTCTTTCAGTTCAGTTAATTTCAGTCGTTAAATGAGCATAAGGTCAAGACCAGCCAGTTCTGAAATGAGCTTAAGGATAACATTAGAGTTTGTATATAATTATAGCCTGATGGCTCAACTGTAGGAAAATCCCTGTCGTTGTATTTCCACAATTGGTTACCCACCCCCAACTCGCAATGTACCAGTCATTCAGGCCGTGACTGGGCGACTGTATGCAGTGCATTTATTGGGGCTGTAAATAGGCTCCCAGGGAGGGGTACATCGCCTATAGCCTAGCCCACAAAATATGCCACAAATACGAGTCCAGGGCTTGGGGAATTAAGGTTTGAGGGAGGGCATGGCCATTTGGCTTTTCTTTTGGGAATTTTTGGGGGCACCAAGGCCATTTGGTAGGGCACCAGGCCAAACATTCAGTATGGCAGGGCACCAAGGTTAAATACCAAAATGTGAATGGATACGTAAAAGATCAGGACAGGGTAGCAAAGCCCATATGAAAGTCAAAATAATTATGGTCCACCTGCACATGAGCTCTGGGGGTGGGGGGGATGCTAGTGAATGGGAAAAATGAAATTGAACTCATCCCTGCATGGAAAGCACAATTCAGTACACATTGCAACAATGGCCTAGGCTACGCAGTAGAACAGCATACATGGTAGGCTTGCTTTGATCATTAGGACTTCAAAACAAGCGTTGACAGTGTGCCCAGGCAACCGTTCTCTTACGCAAGCTCCAAGTGCAGGTCATCAGAATTCACCGCCTCAAAGTGGATTCAGTCATTCTCACGAACGTCAACAGCAAGTTTTCCTATAGGGAGAGACATCATCTCATTTTTATGAAGTGGAAGAAGTTACATCAGGAGTCCCTCAAGGAACTGTTTTGGGGGCCCCTCCTGGTTCTTGGTGTATACATACATGACCTTCCCCGAAATATCCTCTCGGGCATTAAGATGTTTGCGGATGATTTTTGTTTGATGATTTTGTTCTCTATCGTGAGATCAAGTCCTACGGATTGTCTTCAACTCCAACGGGACATTAACACACTCAATCAATCGGAAAGGGACTGGCAAATGTCGCCTAATGCATCTAATGCTTCTTCACGTATGCTGGTGACAAGGAGGAGATCCCAAGTGTATTGCAGTTATCATGTTTGGTGACCACATTATAGAAGAGGTTATTTATGCACCCATACTGGAAGGAACTAAGTAACGACCCTAATGACCTCTCCACAAATAAGGATTGCTACCGTTATAATCTGTACCCGAGGACAATTCCGGAATGAAACAGCACCCTGTGAGATTTAGGAGGGCGTGGAGGTGTTCCGCTCGAGGGTAAAAACCTTAAAGTCTGTTCCAGGTGACATAGACATTGAGTTTTAGTCATTAGTGATCATTTTAAACTGGGACTTGCTGCTACACATGACCTGAAGTATGACAACAACCTCCACAGGTGTTTGTAGTAGACCATACAGATACATAAAAGCAGTCACCCCCCCCCGCCCCGTTTTGCCACAGTAGGCCTGCTACTGAGTACCTCCACCGAAATTGCGCAAGAATAATTTTCAGAGAAGGATGTATAGTTTTCCCATACTCCGCTCACATTTGTGATAATTTAGGCAGCAGAAAACAAGTGATATTTCGTGACCTGGAATCCGAGAGCACATGTTTGAAACCAAAAAAGCTATCCTAACGCACTGTTGCATAGGCAAAATCGAGGGCTATACAGGCAAATTTCGGCCGTTTGCAGAGGAAAGAAATTTGTGATCGTAATTTCCAATGTTTAGGATCATTTTAGGATGGATTCAGGATCATTACAACAGGAAATCGGAACATGTTCCTCTTTGAAAAAAGCGTCTCAAGTGTGACCCAACGTCAGAGGGCATGACGGCAAAGGTATTTGGGCAGGACGGCCATCGAGGCGTGAGCTATAGGCGATTTTTTAGGGCACTGCGGGCCATCATGAAAAAACACGACGGCCATGGCCGACGGTGCCGTCGGTTAATTCCAAGCCCTGCTACGAGTAACTCAAAATGTTAATGTGCTTGCCACACCGGCGATGCATTAATTACAGTGCAATGCAGAAATCCCATTGAAATAAGTGTGTGTGGAGATAATGGAAGTGGCTTTAGACCTTAGCTTTGTAAAAAATTCAATGAGAGGGGTTAAAAGGGCAGTGATCAGCGGATTGCAATGACACATGAATGGCCAACAGCTGAATACTGGCACTGATCTATGCAGTGTGTTGTAGCACGTGAGTGGGTCATTCCTGCATGACTGCAGAATTATGCAGAACAATTTCTTTGTTCAGTGCCCCATTGCCACCACAATTTCAGGAACCATTGTTGGAGATCCAACATCTTTCTATTTTCCTGAGGTGAGGATTCACTTCAAGCGGAAAAATACCACTGGTTTTAGATTTTGGAATTTGCTCTTTAAACGCAACTGAACATGAAAAGCTTAGGATTCTTGAGGGGATGGGGCGAAGATCACAATTGATGAGGCATTAGTGGTTATTAGTGAAAACACTTCGAATCTTTTCACTTGGGAAAGTAATTTTGATAATTGGGTTATTAGTTGCATGAAGAGAACAGATCCAAGGTAAATAATGAACGGTCCTGTTGCGCCCCACTTAAAAAACTGCCTGCACGCAACTGCCACAAGGACAGCACAACAACCCCCCCCTACCATTTGCTGCTCTCTGTGTAGACTCTGGCCACTGATGGGTGGAGAGGGGGTGGGCTCTACACCAGATTTTGCAAGCAGGACAATTGCCAAAATTGGCAAACAGTTGGGATCGTAGTCACAAAACGTTAGTCAGTGCATTCAGGCCAATTGTTCTCCCTGGAATTTGGAGTCAAGGTCATTGGAGGCCTGTCTAGCCTCCAAAAGTGCACCTTGACTTATAGCGCTCTTCAATATCCGAAGACGTCTGGATGACCGAAACTGGCACACAAGTTCCTCATGACAAAATTCTAAATGAGGTAGGAGTTGGAGTCACTCATTGCAAAGTCCAGTTAATTCACATAATTTGTGCGTTTTCGTCTGGCCCTGCACCTGAATGAAAATTCAGCGACGGGGGGACTTAGTGGTCACTATGGCGTGTGTGTATGGGGGGGTCCACACTCTTCAATTAGCAGGATATCTTTAGAACAGTGAGGCAATTAAAAAAATGCGACAAATGTTCAGGGTGGTAGCATCGGGGCTGGTTTGAACCACGATCGGATTACATTTTGGGCACCAAAAGTCACTAATGGGATTCCTTGACGACAGAGGCGGAGAAGAATATATGCAGTAATGCCAGTGGTGTGAGTGTGTCATGTGGTGCTGTGTGTATGTATGTGTGTGACCCTTGCTTGTAAACACAATAATGCGACCCCACCTGGATGGATGAAGCGTAACTTGGTATGTGTGTCCCCATGAGGAGTACATAAACCTATGTTTTGGGTCAGGTCAGAGGTCATCTGAGGTCAACCCAGAGTTCAACGTCTGAAAACCTTGTGAAACGATAAGTCCAGACTGATTGGTCTGTGATTCCGGTTCAAATTGTTTTTGTAGCTTTCTTATGGGGAGTTCAGGAACCTATTGTTTTTGGTACAGGTTGGGTTGAATTTTAGTCAAAAATGGAAATTTATGAAAAGACAAAATTTGGCCAAAAATTTTGGCTTGGAACACGATAACTCGACCCCACATGGATGAATGAAGCTTCATAATTGGTAATGTTGTTCCCTATGATGAGTACATGAACCCTATTGTTTTGGGGGCGTCAGAGGTATCTGAGGTCACAAGAGGTCAAAGTCTGAAACCTTGTGAACACGTAAGTCAGAATGGTTGGCTGTCGGGTTCAAATGTGGTGGGTAGCTTGCTCACGGGGAGTACAGGAACCCTATTGTTTTTGGTATAGGTCGGGGGTGAATTTTGGTCAAAAATAGAAAATTTGTGAAAAGTCAATAATTGGTCAATTTGCTTGTGAACATGATCAACTCGACCCCACCTGGATAGATGAAGCTCTACTTGGTGTGTTGTGTTCCATATGAGTACATGAACCCTATTGTTTTGAGGTAAGGTCAGAGGTCATCTGAGGTCACCAGAGGTCAAAGTCTGAAAAACCTGTGAATAGATTAAAAGTCCAGAATGGTTGGTATGATCTGTTCAAATTTGGTGTGTAGCTTTCTTAGGAGAGTACAGGAACCCTATGTTTTGTTTTGGTTATAGGTCGTGGGTGAATTTGGTTCAAAAATATAGAAAATTTGTGAAAAGTCACTAATTTGGCCAATTTGGCTTGTGGCACCGATAATCGGACCCACTGTAGGGATGAAGTTAGTACTTGGTATGTGTGGTCCCACTGATGAGTAATGAAACCTATTGTTTTGGGGTCAGGCCAGAGGTGCATCTTGAGGGCACCAGAGGTCAAAATCTGGAAAACCTTGTGAACACATAAGTCCAGAAGGTTGGTCTGATTGGGTTAGAAATTCGCTGTGTAGCTTTCGTATGGGGAGTACAGGAACCTTAATATTTTTTGGTATAGGGCGGGGTGATTTGTGATCAAAAAATAAAAAATGTGTGAAAAGTGCAATACTTCGGCCAATTTTGGCTTTTTAACATGATAACTCGTCCCACCGGATGGATGAAGTTCATTACTTGGTATGTGTGTTCATCATGATGAGTACATGATACCCTGTTGTTTTGGGGTCAGGCCTGCAGAGGTCATCTGAGGTCACCAGAGGTCAAAAATCTGAAACATGTGAAACACGATAAGTCAGAATTGTTGGTCATTGGGTTCAAATTCGGTGTTAGCTTCTTATGGGGAAGTACAGGAAAAACCCTATTGTTTTTGGTATAGTTGGGGTGAGTTGATCAAATAGAAAATTGTGAAAAAGCAGGTAATTGGCCAATTTTGGCTTTTTGTAACATGATAACTCGTCCCACTGGATGGATGAAAGTTCATACTGGTATGTTGTTCTCATGATGATACATGACACCTTATGGTTGTGGGGTTCAGGTCTGAGTTCATCTGAAGTCACCAGAGGTCAAAGTCTGACTGAAAGCCTTGTAAGCACGATAGTCCAGAATGGTTGTCTGATCGGGTTCAAATTTGGTCTTTGTGTAGCTTTTATGGGGAAGTACAGGAACCCTATTGGTTTTGGTGTAGGTCGGGGGGTGAATTTTGTCAAAAAAATAGAAAATTTGTGAAAAAGTCAATAATTTGGCCAATTATTTTGGCTGGAAAAACGATAAACTCGACCCACTTGGGAATGGGGATGAAGCCATACTTGGTATATGTGTCCCCATGATGAGTACATGAACCCTATTGTTTTTGGTATAGGTTGGGGTGAATTTGCTCAAAATAGAAAATTTGTGAAAAAGTCAGTAATTGGACAATTTTGGCTTTGACATGACTACTCGTCCCCCTGGCATGGGATGAAGACCAAATCAACTTGGTATTTGTGTTCATTATGATGAGTCATGAACCTTTATTGTTTTTGGGGTCAGGTCTGCGGTCATCTGAAGTCACCGAGGTTCAAAAGGTCTGAAAGCCTTGGTGAACACGATAAGTCCGAATGCTTGGTTTTCTGATCAGGTTTCAAATGTGGTGTGTAGCTTTCTATGGGGAGTAAAGGAACCCTATTTTGGTTTTTTGGTGTAGGTCGGGGGTGAAATTTGTGTTCAAAACTAGAAAATTTGTGAAAAAGTCATAATTTGGCCAATTTTGGGCTGTGAAACACGATACTCGACCCACTGGATGGATAAAAGCTCATACTTGGTATCATTGGTACCCCCTGATGAGTACATTGAACCCTATGTTTTGGGGTCAGGTCAGAGATATTTACAGAGTCATAGTTGTCATACAGATGGTTACAATTTCTCAATTGTCCTTGTGTCTGGCTTAGGTTGTCAGGAAGAGTCAAGGAAATCACTAAGCCTTGGGCTTTCTGGTTTTAGTAAGGGTAATTGGCCTATTTTTATGTAATTATGTTAGGGGGGGCTCATTGCAAGATTACGATGTGAACTGTAGGTGCTTAGGGTGGACTTGGTTTGCACAAAGATGCGGGATTTAAGGTAGATGGGAAAATTGATTAGATGATTGTGAGTATGGTAATGAAGTCGTTAATTTCGACATAATTGATGCGAAATTGAAAAAAAATTGATCGGATTTTCACGAAAACTTGGTGAATGTGGTCTACTTCAGTCCCAAACATTGTTTAAAAAAAGATCAGGGTCAATGGTTGGTCCTTTCAACATACCTAATTGATAATTTATGCGAAAGTTTCAAGTGCTCGGATTTTCATGAAAATGGTGGGTTATGGTTACTTGAGTTCAATTGTTTTTTTTATAATGGAGTCAGGGGCACTGGAGGTATCCAACAGTCTAATGTGATAATTTAGCATAATTTATAATAACAAGTTTGCCAGATTTTGTGAAAACTAAGTAAATTGCCTGAATTGCATACTAGCAATTATTTAGTCACATTAACAGAAACCTTTACTCCTTTAGTAGACGCTGTCACTAATC
>JAODTK010001361.1:0-12270 GCA_026419785.1 Sclerodactyla briareus | reverse complement strand
CGAAGACAAAAAGCCATAAATATCCCCATGTGGGTATATATGAGGGGGAGGGGGGACATTGGCAGCTCTAATACGGTGTCTGGAAAAATAAGTGGACACCTCTAGGAATGTCCTCCTTCTGCGAGAACATATAATATGCCCGACCGTGCGTGTTGAATACTTGATCATTCTGTTCTGTATCACCCTGTCAGATTTTTTTTTTCTTGTGCCACCACCCAGAGTATAATAGAACTGTGGCATGGCCTCGTATGAGTTTGACACGAGCCTGTTATAGAATGCTTTCTTCTTCAGTTTGCAGTCCAGCTGGATGCCGCGCCTGCATTTTTCTGTTGATTGGCAGCCCTCGTGAGTTTTCCGGCTATACATGGTAAGTATCTTCACTATTGAATATCACCATTCTGGTGTTCGCTCTAACTAAGACCCTTACTCCAGAATTTATGAGCCCTGAGTTTGATCTCTGCATCGGTTGATAGCGAGGTGGCCTATATGTGGAAATACACTAAAGCGTGGTTGTTTTTTTTTCTTAATTTTTCTATTTCCGAAAAATATAGTCGAGATTATAGGGCAACATAACGAAAGCAGCAACTGAAAGCACTTGAAATTGCGGCATGGCTTGGTGACTATGTCTGCACATAAATCCGTCAACTGCGGGTTTCCGTGTCCTGCCAGTTTCGTATGTCGCAAAGTGGGGCTATATGGATGGCGTCGTATAAGCGCACCTCCGCATTATGCATTTTTTTTCCCTAACCTTCAAAATATGCGCACGGCAGAAAAGCCAACTGCGCGTACGTACAGTGCGGTAGGTCATAAACCCGCAAAACTATGCGGAACTCACGACGCTAGAGTTAATGGACTCGTAGGTCCTACTTGTACTCAATTGCCCTTCGCCCCCCTCTGCACATTGGACTTTCAACCATCCTAACACTGGTATATACTGACTGTGTGGAATCGAACTTTGGGGCGCGCATGTGCGTGTGCGGGTGTGTGTTGGGGGGGGCGTTCCAACGTATAGCCTGTTTTATTTTTATTCCACTAGTTTGAAGGGGGCTTGGGCCGTATTTGTCCCCCACCCCTCTTTCCCTTGGTGACTCGGGAAAATGCGAAGTCGTAAATCTGAATGATGCGCATTGGGAGTCAACAGGCGTAATGTGATGACAGTACATAAAGGATTCGACCCATTGCAGTAACTCTTAAAGGTCTTTGAAAGTGTAAACTTGCATTCACGTTTACCGACATAATTCCCCAATATGTCCCCTTGGAGTTCGCACACTAATTGTCGATTTCTTGGTCCTCCATAGGTAAAAAATTGTAAGTTGATATTTTCTTTCTAGTTAACAGTTTTTTGCATCTATAGACTCCACAAAATTCGTTGACTTTATATTCATATTATTAATCAATTTGCATTTACTTTATATTGCACAGGTCCTTTCCTCTTCCCTCTCTTCCCCCTCAATGTCACATTCATATTACGGCGACCATTAGATCGGTCTCTTTTTCCTCGCTGCACATGGACGAAAAGTCAGTATGTAAGTTGGATATTCTTGATAAACTAATTTGGAGTCAATTTTCACTCCCATTGACCGTTTAACGTTTACATTCTTCACATTTATAATACGAAAACTGTGTGAAACTTTTTTCACCATTGAAAGTGCAATTACCAGTATTCGCTATAATTGCAGCCTATGTAAATATAGATTTTTACCGACGTGACTTGAATGATTCAATACACACAGTTGAAATGTGAACGGAACGATGGCGGTCTTCACACTGAGAACCTTGAATGAAGGGAAAATCTTGTGATGAAATTACCCCAATGGAATACTGACACCCTTCCAGATGGAACAACCCACATTACGGAGATCTGGACGCATTCGCGGAGCGTCACACACCAGTGGACGGTTTAGTGGACGAATGTTCCATCAGTGTACTAACTGGTCCGAACCAAATGTGTCCACACTGGTTTCGTCCACTCATAGTGGACAATGTGGTAACTGTCGCGCCCAGTTCGTGAACTATGACTATGGGTGGACGGATTCGTGAACTAAAACTTTTTCGCCCGTTGTTTATAGCTACCCCCAGAGCCAGTTGCCTTGGTAGTCTTTTTCCCACCGATCTGAGTGATCACTTCCCTATATTTCTAAAATGTACGAACACAATTCCGCTTAACCCTTTTAGTGGCCTATAGGGATTACAGTTCGTCCAACAGAGTAAAATTCGCTTCAATAGTAGAAACTACACATGGGACACTGTTTTTGATATTGACGATGCAGATTTGCCATACACCAATTCTTTTGCCTCCTTCTACTCAACCTACAATACGGATTTCCCAATCAGAGTACGCACAAAACATAGAGCGCACAAGAAACATCCTTGGATTACATTTGGCATCCTGACCCTCAATCAGGAGAAAAACAAACCTTTACGAATTATCTCAATTCCCCTTCTGAGGTAACGATACTGTATATAGAACCTACTAACCGCACAAATCATACATTACTGTTCCTCCAAAGACTATTATCACTAACTTTCATGGAATGTAAAATGATGTAAAGAAAACCTGGGATAGATCAAATGATGTCTACATACTGAAGTGTCAATAAAGATTAATACCCTGAGTTTTTTTAGGAAACACAACATTGATGTTTGTACTGAATTTGATATTGTCGAAGCCTTTAATAACTATTTTGTCAACATTGGTCCGTCTCCGCAGACAACATTACGCCAACAGACACTCGTGAATACCCTTTCCAGAACACAGTGTACATAAGAGTTTCTATATTTTTACTCCTTTTCTGAGAGGAACTATTGAAAGTTGCTAGAGCAAAGCATAAGAAGGCAAAAAAAAGCAAGAGCCGTTGTGACGGCTTCAAACCCGTTGTAGTGTCCCATTTATTAACTGACCTTAACCCACATTTGTAATGTTTTTCGTTTTAAATACTGGGTGTTTTCCCAAGCCAATTAAAGTTCAAATCAAATCAAGACAGGTGATCCTCAATTACTTAATAAATTCCGTCTCATTTCTTTACTATCATGTTTTGTGAAAGTAATTGAAAGGGCTGATGTTCCATGGAATTCATAAATTTTCTAGACAGATTTTATATTCTATGTAATGGCAATAAGCTTTCGGTTCGGCCGGCCAAAGCACTCGACTGAGATGGCCCTGGTTGACGCTATTATAGTTTGTGTAATAACCTTGGAAATAATAAAATTTCTATGGGTGTCTTCCTTTACCTTTCAACAGCCTTCCATACTATTAATCATGATTTTTATGGTAGAAAATGCAGCTTTATTTCATAGATAAAATACGAGGCGACGCGCTCCTATGGTGTCCCAAAATTATATCTGGGAGAGTGCAATTTACCAACTATAAAAGTACCAGTTCCACTCTTGAAGGCATAACATGTGGTTGTAGACCCCAAGATCAATCCAGGGCCCACTCCTTTTTCTTGCTACATGAAGGACATTTCGAATGTCCTCTGATTTCGCTGACGTCCATTTTTGCTGATGATACTAGCATCTTTTTCGTCCGAAGATCGAATTATATATGTTGAAGTAACCGCAATTTCAAGGGATAGAGCTGTGTCAATAATGGCACAACTATTAGTCCATTCAACTCGACTAAATTTCTTGGAATTCACATAGATGACAAACGCACCTGGTGTGTCACTTTCTGCCCTTTCAAAGAAAATATCAGTCGATGTACTTCTAAAAACTACACAACCTGGACACATATATATACTACATTTATATGAAACTACATATACTATGACAATACTAACGCCTGACGAATAGCAACACAAAAACTGTTTAAACGAATTTATGTATACCGCGTCACTTATTCATGAACTGGAGACGCAATCAATTGACAAAATATTCCTAAAGATGTAACAATCTGTATAAGTGACGATGAGTGACCTCGGATAGCTGAGGACTGCTTGATTTATCTCTAATACTATCACATGACACTTTTTGTAGGGCTACGATCACATGGGCCTGTTTGTTAGGGGGGGGGGGGGGGGGAATAACTATCATAATAAAATGTTCTCCTTTCTATCTAGCACAAATAAATGGATGGTGTTTTACAAGAGAATGTAGAGAGGCTTTTTGATATGTTTAAAGTCTTATTCAAGATAATTTGACATGTTTTAGAGCTTCAGATTCGGTTCTTGTATTTAGATTTTTTAATGTCCTTGCCATGTTCTGATACATTTTTTCATTAGCTGTGTCATTTCTTATTTTTATTAATACCTTTCATAACCGGGGGCCGTCGGGTAAGCTTAGCTTATACCTAACTGAGCCTTTAATCTCTGTATAAAATAATAATAATAATAAATAATAATAATAATAACCTCATCATCATCATCATCATCATCATCATCATCATCATCATCATCATCATCATCATCCACCCCTGTGAAGACGTCATCAACGGTCTTGAAAGAATAGGTCGATTGCAATCGTATTCCAATAATCGATATCATTTGAATTAATATAGTATCGTCCTGAATAGTTCGGAATTGCCTCCACTGCACCCACCCCACCCCCGCCCCTCCCCAGCAACGTCTTGTACTTGGTTTGCAGGGCGCAATATCACGACAGAAGCATGAAGTAACGATCCTGCTACAAAATGTCGCATGACAAAGGCGCTAAAAACGTACATATTGCAGGACCAAACATTTCTTCTTCTCGTGATGGTACCCGGCTAATCATGTCATTCTGGATAATTGTTTGTTTGATTCTAAAGAATACCTGGCCTCGATGATATGGTCCGCGAACGAAAATGTACCGTTTACTCTGGCTGCTCACCCGTCGAGGTCGTGACAAGCCTCTCGTGGGGATGTAAAGTGAAGATTAGCTAACTGCTTAAAACCACATCCGGCGGCAGCGGAGTTCACGAACAAGATAGAGGGCATACGCCTTCAGTCGGATTCGAAGAAAGTAACGAGAGCAAGACACAAAATTATTAGGTAAACCCCAAACAAATGTTGGCATTGTGTTTTGGTGTGAGGTGGGATTGTTTCCGTGTTTATTTCAATTTATCGAATGTTCTAAAAATGTGGAACATTCTTGATGACATGATATTAGGGCCACTAGTAGATTTTTAGGGCGATTTCGATGCCCCCCCCCCTCCCACAAATAGTGGAAGATTGAATACTAATGTGGTTATCCTGCTTGTGAATAGCCACTGAAGAGGTCGTCCTTATCCATGTTAATATTATCTTTTTCCAGAAGAAAGGTTACGGAACGAAACAAAGATGACAAGCACGCAAGACAATGAATGACGTAGTATTACTTGTTTTTGCACTGACCCAACTGTAATTTTCAACGGCCCGCCGCTGGTTACCATAATTAATGAATAAATACAATGATGCGGTAGAATAATATCAATTAACAACTTGACCAACTATCACCCCCACGATCTGAATGACATAATAATGCATATAGAAAAGGGGGCATTTCCTTCAATGTAAACCTGGCTATTAAAAACCAAAACTGAGAACTGATTGTGAATAGAGAGCGCACCATATTTTCAAATCCCATAAAGTCATTGGTAATACCAGTGCCCGCGTTGTTCGCTTTGGTCACCTATATCTCATTCGGATCCGATTCCCGAATCCCATTCAACCAAGGCGTCATATATAACATTTGAACAGCAATCCGTAACAATCCCGTGTGCAACAATCAAACCCAAATCCCGTTGATTTAAGAGGGAATGAAACAGATTCAAAATTAAGGCCATTCCCAAGTCTCTTCTGGGTTTTTTTGAGAATCTGATAAGGCATTGCATTGCTACATTCTAGAAAACAAGTTTCCATTTCCTTTTACATTCTCGCCTAACGTTTCTTGTTTCATCTTGACAACAGAACATCAATCTTGCTAGGAAATGAAAAATAGAAAGCAACTCTAATAAATGGGTTACATTTGATTCCACATTTTAAAAGGGTTTTTCTTCAGAGTCTACACGGAAACAAAATCGTTATGAGCGTCCCTCTTCCAATCCTAACTTGCATAGTTGTCGCAGGGAGAAAAAAAACGAACACATCTACGCATTGAATCACTGCGTGCCTTGATTAAACCGGGTTGGGGTATTCAAATACGAAGGTATGACAATGCCATATGTTAGTTACGATAAGCCTTTAGGCCATTCCACAAATGGGATCGAGGCTGCACTGCTAGTTCTACAACACAGTGGAGGATAATGGTACAGTTTTTGCATTACACCCTCGCTGATACATCATTGCTGCAACGGTGGGCAAGCCCATACTGTCTACCGTACAACCTTATACGCACTATATATGATAGTGATCTGAATGAGCTAAGATAACTTCACTTTTCACCCAAGTGCAAGATCGAAGACATCATCTATTGAAAAATTGTTCAAATTCCATCATTAACTTTTTAGAGGAATATATTCTGACAAAGGAGAGAAGATAAATTCATCATGGCTGACTGATCACACCAAGCATTTTTCCAATCACCTTCGTTCTGGTTGGTGGCTGGTGGTTATCGCCAAGCGCAGGCGGGACAGTCGGGGTAAGTTGTAATATTTAATAATCATTGTATCATTTCGTAGTCGCCTCTACCTGGAACTGGATATGACGGGAGCTGCGATGACGGGACCTAGATAGCTAGACATGCATGGAAATGAGATATGTATAATGTCTGCCCTAGGTCTATATCATTTTATTCCTTCCTTCATAAAACCAGAGACTGTTAGAGCAGCATGCAATGTAATTACATGTATAGTGGCTACAACTTCATATGTTCCCCAGACCTGCAATTATGTTAGCATCCCGGGAGTTGAATAGCAACGTCACTTTACTCTGTACAGTAGGTCACCGTTCAATTATCTTTGATATGAAAACATACATATTTTCCTCGGATTACTCAGGGGATTGTAAAACAAATATCTTCTGAATGAAATACGGAAAGGAACGTGTTGTTCTTCAAATTTGTGACATGTTTGATTTGTTTTTGGTGATAGATCTATTACGCTCCTAGTATGGCAAATGTTTATTATACAATACATCGCACCAATTACATATAATTTTAATCATTGTATGATTATATATATTTTAATTACAGACTAGTATCTTATATGATACTAAATATGGATAGTATGCTGTAATTCGTGGGAGTTTTCTACATGTTGCTTGGTCAGAAAATAATTTGAAACTAGATTCGAACTTCTACATGAAAGGAATATATTGATAATGAATGCCATAGCAGTGAACAGATGTCATTAAACAGACGCCAATAACTCGTACAGGCATGAGGCGTTACCACCCCCCAATAGCGGGAGTTTTTAGACACGTTTTTCAAAAGAATCTATCGCTAAAAGATGGGGGCATGCCCCTCCCCCGTACCCCTATAACTACGTGTCATTCACAACAGAAGAAAGTAATTTCAACACACGGCTTCAACACTAAACAATTGACTGCTTGACCGTATATATCTATGAGGTGATGGATTGGCGAAATGTGGCAATTGAAATGGTCGGAGGAGTCGAGTCGAGTGGTTTTGATTGGAAGGGGGATATAGCATCAAACTTGAAATAATGGTACGCCAACCATTAAAATTAGGCGAGGTAATTCCGCAGAAGACTCGGTCGGTCGTTTGTGACTTACTGTGTGATTTTTGTGCTATGACATCAACCAACGATATTAATGATCATTATGGAGACGATATGACTGAAATTAAATCGATCAACGATCTGGGTAGCCAGTGCACAGTCAAATTGAATAAGATACAGCTTCATAAATTATCGTTTCCAATGATTATTCTCAACCAACATATCCGTATTTGCCAGTAAGGTCTACTAATTTCGTGTGTACCAACTCTTATACATTTTTTTGCATTCGGCCTCTTGCTACAACCATATTAGACACATTTCAGCAATTTGGTAAAAGAATACACCAATATCCGGTTTTGGATTTACTTCGCCGAACTACGTCAAACTCAGTAGTGGCAGTCAATAATACATCTTCTATGGGATGCTCTTCCGCTCACCCGCTTCCACCCATTTCAACGCCTTTGGCAGAAAAGAAAAAACTGAAGATATTTTGGCCTTCTTCGTCCGCCTTGTGATACTTCAAGTCAATGATCATATCTGTCACGATCCTTTTCTCACCATAGAAGTTGTCGAGTTTGTCGATTATCTGTTCCTAACCCCATCCTCAGTGAACATTTTCTTCAAAATTCTTGCTTATCATGGACAATTTTGTCCTATTTGTTGTTCAGATATATTCTGTTTCTTCTCGTGAAAAGAATGACAGTCGCCATTTCTGCTTGGTTGTGGTGTTTCTGCTTTAACTGTTAGAATCAATCCCTTTCATATATCATACGCATTCCAGCCAACACGGAGGGGAGGGGGGTCTTCAAGGGAGGTCTTACTATGAAGTCACATAAAGTGGAATTATACCACGGGTGATCCTAAGAGAATAATGTGATGGAGCCTTACAGGATATCCTGACTACCTTACCTCCATAATGCAGATTGTAATTATTTTGGTGGAGCAGAGCGTGGATAAACACATGGGATCCTCTTTGCATTTGCAAGCAACTGTTCTTCATTTGTTTCGCAGGCCCGTCGACTCGGTATGAGGAACCTGTGGTCCTGTGTAAGGTTTGAGTAGCACAGTGCCAGTCAGTAGTTTGTCATCCGAAGCTTGCTTGCAAGAAGACGGTAATGGGGAATCAGACTGTTTCTGTAACGTCGCTACGTGGGGAATGGCCGCCTCTGCAGGAGGTATAGGGGATTGCGAAGAAGGCCTTCCAATGGGGGGACAAAATTAGTGGTATCTATACATTAAACCACCGAATGGCCGTGATAGTTGATGTTTTCTGCAACATGTAAACGGCGGCGGTGGACGGTTGATACAATTACGCTTCCATTCAATAATATGGGATTGATCAATGGGTCGAACCTATATCCCCATACAATTGTTTCAAAACAATGTCGCAATGATATTGTGCACGCATATACTATCAGACTTTGGACGGTTCGTTGAAGCTTGATACGAGAACTGGACCGATAAATCGCTGGAATTGAAGTTCCTATTGAATGTTCCACTATGGCGTGACGCAGTGCTAACATGACGGGGACGTGGCGCGATACAGTGAGTTAAGATGTTGGCACACTTTATCGCGTGTGCTGTTGAGCTATACAATGTTTACAGATCCAAATGCAATTGTCTGTCGATCATTTGAAGCTCCACTACTCCAGAATTTGCTTCAAATGGTTACATACATCTACCTGCCATTTGCTTCCTACCCCAGTTAAATCAACACAAGCCCTTACTCGCCATTTTTTGAGTTTAGAACCGATGGAAAGTTTGCTTTCTTACTTGTGTGACAAACGGACTGAACATTGACGACTTCAAACTTTTTAACACAAATAGGACATTCATGTTGGGAATAGTTCACTCATAGCCCGGGCTCATTCCATATTAGCCCAGAACAAGACGTACCCCCCGGTTTACTATACCTTTGGTATTTTGCAAAAGTCAATTCAAGTGTTTCAATCAGGAAAACTCAATCATTGCCACATTTTGGTCCACTAGATTATAGGTTGCTCTGAGAGCTCTTCCGAACGTTTCGCGACGTCATATTACCGGCATGAAAGTCCATATTGTCCCATAATGCAGTATTCCCATCGTATCCATGCAATGCCGTTATGCCATGCTTTCCAAGCATCATAATACATTAATGGTGCATAAAAAAGCACCGTTACCGGATCATGTAACCAAGTAGGTTGTCAATAGCGGCTGTTTGAATATCAATTGACATGGTTCCTGAATTCTGATTTCGTGTATAGTGCAAATTTATATGGTTCCTGATCGGATTTCGTTGTACTTGCACATTTTGTACTGGAGAATCAACTGCAAGTGTGAAAAACAACAAATCTTTGCAGGTCTGTTCTGGGTTCATTCAATTTCATATCTAACTTCACTGGACCCACGGTGATTGGTTTCATGAGTAATTTTTTTATCTCTTCTCTGCGACAGTATCAACGACAAGATTGGATCTGTCCAATTTCAATCCGTAATTGACGGACTATAAAATGGGATTCGGCTCTCTCAAGGCGGACCATGGCTCGGCAATGACAAGATACAACATTCTGCAAATCATCGTGTGTATTTGTTCGTTTGACCTAACTGGCTACGAGGAGAACGTTACCATAGTATTTCCAAATTCCGCATGGTGGCGACGAGAACAAGAATTATAGGCTGATGAACGATGAAGAACGGGGCACCGGAAACACATGTTAGTACTCAGTTGATTTGTGGCTTCAACATGACTGCATATATACATATTTACTTTAGATTAATTCATTCCAAACCACGCCAAAATTGTAAACATATTGGAGGTGAGGGGGGGGGGGGGGGAGAAGCTGCTTGTGCCTCATAATACCACCCCCTCATCATCATTAGGAAGCACTTCCAGTTTTTCCATGAAATTCACTTGATCTGTGCAGCCGTTCACGCACTGTTATGACTCAACCACGACCCTAGTGACGTTTTGATATCGACACAGTCAAGATTGTCTCAGCAGCCAATGTACATTCCAATTCTTGTTGAAATCATCATTGACTTTGTTTAAAATACAATGTCATGCAACATCATCTTCATATCATCAATTGGCACCGATGAAAGAATACACGTTCAAAACCCCACAACCAAATCTGGATTATATCATGTTACCACCACCTGTTTCAGCTTCTTCATTTTACCTAAATGGGAATTTCACCTGACTAATGACGTCACAGCGTACGCTGGGTCGCCCATTGATTTTAACAAAATTTACAAAACATAAAACACCGTAAATGCTAATTTTGCACATAAAGAATATTACTTGATATTCAGAAATGAAATGATTGAAATTAACTTTCTTATGAACAAATTTGACCATTTTGAACATAGTTTTATTCAGATCCCAATGTTAGTTCTTCTGTTACTAGATGGGTAAAAATACATGTTTTGGAGTGACTTTGCATTAAACAGTTCCCCAGTCACTCTCGTGACATCATGGGGCACATTGCGCAATACCAGAATTGTCTCATTTTCACACGCGAATCGGGCTGAAAATTCTTTCCTGAGGTTCGGGTTTTTTTCTAAATATCTAGATATCGACACCGAAATAACAGAGTAAAGTTACATGACCATTGCACTCTAAGCCGTGTCGTAACGCTGAAGTACAAGTGTCATGTTCAACTCTAACGTCAATCGCTTTAGCCAGGATGAAAACAAAATGAGGCATTATTCTTGAAAGTGTTAAATGTTTGGTTGTATGGCTTCCTCATATCTTCTCACATCTCCTCAATAAACATTCCAACCATCAGAAACATACAATCCTCAGGCAAATCTTCTACCTGACACGAGAGAAATAGGCACAATCCTTCCCCAGAGAGGGGCCGCTGAACTGACATGTATTATTACGAACCAAACGTAGACAATTTGAAAACCTCGGAACACGGAACCAAGTATGGGATCTATTAGTAACTTGAAACTTTAAATTCTTCACAAGGTCAGAGGAGAATTTTATTTTGTTACTCTATTCCACATTTCCAGCTATCATGGTTGTTGGTTAGGTTCTAACAGTGTTGTTAAAACTCTGTCAAACGTGACCTAATAGGGATACACGGGAATCCACGACACACCCCATTCACATGGAAAGCGTGGGTGGGGTGGGGGGCGAAGACGGCTTTTTTCAAGAGACATTTCCCCCTTGTCTTGCTTTACAAATCCACGGAGGAATCAAAAACATGACAGGCCTGTGAGAACATACAGGTTTTGTCACAGTAACATTATAATGATACTCAAGATCTGCCAGTACTCTTTTGTCTGCTGATATGGTTATCTAGAATGCCCGTTATGAACCTCCGATGACATAATATTCTACACCATCCTAAGTTCAATGTCCTTCGTGTCCGCATTGGGTTTCAATCCATAGAATGCACTTAAGCTAAACCCCTAATAATCTGAAACTCCGACTGAGCCCGATCGCGCCAACTCTCAGCAAATATAAAATGATTCCAAATTTTTGGGGACGAATTTGAGGTCAACAGTCATTGAAGGTGCATGTTCAGCTATTTTCCGGAAAAAAGGGCAAAAATTCTGGAACTGCGTCTCCTCTTACAGATTAGGTTGAACTAAACGGGTTGTACTCGGTTATTTAGATACCAATGGTTTAAATCAGCCGTTATGTAAAAACAATGGCAAATACTTACTTCCCGCGTAATGAGTGGATTACTCATGAGTTCCGTGTCTGT